>OZ018339.1:18036483-18571483 GCA_963969495.1 Ceratothoa steindachneri
GGTGTGGTTGGGGGTTCAAGCGTTTTACTTGGGGTGAGGAACACTGTAATGAGCAATTGAGATCATTGCTTTTTCATATTCTTTAGCATGTCCCAGTAAGGGCCCATAGCAAGATCGAGGCTATTTTGTGCCTTCATGGAACGAACCATGTGAAGGTCCCATGATTCCAAATCTGCCTGAACACTTTTAATTCTTCTCTGAAGATCGGCTAGCCTCTCTAACGTAAGCCCAACTTCAGCTTGAACTTCCTCATCTTCTTCTTCTTCTTTGACAGATTCTTCCGTATTTATCCTGGTTTCACTTCCTCTATGGCTAGTTTTATTATTTGAATGCAATTAGCAATGGTAAAATCGCGCCGGTAATCCTTCAAGTTGAATTTTTCATCTCTATCCATTGACATCACCAGTTGTTGCAGAGAATTCCTTATGTAGATGGCCTTGAATGCCCTTATGACGACTTGGTCCATTGGTTGAATTAGGGACATTGTATTAGGTGGTAAAAATTCTATTTAGAGACCTTTACAATGAAAATCAAAATGATGCCCACCAGCATTGTTCATTAAAAGAAGAACTTTGAAGGGAAGGCTTTTGTTAAGCAAATATTCTTTAGCTACAGGAATAAAACAATGGTAATGCCAGTCTTCAGTGAGAACTTTTGTGACCCAGTCCTTTTTATTTGCCATCCAATAATCTGGCAACGTATTTTTGCTCTTATTTTTGAGGGCCCTGAGGTTGTTGGACCTGTAAATTAGGCCTGGTTTTATCATAAAGCCAACAGCATTGGCACACATAATAAGAGTTAATCGATCCTTCATTGCTTTAAATCTGGATGCCTTGGCCTCTTCAATCATCAAGTAAGTTCTTTTGGGCATTTTTTCCCCCCAAAAGACCAGTTTTGTCCATGTTAAACAATTGTTCTGGCTTATAGCCCTTCTCCCTAATCATTTCCTGCAGTTGTTCGGGATATGATGAAGCTGCCTTATGGTCTGCAGATGCAGCTTGCCATGCAATGATACAGACCTCAGTTGAAACCTTGGAATTTATCAAACCAGCCCTTACTGGCTTGAAATTCACATGAGCGATGGATGGCCTTCAGACGTTGATGATTGGGGATTGTCACCATCTACAGGATTGGATTCCTGTTCATCCATTGTTTTATAGAGCTGCCTTGCCTTTTCACAAATGATATTAGTATCTAAAGGAACACCTTTTTTACGAGCATCAGAAATCCAAATAATTAAAGCAGACTCCATCCTAACAAGAACCTTATCACACACTGATTTGCTAGTCTTCATCACTTGGTTTACACTCACTGACACTCTCTCTCTAATAGCCTTTTCACAGCTTAAAATTGATTGAATTGTGCTTTCATTCACGCCAAACTCTCGAGCAACTTCGGCATTTTTCTCGCCTTCTCCTCCAAACTCATCACTTTCTTGGCACGCTTAGGCATGTCTTTAGCAACACTAGACAGTACAGGGCACTTAGGCATTGTTAATATTAAGGCGCAAAAAGTAAGAATTATTTAGGGTGTAAAATGATTGAAAAATGAGAAATAAAACAAGCAAAATTATGACAAATACACAAATCACCGCTCACACAACCAACACTTATGTTTTACGACTATGTACGTAGGTTTCCACAGCTGTCTGGAAATGGTGCAAATTTTGAATTTTAAGGCCCTTCACACCAACACTCTCCAACGTTCTCAACACATCATTCACCAACCTCAAAACTCTCGCTCATAATCAAAATATCATCTATAAGCACAATCACATTCTTACTCGCAAACTTACTCAACACAACATTCATTGCCTGCTGGAAGGCACTGGGAGCATTAGCCAACCAAAGCTGAGGTTCCAGAACTGATAATGCCTTTTTGTAGAGGAAAAGGCAGTCACCGGCCAGCTTTCCTCAGCAATGGGCATCTGGTAATACCCCCGTACCAAATCCAGCTTTGAAAACCACTTCATCCCATGCATACTATACACACACTCAGATACCACACACATCAGAAACCTTTCTTTCACCTTTTGATAATCCACACACAGATGCAATCTTCTATACAGCTTACATACAGGCAAAATCGGACTATTCCATGCACTCTCACTTTCTTCAACCACCCCTAATCATTCTAATTCCACACACTGCTCCTCCTTCAGGATAATCTTGAATTCCAGAAGCTTTGCAATTCCGAAATCTAGATCACCCTTACTGAGGACCCCCTTTCGTTCAAACAGCATTCTCCCTTTCATACTCAGTCAAACATTCATCCAATTCCACCATTCTTTCTACTTTATTATACATCCATTCACACGTCTTTTCATTCACAACATTTACCCGGATATCCATGATATCATCCATACCTACTTCACTGACAGTGGAGAGGTGACCCAGTACATCTCCCACTTGGATCCTCCTCACCTGCCCTTTCACTCTGGGGTCCACCTGCATACATACAAAAGGATCATTCATTCTCATCAGGCCATCAAACACAAGCAACACGCCTTACCTTATAACACGCATCCTTTCCATCCAACATCACAGTGTTCTCACCCACATTCAAACTCACATCCTTACTCCAACTCACTCTAACAGACACCCTTCACAAGCCTTACACTCTCCATAGCAGTCACCTCAATCCCACCAAACACACTCCTCAAAACACTACCATCTTTCCCTACATACAACTTATACACCCCCATTTTTACCAGTCTTTCTCTCAATCTGATCACTTGCAGGATGCACAACCATACGGTTCACTTTCATAAAATCATACCCCAAAATCACACCATACTCACTACTCACCTTATCAATCACAGAGAATTTACACTCATTCATCAACATACATGCATTCGAACAGCTGAACTCATCATTTCAATCACAGGCCCTCTCATACTACCAATCTCTACCAAATTACCTTTACACTCAGACAGGAGGGCTTTTTCACTCAACTTGTCATACACATCCTTATATACCAAGCTAGTCTTGCATCCAGAATCTATCAAAGCCAAACACTCAATTCCATTCAATTCAACCTTCACACTCAGACACTGATACTTCCTACCAGAAAGCACTTTCACACTAGGCAAACTTACCAACACATTACTCGCAGTCATGCACCCAGAGGATACTTCACCAGGTACCCTCTTACAATTCAATTTCCCGCTTCAGACTTTCCATTCACACCTTGCGCTCTCAGTCTAATCCAACACTTTTCAATTGAATGACCTTCCATTGCACAATAGCTACATACATTCCTTTGGTCATAACAAATCCTCACATAATGACTGGCCTTTCCACAGTTACCACACGCAAATCTTCCACTCCCCCAAGCATTTGCTCCACCATTCAACTTCGGCCAATCTTTCTTTATATTTGAAACACACTTTCCTGGCAATCCTTTATCATATGCCCCTTCTTACCACACCCAAAACATGCACCAGACATCACCTACATTCTGCTAACATATGACCCTTCCTTCCACACCTATGACATTCCACAATCTTTCTCACACCATTCGGTCTCTCATTTGCTGCAACATACCTCATACCTTGGTTGCTACCTCATATACCCATTCACATGCCTACCACTCTTCTGTCCCCTTTCATTTGCCCATCCAGCCTGCCGGAAGCTTGACATCAGCCCAGCTGGCGCAGCCCTCAGAGCATCCTGATAGCTGACAAAGTGCTGTGGTGGAGGAAAGCTCCTGGGCTTCTTACCCCCAACATTCACACTATACCATCCATCCTCATCTAAATCACTTTCCTCATCAAATCGCCTGTCTTCCAACAGTTCCAACACATCCTCCCACACCAACCATTCACCTGTCAGCCTCATTCTCTCCTTTCTCTTCCCATTCAACCATTTATATATCTTGGGCGGGACCGTATCCAGGAACTTTCTCATCAATTGTTTATATTCATTCACATCATCATCACCATACCTCTTTCGCACCATACTCTCAAGCCTATGTGCATACATGTTCACACTTTTACTCTTCCCCATTTGAGCCTTCTCAAATTCATTCACCCTTTTATACTTCACACACTCTTTCATTCATTTCACCTGCCCAATCAGTCTCTCCTTCACCACCTCATACCTCAGTTCACTCACACTTGTGATCACGTGGGAAAACTCTTAATACTTTTCCATCCAAACACTCCCCTAAAACATTCATCCAGTATCCCTTCTTCTCCGGGTACTTGAGCTTGCAATACCGTTCGAATTCCCCAAAGAATTCTTCCACACTCTTACCACCATGCAACCTAAACTATCTACCTTTGGCACTTTCCTTATCAAAATACACTTCTCCACATTCACTTCACTCTCACTTGAGCTGCTCTTGCTCTCACTCATATCAATCATACTATCACTCTCTCCTTCATCCAAGTACAATGAGTCTACACTCTTCCCTCTCACCTTCCGATCCTACCCCTTTGACCCAGTCTTCCTTCTTCTCTTGCATTTCACTCTCTTCCATTCTCCTACCTTCCTATCACTCACAATCATCTTATCCTCTCTAGACTCGCACACACTCCCATTGATCCCATTAGTCTTATCCCCTTCAGTCGGGGCAGGGGTCAGGGTCGAAGGTCCTGGGGCCAGTCCTGACCACTTCATCATGTCATATAGGTCCTTCATTCGTTGGTCAACCTGCTTCTGTCTCTTGTCCATTTCTTTTCTCATCCTGTTCGTCTTATCATCCATACTCATCATATCACTCTTCCATCCCTCAATCACGCTCCTCAACATCATACATTCCTCCTCTTTCTGCCTCAACTCCAGCCTCAGTCTCACAATCTCATCATGGAGGCCCTGTTCCACAAAAGCCATCCTCCCAGGTTAGTAATAAAGATAGAAAAAGAGGAAAAACAACCAAACTACCTATCACTCTAATTGTGTGTGGACTGCAATCCAATCCTGTTACACTCCCAGTTTCGAGATCTCATGTCCCTATTCGGGTGCCAAATGTAGCGGGCCAAAAATCTATCCTCTAACTCCAGTTGATCCAACCCACTTCCTACACTAATTCGGACGTGAGAAATTGAGGGAGAAATAAAATGGATTGTATGTACAATCATGTATTCACAAAAAAAATATTTACAATAATATGAGGGTAATTCCATTTGAGATCTCAAGTATAGATATATAAATAATCCTATCTTATGAATACTATCAATCAGTATATATATATATATATATATATATATATATATATATATATATATATATATATATATATATATATATATATATATATATATATATATATATATATAAATATATATATACACACTCAATTATAATTATTATATTTTATCCTATGCAAAAACAACTACCAATCCGAAAAAAACAACAATTCTATGTAAAATCAAACAACAAAAAGTATTTGCAACTACAATAACCAATAAATGAACAAACAAAAGGAAAAGGCCTCATGTGGTACCCCAGGGGAGAGGGGGAGAGTCCTGCCAGCTGCCACTCAAGTGGGCCCAATGCTAGGACTTATCAAGAAAAACTGGTGCCTCCGAGCTCGATCTAATGTTAAGCGATCTAGTCGCAGTATTGAGGCTTTATAAAAAAAAGAAGCAAAACCTCCTTCCAAATATGACGTACAATATCTTCAATTTGTACTATCCAAATTGTAGAATGCCAGCCACTTTACAAAAGGAAGGTAATATTTATCTATTTTAATAGATTGGCTTTTTCTTAAAAAGAATTTTATCAATAAACTCTCTGCAAAGAGACAAAAACATTTTAAACAAAGCATGAAATCCCTAATAAAAAATATATATATACAAAAAAAATTCCTTTCATACACACATTCCTACAGAGGGAGGGAGAGGATATTGGGAAAAGGGGTGGGAAAATGGCCCTTCACACACACTCACTCACATTCGCTCCACCACAACATCACTACCCCAAGGTACCTTCATTCACAGTCAATTCTCTGGCCGGTGAACCGACCTTCAACGGGAAGCAGTAACGCTGACCCCTCTCCCAATACCAAGATGCAGGATTGCAGGACTGCAGGGGCACACTCCGACGCGTCCCGCTAACCCTTGCCTCATTAAGGTGGTTGGTCCTATCAGGTCGCTACAACCGGTAGCGGTCAATTTAGCGTCATCTGTCTATTCTCTTGGCTGTTCCCTGATAGAATTTGTGGAAAGATGGAGTCGTCTGTGGGCGACTGCACAGAAGGGGGTGAGAGCAAAGCCCCCGGACCCCTGTCTTTCCTGTACATGGTTGGAGGGGACCCCTGAAAAGCAAATGGTGGGAGGGTACCTCCTTTTGCGGCATGGTGAAGGTGAAAGGGAATGACCTTGCACGGGTCGAAGGGTTGCCTCGATTTTCCTCATCCTCCCTCACACTTAGGGAGGCTGAGCCAGAACCTCTGTGGATAGAACAGGTGTGGAAAGGGGTGAAAGGTATGTAATAAAAAGAAGGAGAAATAGTCTGGTCCAATCACGTATTATCATCGCAAGTGATCACAGGATGGCATCCAGTACACTAAGGCACCATGGTTACCGGACCAGGCTCTGCACAAGTGGAAACGCACCTCCAGCTACAAAGTGAGGGTATAAAAGTTTGAGGGGAAAGCTGTAATGATAAAAATAATAATTAATTATAATCATAATATATAATTATAATAATAAATAAATCATAAATACTACTAATAATATAAAAATCATACTAAATAATAATAAGAATGATAATAACAATATTCTTCTTCTTAGCGTTTAGTTACTATGTTCCTCCTCGGAGGGTTGGACGTTTGATAGCTGATCTCCACCTCGCACAATTATAAACCAACTCTTCGCTTTCACGAAGGTTTTTCACATCCTCTTAATACAATCCTACCATGCTTTCCTTGGCCTACTCCTAGGCGCTCTAGCATTCACCACCATCTCTCTCTCACCCTCTCTATAGGATTATCAGGTTCTGCTCTCATCACATGACCATACAACCTCAATCTCCCTCTTATCAGTCTGGATTTAATATCTTGCAGACCACACCTATACCTCACTTCCTCATTTGTAATTTCATCCTGCCACTTGACTCCAGCCATATATCTCATCATTCTGTTATCACTACTCTTCAAGTTATTAACATGGGAAGAGACAATATGAAATTTAGCTATGAGATGGATGGGTCAATGGCTTAATTCAGTTGAAGATGAGAAGGACTTAGGAGTAGTAGTAGATAGGTCACTGAAGTTTTCAAAGCAGTGTATTGAGGCAAAAAATAGAGCAAATAGGGTGCTAGATTACATTAAAAGGAATGTTAGCTACAAGAGTAAGGAGGTTATCCTTAAACTATATAACTCTTATGTCAGGCCACATTTAGAGTACTGTATACAAGCATGGTCACCACATTTTAGACATGATATAAACTTGTTAGTCAGTACAAAGGAGGGCAACAAAAATAATACCTTCCCTGAAGCACCTTGAATATGAAGATAGACAGGGTATTAAATATGTTCTCATTTGAAAGAAGGTGTGTGAGGGGAGATATTGAGTTTTTTACAATCTTTTCTGGGATGGATAAATTGGATTTCAGCAAGTTATTTGAGTTAAAAGGCAGTAATAGGACTAGAGGTCACCAGTTAAAGATTAAAAAACAGAGGTGCAGACTGGATGTTAGAAAATATTTTTTCACTAACAGAGTGGTGGATTATTGGAATAGTTTGCCACCTGAGACTGAAGACAGCCCAAACTTGAATGTTTTCAAGTGCAGATTGGATGATTATTTGGGGATGGAGGGTTAACTTCTTACTTTTTGGTATGGGGGTATGTTTCTTGACTCATTCCTGCGGATGCAGTTTCTTTTTATTGTATATTTAGGGGGACTTTGATTTTGTTTATGAGACTCCTATGGAGGCTTTAAATTATATATTGTAGATGCATGGTCTGACATAATCCTATGGATTGTATAAATTGTATATTGTAGATTCATGATCTGACAAAATCCTACGGGTGGGTGGGATTTGATGGATATGGATGACCTTTGATAGGCCCTTGTGGCTTTTGTCTTCCGTGAAATTATGTTATGTTATGTTATGTTAGGCAGAAGGCCCTAAGATAACCCTGACACACTACCTCCATGCATGGCATCATAAACAATATTTTTTACTTGAACCTCAATCACCATGTGAGAGAAATATGAGTTAGAAGGATCCAGACAATGGTTAGTGTGGTGGAAAAAAGTACCTCTTTACAATTTCACAGGGCTTGCTTGCAAACAAAACTTATATTTATTTAATACAGAAATCATACAAAAATAGATACAAATTGATAATAATTTTACAAATCAAATAATGTAAAACCTTTTAATATTTTTAAGTGCCAACCTCAAAAATATTTTCTCAAGTCATAATTTAATTAAATTACAAATTTATATTTTAATCCTCCTCCCAATTAACTTTAACAGACTGCAATTAAGCAAGAATTAAAAAATGACAATCTTCCAAGCAAACCAAGGGGAATCTTCTTCTGGCAGTTAAAGAAGAAGAAAGTTCATTGGAATGATCTAATATACTGTATATATATATATATATATATATATATATATATATATATATATATATATATATATATATATTCTCAGAGCTACTGCAATAAAGTATCCTAGAATGAATTTTATCAGGGCCAGAAGCCTTGTTAATAATTAACTCAATTCCAAGTCTTTAAAGATAGTCAACACCTTTCTCTGACCATGCAGTTATAATATATTAAACTATTTAGGTTCTCTTCTATAAATACTAAAGTAAAATGGTCATTAATAACCTCAACTATATCCTCATCCGTTTCATGCACAACCCCTTCATATCTAATAGTTATGAGGAAAAGTTTTGAGACAAAAGTTTTTTCATTTGTATTTCAAATTTATGTGATAGAATAATTAGTATAATATTTAAATTATTGCAGTTTATTAAAAAGTCAGTATTTAAAAAATAATAAGAAAAAAATGTGCATTCCTTTGCTGAATCAAAATAGTGTTCTTGTCCTCGATCTATAGGAGGTGAGTTTGTTCCTGTAGCTTTGCTATTTGATTAAAAGGGTAAAATGATGACAAATATGGGTTAAATGAATGATGTTGCATAATTATAATCTATTTTGTAATTTTTTTTGTTGTTAAAATGGATGTTTGAATCTTTTTAAATTCCTGAAATGGTTCTTTTCAAAGAAAACCATTTAACCATTGTTGCCCTGCACAAAAGTGGCCTGAATTGCAAGGAGATAGTTGTTAAGAGTATTGCTTCAAGGAGCACTATCTTTAGGAACATTAATGACTTTAAAAAGACTCCTGTGAAGAAGTCTTCTGGATGCCCAAGAGCTTCAAATGAATGCCAAGCTCGCCAACTGTTAAAGTCCCAGCTCAAGGATCAGGTTGCCTCCAGTGCCCAACTTGTTCATGCAATCAGCTCAGCCATGAAGATGGAAACAAAGCCTGATAGAGCCCTGCCAACTTACAAAGGGGATATCATGTGGAAACCAACCCCCTCTTTAGACTTGGAGCCATCAGTGTACATTGACACGGATCCAGAATGACACAAAAAAGCATGCTCCAAAAATGTATTGTAAAAGCTTTGAGAGCAGAGGCATGGTGACAAATAGTCAGAGATGGTACACTCCATGGTGACACCTTGGGCAGAACCAGAGAGCCATTGGTGACTGAGGGACATGCCAGACCTGTGCATACAAGCACAAGATGCAGTGTGTATGGCATAAAACAAGTGGCATCTCTCCCACATCGGCAAACAGGCTATTAATATTGGACATGTGGAAGGTGCCATATGCCAGACAGGAACCAGCGAGGTAGATCAAGTCCACCTTCTATAATTCATGCTCAGTTACAGATACGTAAAACTCTCATCCATAGTCAAGCTTTGAATGAACAAAAAATGTTCATGATACATGTATGAGACCTTGAGGCTGTAAATATGAGCTTCCCAGTTGAGGCAGCAGTTGAAAACAAGACCAAGGCAACAGTGAGAATCCACTATTTCCTTGCAAACCCCATTTAGGAACAAGTCCAGGTCGAGGTGGAGCCATGGATGGTGGAAGAAATGCACCACCTGTAAATATCTGTTTGTCAGCCAAATTTGATCCAACAACTGAGTCCCTTACATTTGTTACAATGATTACTAAGGATTTAACAAGATGTCAGTCTTAATGAATTATACCAACATCTTTAACATCAGCCTCAGTTGTTACACAGTTAAAAATCCAAGGAAATTGCTATGACTTATTAAAATTATATATTTTTCTAAATGAGTCAAGATGCTTTAACCTTTTCTATCATTTTTCTTACCCCATATAAGTTAAATTTAGAGGTCTATACTTGCTAAACTGCCTTTCTAAATATCATAACTATGGACATCAGGAATTTGGGCATATGTGAGTCATTATAATAAATAAATATTACTTACTGAGAAGTGTTGAGGAGGCATTCCTTCTTAAATCAGTCCGTTGTTCATCATTCAAAAATAAAATTAAATCCTCAAAGGACATTTTCACAAAAATTACTGCATAAGTAATAAAGAAGGATTAGATCTGTAGATTTAAATACCAAATGTTATCTTATCTATATTATATATACACTAAACCCTCAATATAATGAACCTCAATATAACAAATTTTGGATATAACAAACCAAATTTCCTAGACGAACTCCATCAGGTTTATCGAACTGAAGATTGATAATTCTGATGTAGTCCACTTAACTTTATTAGCAATATTAGTAATTACATATGTATTACATATCCATGCAATACAGTCTTTATATACATATTTACGTACACAGATTAATGAATGAACCATCATTATTTCTATCGCTTTTAACGACCATCAGGTTTACATATTAAGTGAAGGCATGTATAATTGCAAAGAACAGTAGTATGCATGCTTTAAAACATACTGGAATCTAGCTATCACTGGATGAAATTTCCCTTGTGATAATTGTTCAGGTAATGTTTGTAGCACACATAGACATATCGCTTCTCTCTAAAGGCTGTCTCACACTCACCAAACTGCGAAGGAAGTAGACTGAATGAAAAAGGGATGCACAATTTGGGAATAGTAGTCAGGCCCATAGCAATGAGGGTACCGAAGAACTCAATGGCATCATCAAATGACATAAAACTCTTTGACTCAGAGATATGTCATTTAGGTGGAGCAGGAAGAAAAAATTAGGAGAATTATATATATTAAAGATAATGTCAAGTGTAGTGAAAACACTACAATTAAAACAAATGCTAACAGTCATTATGTCACACAGTAACTTTTGTTACCAGTATAAAAAAAAACTAAGTAAAATTCAAAGAACACAAACAATGGACACTTCAATGAGCCAGTAAGCTAGATGGCATTACAGGTCAACTGGGAAGATGGCTGCACAGCTTTCTGACTGGAAGAAAACTGAGGGTTTCAGTCCAAGAAAAACTATCTGAACAGAGTGAAGTCTGGAACGGAGTATCACAAGGGTCTATTCTGGGCCCGCTACTGTTTCTTATTCATATAGGGGAATATTGACTCCACACTGCGACACTCAGAAGCCACATCATTCGCAAATGACACTAGGATAAAAAAACAAATATCCAGTGTAGAGGATGCTAATCACCTACAGCAAGACCTAGATCGAATCCTGATATGGGCAGCAGAGGGGATAAGTTTGAGTTGTTGAGATATGGTATCCATTAAGAAGAAATTGCTGCATTCAGTTACTGGAGTGATGACCATAGTATACGTAGCCAGGAACATGTCAGAGACTTGGGCATATACATGAGCCAAGACGCAACATTCACCCACGACTATGCCAAAATTACAGAAACCGCAAGAAGAATGTGCGAGTGGATCTTCAGAACCATCAGTACACGGCAACAGGAATGCATAATCACACTCTGGATAACTCTTGTTCTCCCAAGAACAAAGTATTGCTGCTAGTTGTGGTCCCCATACAAAATCAGCGACATTACTAATGTGGAAGCTCCCCAATGCACTTTTACCAGCAAACTTCAGGGCTTACAGCATCTCAATTACTGGGAAAGACTGACTCATCTCAGGCTCTACTCCATGCAGAGGAGAAGAGAAAGATACATAGCTGTCTATGTGTGGAAGGTCTTGGAAGAGATAGTGCCGAACATTGGGATCCAGGTAAATTACCACGCAAGAGGAAGACTCTGTGGCGTGAAGAGCATCAGCAGTACTTCCCAAAGGATACAAACTATCAAGTACAATACCTTCACACAAAATGGAACCAGAATATTCAACTGTATACCACGGGACATACGAGACCTCACTGATGTCCCGCCTGAATGCTTCAAAAGAAGACTAGACAAATGGCTGACTGGATTACCTGATCAGCTACCAACACCAGGCTACTCAGAATCCCACCAGAACACCCTGCCAGAAATTGCCAGAGAGAGAAGGGAGGAAGAGCATCCTGCAGTGGGTGGATGCTGACATTAGCCTCAGCGTTAGAAGATGAAATTCAACTGTATGACTAAGTAAGGGTAAACATGAAGATCAGCGGCGTATCCCAAAAGTGTATTATTTGGCATGTATTTTGTTCACACTAGCATTTGGTTAAATAAAAACATTAAAAAAAATGTTAGAACATTATTCTATAAACAATTATGATTATATACTGGAGGGCTATGCCCCCCAGACACCCCAAAAATGATTGAAACTGAGGATCATCGTAGGATGGGTCCCCCTGTGGTATTTAAAACCCCCATGAGCAGTCCCGTTGAATTTATTCCAAAAAGGTGAAACATATTAGAACACAGACAAAATAGTTTACGTCCCATCATTTGCGCAACTGATCGTAATGTTTACATAAGTAAATATAATCTTGAATATGAAGATAGAGTAAGGGTAGATATGATTGAGCTTTTTAAAATCTGTTCTGGGATGGATAAGTTGGATTCTAGCAAGTTATTTGAGTTGGATGGTAGTAATAGGACTAGGGGTCACCTCCTAAAATTAAAAAACAGAGGTGCAGGTTAGATGTTAGAAAATATTTTTTCACCAAAGAGTGGTAGATTACTGGAATAGTTTGTCATCTGAGACGGTAGACAACCCAAACTTGAATGTTTTCAAACAGATTAGATGATTATATGGGGAGAGAGGGTCAACTTTGGGGGGTATTCTGGACTCATTCCTGTGGATGCAGTTTTTTATTATTTTCTATTATGATTAATTTGGATTTTGATGAGTCTTGATGATGATGCTTTTTGTTTTTGACATTCCTGTGTATGGTTCTAATTGTATATTGTAGATGCATGAACTGACACAATCCTATGGATGCATTTTGTGGGTGGGGTTTTACAGATGCGGATGAGCTTTGATATGCCCTTGTGGCTTTTGTCATCCATGAAATTATGTAATGTTATGTTACTTTTTGTTTTTGACACATTCCTGTGAATGGTTCAAATTGTATATAGCAGATGCATGATCTGACACAATCCTATGGATACATTTTGTGGGTGGTTTTTGACAGATGCTGATGACCTTTAATAGGCCCTTGTAGCTTTTTTTTATCTGTGAAATTGCTTAATATTTATGGGGGGGGGTAAAGTTGCAAGGGGGGTGCATCGCCCCACAATTTCTTAAGTACCTAAAAAATGTTAATTTTTAACGGAAAAAATGTCAGGCAGAGGTAGAAATGAGCGTGGAAGGGGATGCCCGCCTCTGAACAAAGGCAGCAGAAGCCCTGTGTCAGCAACTCCAAGGCACGGCGCAAGTGCTATCGAACCTAGAATTTTGAATCCAAATTATAGTTGTGGAAGCTGTAATAACGAAGACACTGAAAGAATGATTGAGTGTAACAAATGTAAAAAATGGAATCACGATAACCTGTGTGAGTCTTTGACTCCAGCCCAGTATGAATTTTTCTACCATGAAAAAGACCTACCATATATTTGTAAACAATGTCAGCAACCACAAAGTGAAATTAAGCAACTAATAGAGGGTCAAATAAACATGACAAAATTATTAAATGATAGTACTCAAAACCAACAAGAAATTATACAGGAAGTAACTAAAGTGCAAAATGAAGTAGCTGGACTGGTAGCCAGAATTGAAAATATAGAAAGCCAGTTCACTTTCAATAATAAAACTGACTTTGAAAATGCTGTGAAACAGTGCTGTGGTGATCTTTCACGTGATATAAGAGCGGAAGCCCATGAGAAAAATATCAGAAGGAAAAAGATAATGATTAATAATATTCCAGATGGTATTGTTGAAGACAAAACATTTGTCAAAGAATTGGCTGAAGAACTTGGAGCAGATATTGATGAAAATAAAATCAGAAATACTTACAAAGCCAAAACCAGGAGAGATGCAAGTATTTCATATATGAATGTGGAGTTTTTCCACGAAGTTAACAAATTTAAATTTCTAAATAAGAATGTATTTGATAAATTAAAGGCTTTCAGTACTGATTCAAGATTTCAATATTTCAAGATAGAACACAGATTGAACGCGAAGACCACAGAAAGTTAAAGGATGAAGCACTAAAAAAAACGCGGATCTTATAGCCAACTCCAACACAGACGAAATTTATGTGGTCAGAGGGCTAAAACTCAGGAACATCAAGAAAAACCCAGTTACTTAGGACAAGGGAGTTCTTTCCCTTGTATATATGCTAATAGTGTAGACAATAAGTTTTTTATTAAATGTATGTATACTAATCTAGAAGGTATTAGTAGTAAGATTCAATTATTTAGAATATCTGTTGATGAAATCTTACCATATATTTGTTACTGAATCAAAAATGAGCCCAGGTGACATAACTGGAGATCTATTTATAATTGACAATTATACTGTATGCCGCAAAGATAGAACCCTAGTAGGAGGGGGAGGTGTGATAATGTTTGTAAAAGATAACTTTATTTCAGAAGAAATATTTAATGAAATATGGTTTAATCTAGAACTAGTAGCTTGCAAGATTAGTTTTGGTCAAAAGACCCTTATTGCAGTATGTATTTATCACCCCCCTTCCTCATCTCATGAATACAACCAAGGTATCTGTAAAGCTATGTGTCATCTGAGTGAAATTCAAGCAGATCAGATTATTGTATGTGGAGATTTCAATTTTCCTCAAATAGATTGGTATAACCATCTTATATACACTAGTGAATTAAGTGATGAACAATTATTTTATGACGCAACTCAAAGTTCCTTCTTTCACCAACATGTTGAAGAGTTTACAAGACAACGTGGTACCCATTTCCCTTCTTTATTAGATCTTGTCTTTACAAAGAATGAAGTAGAGATTGACTTCATTAATTACAAAGCTCCTGTTGGGAAAAGCGATCGTGCCGTTTTAGCCTTTGACTTTACCCTTGAGGGATTTTTTTTTTTTTTTTTTTAAGAGCTCATCTGGCGACTGCCTACTTGGGCATTAGTCGCCGTATTAAAACTGGCCTAGTTCTAGGCTACTTTAAAATAAAATTAAAAAGAGAAAAAAAAAAAACACCCCAAAAGGGGGAAAGGAAGTAAGCTGGTGCATCGGGGAGAGGTCCCCCCGGCGCAGGAGCGTGCAACTAAAGGAAAAAAACAAACAAAAAACAAAACAAAAAAAAACAACAAAACAAAACAAAAAAACAAACAAACCTTGCTTAAATAATAGGGAGAAGGCCGGCCTCCCCCAAGAAGTCAACAAGTCCACAAGTCAATGTGCACGAATCTGTCCCGAGCACAAGGGACAGGTGGTAGCGACCCCGCCCATCCTGGTACTGGGACAGGTATCGTGCGCGAAGATCACCCAGACTGGGACATTCAACAAGAAAGTGCCGAAAAGTCTGGGGGACGACGCAGTCGTTGCAATAGGGCGCAGGCGAGCGCTCCATCAGATAGCGATGCGTCACACGAGTGTGTCCGATTCGGAGACGACAGAAAGCAACCTGAAGCCGCCGCGGCATTGGGGGATAGGTCCATGGGAACAGTCGCGGCGCAATGGCACGCAACTTTAAGTTCCCTTCGACCGTCTCCCATCTTCTTTGCCAAGCAGTCCGAAGAGCTGCCCGTATTCCTACCATGTAGTCGGTGTGAGGAAGAGCGAAACGCTGGTCCGGTCGCAGAGTCCTCGCAGATAATCTCGACATCTGCCCGGCTCGCCAAAACCGTGGCGTCACGGATATCGCGAACCAGGGGATGCGGAGATTCCAATGCCCCGAGAGCACTCAGGGCGCTTTGTGAGTCGCTATAGATCACAATCCGGTCTCCCAACCGGGCACGTCGCGTAATCTCCCGTACAGAGTGGTGTATTGCCACCAGCTCGGCCGTGAAGACAGACGCAGCGCCTGGTAGAGCCCCGCTGACTTCAAACAGAGGGGATACGGCGTGGAAGCCGACCCCCTCTTGGGACTTGAAGCCATCCGTATACACTGGCACGGTACCAGCGTGACACGATGTGTGCTCCAAAAAGGTCGAACGCAATACTCCCGGCGCAGTACAAGCTTTGGGAGCAGAGGCGTGGCGACAAATAGCCAAATGTGGTACCGTCCAGGGTGGCGTCCTGGGCAGAACCAGGGGCGCCACCGGCCCGAGAGCTATATCTACCTCTCGAAGGAGTTTCCTGGCCCTAAACCCAAAGGGCTTAGGGTATGACTGGCGTCTCTCGGCGGCATAGGAACCATCGAGATCAGCTGCAGATGCAGTGAGAGCTGTTGGCGACTGAGGGAGTCGCCGGGCTCGGCGTACAGGCGAGTGATGCACTGCACGCGGCGCAGAGCGAGTGGCATCTCCCCAGCATCGACCAACAGGCTCTCAATGGGGGAAGTGCGGAAGGCACCGGTCGCAAGGCGAAGGCCAGTGTGATGGATTGAATCCACCTTCCGCAATAAACGCTCGGCTGCGGATGCATAAAACTCGCATCCGTAGTCGAGCTTCGAGCGAACAAAGGATCGATATAAAAGTAAGGCAGTAGCCCTATCAGCGCCCCAAGCGCTGAACGTCACGGAAGGGAGAATGTCCATGGCGCGGGTACAAGAGACCCTAAGGCTGCGAATATGAGCCTCCCAGGTGAGGCGTCGGTCGAATACAAGACCAAGGAAACGGTGCGACTCAACCACATCCAGGCGCACCCCATTAAGAAACAAATCTGGGTCGGGATGAAGCCGTGGATGGCGGCAGAAGTGCACCACCTTAGTCTTGGCCAAAGAAAACCGAAACCTGTGCGCTTCGGCATAGCGAGAGACGCGGTTCAATGCCTGTTGGAGTCGACGCTCCAGAGTTGGCATCTGGGCCGCGCCAAAAGAGATCGAAAGGTCGTCCACGTAGAGCGTAGCGAGAACATCTTCTGGCAGCACCGAGGTGATGCCGTTGATGCTCAGGGCAAAGAGTGTGACACTGAGGACACTTCCCTGCCGGACACCCTCTTCCTGCTCCTTTGGGGCAGAGAGGGCTCCCCCCACCCGTACGCGGAATCGACGATCTCGCAAAAATTCAGATATAAACATTGGGAGGCGTCCCCTCGCCCCCATCGTGTGGAGAGTCTCCATGATACCGTATCGCCATGCGGTATCATAGGCCTTTTCCAGATCAAAAAACACCGTGGCGTAGTGCTGTGTACGAAGGAAAGCCTCGCAGACGACATTTTCCAGTCGGAGCAGAGCATCCGACGTGGAGTGGAACTTACGGAAGCCGCACTGTGCAGAAGACAGATGGCCTCCGCTGTCCAGGAAATAGGCTAATCTAACATTTACCAATTTCTCCATCAACTTGCACACGCAAGAGGTTAGAGAGATTGAGCAGAAACCGGTCGGAGTAGAGTGATCTCTCCCCGGCTTGCGAAAGGCGAGCACAGTAGCGATTCGCCAGGAGTCTGGGAGAAGACCTTCCACCCAGATCCTGTTGAACAGATCTAACAGAAAGGCCATGCCTCGCTCACCCAGGTGTCGAAGCATGGCGTACGGGACATCGTCCGGACCATGGGCGGTGTCCGCGCACGAAGCGAGAGCGGAACGCAACTCACTCACAGTAAACTTGTCGTTGAAGGGTTCTCCGCCTCTGGAGGTAAAGTCCAGCCGGCGGCCTTCCGCGACATCACGACATGCATTGAATGCTGGCGGAGCAGCATCACGGCTAGAGAATGCGGAGAAAGCGGTCGCTAAGGATTCCGCCACGGACGCGGGGTCCGAGATTGCGGTCCCATTCTCCTGGAGAACGGGAGGGGGGTCCTGCGAGAACTTGCCCCGAATCCTTTTGACTCGCTTCCACACCTCAGCTAAAGGGGTCTTTCCCGTTAAGTGAAGACACGTATGCCCGCCAAGAAGAGAACCTAGCCCTAGCCCGACGAAATTCAGCGACAGTGAAATCGTTCGGGCGGCGCTTATAGCGCATGTAGGCATAACGCTTCTGTTTGAGGGCCGTCTCACACTCGGCCGACCACCATGGGAGTGGTCGGCGTGCAAAACAGCCAGACGTCCTAGGAATAGTAGTCAGGCCCACGGTGATGAGGTTGCCGGAGAAGAACTCAACGGCCTCATCTACCGACCTAAACTCCTCGACTGAGATAGAGAATTCAGTCATTTCCTGAAATGCAGGCCACCGCACCCGCGCCAAGCACCACCGAGGTGGTCTCTCAGGCGGCAGTTGCCCTGAAAATGATATTTGCATGGGAAAGTGATCACTACCATGGAGGTCATCGACCACCCCCCAATCAAAATCAGGCTGTGCATCCGAAGAGCACAAAGATAGGTCAAGGCAAGAAAATGAAGCGGTTCTCGGACAGTTTTGCGTAAACTCATCCACGTTTAGGACGCCCATCTCAAGCTCTTCGATCAGATCGGCAAGGACTTGTCCCCTGGGATTTATGGAGTAATCTCCCCAGAGAGGATGCCTGCTGTTCAGATCTCCAAGCAAGAGATAGGGCCTCGGCAACCGTGCCACGACGCGGCGGAAGTCCCCCGCGTCGAAGTCAGCTGACGGTGGAATGTACGCAGAAATGATAGTATACCTCCTATCCAGGTGCAGCTGCACAGCCACTGCCTGAAAGGAGGTATCTAAAGAAAAAGGAAGAACGGAGACATCATGCCGGGTGTAAACTGCGCATCCCCCAGCCCGGCCATCCCGCGGTGGTGGGGTCGCAAGACTCTTCTACCCCGGGAGGGCAGGCAGGGGGCACGCGCCTAGCATGGTCTCCTGCAAAAAAAAATAGCTAACGGGGAACGGGACGAGACGAGCCTCCGCAGCTCCTCCCAGTTGGCCCAGAGTCCACGGCAATTCCATTGAAGGAATATGCCCTCCAGGCCTAGCTCAGAGGAGACGCGGGGGCCCTCCTCGAATTGAAGACCCTCACGGGAATGGCCGTACGCTTCCCGGGGGCAGAACCCCGGGCGCTGAAGGCGCTGTCGCCTTCGACGACTTATTGGGGGAGGTTGGGCTCGCCATGCGAGTCTTTTCCTCCCTCCGCCTCGAAACCTTAGGCAGGCGTTGCGGCTTCGGAGGCGGGGGGCCCTCTTTTCGAGGAACCACCGTCTCCGAGCCACTCGCTCCACCTCGGGGCGTGGGCGAAGGGGCCGAAGCTCCTTTGTTGCTGTCCTCCTTTCGGGGAACAGCTTTAGGAACCCCGGAAGATGGCCTAGCGACCATCTTCAGGGGTGTTGCCTCCTGTGAGTCTAACGACTCGGTGGAGGCGCGTGGCCGTTTCGCTTTACGGGAAACGGTCACGCTGGGGGAAGAGGGGGGAGCCCTGGTTTTAGCCGGGGCAGGGTATGAACCCTTTTTGCCACCAGCTTTACCAGGGGAGCGCCCAGGTTGGGTAGAGCCCGCAGAAGGGCTCCGAATGAACGCGGAAACAACCGTGCTCGTTGGCCTGGATGAGCCAGGAGCAGAGGGTTCCTTTCTAACTATTGGGGCATATGACATACCAGGCAGAGCCGGGCGCGCCAGGACCAAGTCCTTTGCCTCGCGGAATGAGAGTCGATCCTGGGCCTGAACGGCCAGGATTTCTTTCTCAAGGAGATATGCACCACATTGCTTCGAAGAAGCAGGGTGCGGCTCTCCGCAATTGACACACTTGGCCACACACGATTTGGACTTATCGTGTGCGACCTTGGAGCAATTTACACATACTTCAGATGACCCCGACTTTGCACGTCTACATGAGCGATTCGTATGGCCGAAGCGGTGACAGTAATAGCACCGCCGCGGCAGTGGCACGAATGCCTTCACGCGGTAGCGGTACCAACCGGCACGCACCGACTCAGGGAGTTGTCACAGTCGAATGTGACGAAGAGTGTAGGGGTGGGTCTCGAGGCCCCTCCCTGTTTTCTCATCACACGTTCGACCTTGACCACCCCATGGTCGGCCAGCTCTAGGGTGATGTCCTCAATGGAGTAGTCAACGAGTTCCCTCGCATAAACTACTCCTTTCACAAAGTTCATGGTAGAGTGTGGCGTCACACTCACCGGGGTGCCATGAAGTGTCCGAGGAGCACTTATCTTGGCCGCCTCGGCGGGATTCGCCAGAAGGCTCCCGTCCGAGAAACGGGTTACCTTCAGCTCTCTACCAATTGCACTAGCTAATCCTCTCCTCTGATGGATCATGTTGCCCTTGGACAACATGCTGCCATCAGTGGAGCGAATAACGAGGAAGCGTTTGAAGCCAGCGGGCTCGAAAACGCCAGGTAACCTCTGAATCAGGGGCCCCGATGTCATCGAGGCTCCGCCCTGTGCACTTTTCGTCTTTGTCATCTTCAGGAGCTCCGTACCCGGGGAAGCAGAGGGCCCGGATGTGCCGATCTTGGCTTGGTCGCTTGCCAAAGTGGCAGCAGACCCATCCGTCCCCGTAGCCCCCGCGGATTGAGAGGAGCCCCGAGTCTTCTTCGTCTTTTTGGTCTTTTTTGTCCTTTTCTTTTTTGGAGAGGAGGGCGGGGAATGAACCCGCTTCTCACCCCCGCCGGTAGAAGCCCTCAGGCGAGATGGACCGGCCTCAGCCAGGTCCTTCTCCGAAATGGAGAAGGTCCTGGTGGTCGCAGGGGCATCATCTGGAGGAGATTCCTCCCCTCCTTGTACTGCCTGAGAATCCACAGCCGTTTGATGAGGACCTTGCATAGGGGCGGATTCGGGTTCGGTGCTTGGCGCCGAGCCCGGATTCCCCCCCATGGAAGGCCCTACCTTCTGAGGCTGGTTTTCCTCAAGGACCATGTCTATCACAGGAGGGGCCTCCAGTTGGCCATCCCCTCCCAGGACATCGCAGGTCCCCTTGGCAGCGTCATAAGTCTTTAGTGGGGAGGCACAGGCCTTGACCACGGCAAGGTTTAATATTTTTGCCAGCAGGTCTTTTGAGGGAAGCGACCGAAGGGGCCTGGCTTCCCTCTCCCCCCTAAGGGGGTTTGCCCTACCGAGCCGCTTGTACGAGGGGCGGTCGGTAATGGGCTGCCTGCTGGCTTTCTTGGCAGTCCCCTTAGAAAGCAAAGGAGGGACTGCCGCTGGAGATAGGGAGGTGCCCGAAAGCACCTCCAGAGAAGGGGGTGAGGGGGAGTCCCCTACACCCATAGGCGTAGGAGAGGAGTAAGCCTCCTCTCCGGTTAAAGAGGTATGGAGGGTCCCCTGCGCAAGCACAGGGGGGGGACCTCCATCTTTTCTGTTGAGCTGCACGAGGGTGGCTCCGTTGTTTTAGGGGGAATTAAGGGGATTTGTTTTGTTTTTTCATCATTGGGCATGGTGACCCTCTTTGTTTTACGGGACGCAATCGCTCACCGCTTACAGGCCCGGCAGAGCCAGGCGCCGCCATTTGGGACCACCCCTCCCGCCTGGTGGCCTGGCAGTCCTTCGGCATGGCGGCTCCACCTTAGACACGGCGTAAAACAGATAGAATGTGAAGAGGAGAGGAAAAGGGATGTGAGGAAGTTATGGGTGGGGATGAAGCAGGTTGTTAAAAAAACCCATCCCGAACCGGAGCTGAGGGGTTAGGGAACAATGTCCCCTCCCCCCTCAGCCCCCATCCGGGGTGGTTGGCTTGAGAAGGTCAGCATTCTACTCTGTGAAATTAGAGGCTGACCAGAGAAAGTTGTGGGAGAGGTTGTATGAAAAGTGATGAGGTAGGGAAGAAATCGGGCTATCTGAAGGAAGGAAGAGAGGCTAAGCTGGAGCCGGACGGAGCGCTGGATCCCGTCAGCACGGCGGCCAGGATGGCAAATCGCCGCACCCCTTACGGGGTACCCTTGAGGGAGAAGTAGGCGGTGGCGTGTGGCGGATGTGTTGCTTGTGCTCTCTTGAATTCATGACTTTGAGGTTGTTTGCTGCTATACAGTATCATCTTTAGACACCATAAGCTTGTTTGAGATATATTTGAACACAAGGTATACTTTAAATTTGCATTTATATTGGTGATCTAGCGAAATATGGTGAGTAAACAGATGGACTCTGGTGGAGGAAGACGAAAAGTAAGTAGAACAACAACGGAAGCGTCTTCAAGGGAAACAGAAAATGCAGGTGATTGCTGTGAGAGATGCAGTGGACTGGTAAGATATAATGATATGGCACTCTTATGTGATATCTGTGTGACTTGGTATCATGCCAAATGTGAGAGGATACCTGAGGATGTTTATAAGTTTATGGTGGAAGAAGAGGCAGGATCCCAGTTTACATGGCACTGCGTCTCCTGTAAGAAAGGATGTGCAAAATTAAAATCTCATATTGAGAAACTGGAGAAGATACAAGCAGACTTAATTGAGAAACAAGATGTACTGCAGGAAGAGGTTAAGGAGATACAAGAGACAGTCAAAATGGATAAAGAAGATTTTAACAACATTACTGTAGAGTAGCAGTACTGGAGGCTAGATCAGTGGATACTAATGAACATATGAATGGGGACAGGGAGACTGTACAAGAATTGAGTTCACGGATGGAGAGAGCTGAAATCAATATACTTGAAATAAAGAAATCAAGTACTGATGAAGTAAATGTAGTATATGGGGCAATTGGAGGACATCAGGCATCTCAGAAAAAAACAGGAGGTAATGGATATTGTGGTGGAGCGAATGTGAGTGTGTGTAAAAGGGCCATTCTCCCACCCTTTTTCTCAGTACCCTCTCCCTCCCTCTGTAAACCACTCATGAGGAAGTTTTTGGACACGATCCCGCGAAAGGTGAGTGAATGGCTGAGTGGAAAGAGAAAGGAGAGAGTGAGACTGACAGGTGAACGGTTGATGTGGGAGGATGTGTTGGAACTGTTAGAAGATGGACGATTTGATGATGAAAGCGATCTAGAAGAGGATGGATGGTACAGTGTGAATGTTGGGGGTAAGAAGCCCAGGAGCTTTCATCCACCCCAGCAGTTTGTCAGCTACAGGGATGCCCTGAAGGCTGCACCAGCTGGAGTGATGTCAAACTTCCTGGGCCGGCAGAATGGATGGGCAAATGGAGGGTGGTCGAATGGAAGGGGGCAGATGAATTTCAAGCGTGGGAACGGATATATGAGAGAGAAACCGAGGTATGTCCCAGCAAATGAGAGACCGAATGGTGGGAGAAAGATTGTGGAATGTCTTTGGTGTGGAAGGAAAGGTCATATGTTGGCAGAATGTAGGTGGACATCTGGTGCGTGTTTTGGGTGTGGTAAGAAAGAACATATGATAAAGGATTGCCAGGAAAGTGTGAAAGAGTGCTTCGAGTGTAAAGAAATAGGCCATTTGAAGAAAGATTGTCCGAGGTTGAATGGTGGAGCAACTGGTGGGGAAAGTATGAAATATGCATGTGGTAATTGTGGAAAGGCTGGTCATTATGCAAGGATGTGTCGTGACCAGAGGAATGTATGTAGCTATTGTGCGATGGAAGGACATTCAAGTGAAAAGTGTTGGATTAGACTGAGAGCGCAAGGTGTGAATGGAAAGTCTGAAGCGGGAAACTGAATGGTAAGAGGGTACCTGCTGAAGTATCCTCTGGGTGCATGAGTGTGAGTAATGTGTTGGTAAGTCTGTCTAGTGTGAAAGTGCTGTCTGGTAGGAAGTATGAGTGTCTGAGTGTTAAGGTGGAATTGAATGGAATTGAGTGTTTGGCTTTAATAGATTCTGGATGCAAGGCGAGCTTGGTGTATAAAGATGTGTATGACAAGGTTAGCGAGAAAGCCCTCCTGTCTGAGTGCAAGGGTAGTTTAGTAGGTATTGGTAATAGGAGAGTGCCTGTGATTGGAATGATAAGGTCACCTGTTCGAATGCATGGTATGATGATGAATGAATGTGAATTTTCTGTGATTGATAAGGTGAGTAGTGAGTATGGTGTGATTTTGGGGTATGATTTTATGAAAATGAATCGTATGGTTGTGCATCCTGCGAGTGATCAGATTGAGAGAAAGATTGGTAAAAATGGGGTGTATAAGTTGTATGTAGGGAAAGATGGTAGCGTTTTGAGGAGTGTGTTTAATGGTATTGAGGTGACTGCTATGGAGAATGTAAGGCTTGTGAAGGGTGAACGGGTGTCTGTTAGAGTGAGTTGGAGTAAGGATGTTAGTTTGAATGTGAGTGAGAACACTGTGATATTGGATGGAAACGATGCGTGTTATAAGGTAAGGCGTGTTGCTTGTGTGTTTGATGGCTTGATGAGAATGAATGATCCTTTTGTATGTGTGCAGGCGGACCCCAGTGTGAAAGGGCAGGTGAGGGGAATCCAAGTCGGAGATGTACTGGGCCACCTCTCCACTGTCAATGAGGTAGGTATGGATGATAGTACGGATATCAGGGTGAATGTTGCGAATGAAAAGACATGTGAATGGATGTATAATGAGGTGAAGGACATGGTGAAATTGGATGGATGTTTGACTGAGTATGAAAGGGAGGATGTGTATCGAATGATATTTGAGCGAAAGGGAGCCCTCAGTAAGGGTGATCTGGATTTTGGGGTTGCAAAGCTCCCGGAATTCAAGATTGTCCTGAAGGAGGATTCCCCAATCTATCAGCGGCCAAGGCATTTCCCACATCCGGTTGCTGATGAGATTGAGGAGCAGTGCTTGGAATTGGAGCAATTGGGGGTGATTGAAGAGAGCAAGAGTGCATGGAATAGTCCAATTGTACCTGTACGTAAGCCGGATGGAAGATTGCGTCTGTGTGTGGATTATCGAAAGGTGAATGAAAGGACTGTGAAAAAAAGGTTTCCGATGTGTGTGGTATCTGAGTGTGTGTATAGTATGCATGGGATGGAGTGGTTTACGAAGCTGGATCTGGTACGGGGGTATTACCAGATGCCCATTGCTGAGGAGAGCCGGCCAGTAACTACCTTCTCTTCCTCAAAGAGGCATTACCAGTTCCGGAACCTCAGCTTTGGGTTGGCTAATGCTCCCGGAGCCTTCCAGCGGGCAATGAATGTTGTGTTGAGTAAGTTTGCGAGTAAGAATGTGATTGCGTTTATAGATGATATTTTGATTATGACTGAGACTTTTGAGGAGCATATGAGATTGGTGAATGATGTGTTGAGAACGTTGGAGAGTGTTGGTGTGAAGGTGAAAGTGGCGAAGTGTGAATGGTTTGCGAAAGAAGTGGAATTCCTTGGGCATATGGTGAGTGAGAATGGATTGCGAAAATCATCGAAGTATGTTGAGAAGGTGCGAATGTTTCCTAAACCGGTGACTGTGAAGCAACTGAAGTCATTTTTGGGTTTGATTGAGTTCCAGCGAAAGTATATACGTGATTGTTCTGGTGTGAGTAAGTCTCTGACTGAGTGGATGGGCAAGAAAGGTAGTACGGTTGTCAAGTGGAATGATAAGATAAATGAGGCGTATGAGAGACTGAAAGAGGCAGCGGCTCAAGATGTTGAATTGGCTTACCCAGATTATAGTGTAAATGCTAAAATGCTTGAATTGTATACAGATGCGAGTGGGTATTGTATGGGAGGTTTTCTGATGCAAGAGCAGCGTTTGAATGGAGAGAATGTCAGGCGAATAATTGGGTATGTATCCAAGGCTATGAATGTTGCAGAACGAAAGTATTCGACTGTGGAACGAGAGCTGGCTGCGATAAGATATTGTTTGAAAGTGTTGCGTCCATTTTTGTATGGTGTGAGGTTTGTGATAAAAACCGATCATCAACCTCTTGTGTATCTGCAGCGTATGAAGTGGGCTGATAGCAGGATTGCAAGGACTTTGGAAGATTTGAGTGACTTTGACTATGTGATTGAGTATGTGCCTGGTGAACGGAATGGAGTGGCTGATTTGATGTCAAGGTATCCTGGTACGAATGATGAAAATGTGTGTGGAGTGAGTGATCCTGAGTATTTGCCGAAAGGAATTATGAATGGAAAAGAGAGTAAGGGTGGTGGTGATTCCTTGTTTGAGAGTGTATGGAATGGTTTGCAAGATTTGAAGAGTGATGGAGTAGATGTGAGAGTGCCCGATAGTGTAGATGATTTAAGGAAGGAGGTAATGAATGAAGTGTGTAGGAAGCCCGAAAGCATTGGTATGGCAAAGGTGCGGAACTTCATGAAAGAATTGAGAGCGATGTGTATGCAAGGGGTCCCGCCATTTCAGGAAGTGTTGATTGTAGTGAGTCGTTTGTATGGAGTGATTGTTTATGTGCACTTTGGTGGTGAGAGGCCGATTGTGTACAAGGATGAGAAGATGAAGGGTTTGAATCCTAATGTGGTACATCTGCAATGTTTGAGCGGTGTGCACTACAATTGGGTAATTGAAAAGTGTTCATATATAAGAGAGAAGAATGATTGTCTGGATGAAGATGAGTGTGTGTTGAGTGATGATATGGGAGTTAATGACAGTGTGGATATCAGTGCTGATGTTGGTGTGCTTGTTCCTTCGGTGTATTGCGAACATGGTGGACCTGATATGATGGAAGCGAGAGTGAAAGTTGGTGAAAGGTTGTTCTGTGGTTTGATTGATACTGGAGCACAGGTGTCTTTAGTGAATGAGAAGATTCGGAGTAAGTATGATGAGTTTAAATGTTGCGAGCATAAACCTGTGAAGTTACGGATAAGTGGATTAGGGAATGGCTTGATAGTGGCATGGGAACAGGTTAGTCTGAAAGTGAGTTTGGGTAATGGTGTGAATGTGAAGCATGACTTTGTGATTCTGAAAGGTGAGCAAATGCCTTGTTGTTTCTTGCTTGGTGTAGACTTTATGAGATTGAATGATTTGTCTTTGGATGCTGATAAGGATCGTCTTATGAAAGGTGAATGTGAGGTGATGAAGTTGAATGAGTGTGCGAAGAATGTTGTCAAATTTTGTGGCATGATTGAGTTGGTCATGGATGATGAGAATGAGATTTTAAGTGATGATGATATTCTAGAGATGCAAGAGATTTGTCCTTTTGTTAGTGAGTTGAAGAAGTGTGTAATGATGCGTGTTGATTTGAATGAATGGCTAGAGTGTTTAAGTGATTTTAAAAGGTATGCTAAGGATTTTGTTGTTTGTATGGATGTTGTATATTTTGTGAGGCATGTGAAGGGTGGTGATGATATGTATGTACCGGTGATGTCCTTAGTTGGTATGATTGGTCTGGTGAAGGTTGTGCATGATAATTATGGGCATATGGGTAAGTTTAAGACGTGGGAGTGTATGAAGGAGCGTGTGTTCCACCCGTTTCTGAGAACTGTTGTGAATGATGTTGCAACTACGTGTGAAAGGTGTCAGAAGCGAAAGGTGCAAGGTGTGCAAGTGAAACCACCGATGTTGAAAGTTGATGCGAAAGAACCGTTTGAATTGGTAGTGATTGATTGTGTGTCTTTGCCGCGTACGAGTGCTGGGAATGTTGGTATGGTTGTTATGGTTGATCATAAAAGTAAGTTTGTGTATGCAGAGCCTGTGAGAGATAAAAGGAGTGTGACTGTTGCGCGTGTGGTTGAGCAGTTGTTCTTTCCTATGTGTGTATGGAAGCCAAGAAGATGTCTGAGTGATAATGGGCCTGAATTTGTAGGGGAAGTGTTTGAGCAAATGTTGAGAGAGAATGGTGTGGAGCATGTGAGAACAACTCCGTATGTACCGTCTTCAAATGGATTGGCTAAACGGACTATAAGAACCTTGTGTGAGATGTTGAGAATGATGAGTATGAGAGTGAATGACTGGGATGTGTGTCTGGGGAGAGTGTTGTGGGCGTATAATTCAACTGTGCATAGTGCAACTGGAATGTCCCCATGTCAGTTTGTGATGAATTTTGAAAGGCGAGTGAAAGATAGGTTTCGTTTGAGTGAAAGTGAGCAGAGTGTATGGCGTGAGGCGCATGAAAGGTTCCGTTCATTTGAATTAGGTACAAAAGTATTGAAGGTGAAAGAAGTGAAGGGTAGGTTGAATGTATCAAAGATGAGTGAGAAGTTTGATGGACCTTATAGAGTTGTGAGGGTTTGGGAAAATGGAGTGACGTATGTTTTGGAGAGTTTGAATGATGGTATGACTGAGAGAGTGCGGGCTCATCAGAGTCAGTTAAGGAGATGGAGAGAACCTCCTGAATACCTGGTGAGCCATCCGGTGTATGGACTGTGTAGAGAGAGAGGTAAAGTGCATGATGATGAGATTGAATGTGAGAGTATGGATCTGTCTGGGAAAGAGCTAGTCTTAGTCTCGAGGAGTAGAAAGCGTACAAAGAAGAGTGAAAGGAAGAATGCAAGTACAAATGAAAGTAAGTCTGAGCAGAGTGTTTCTGGTATGGGGGATCTTGAAAGGGAGATTGAGTTTTTGCGTAAACAGGTGAGTGATCTGGCTGGTATAAGTAGACGAGTGAGTGAGCTGCCTGTGCCTGATTTTTCTGGTTTTGGGAACAGTATGAATGACAGTGTGTTTGGGCAGAATGAACCTAGTGTGGCTGATTTTTCGGGTTTTACAAATGGTAATAGTAGGGATGAGTTTGATGTAGTGAATGATGAAGTGGCTGATTTTTCAGGTTTCTGGTGGGAACCAGTCGAAGGGGTTTCTGGTATGCCTGTTGAGAATACAGGGGATGTGAGTGACCTGTCTGTTTCGCAAGAATGTACCTTGAGTTGGATGAGAGCTGTGAGTGAGGAGCTGATGAATGGGGGTATGAAGAGTGAGGGTTCTGAACGGAAGAGTATGAAAGAATTCTGTCGTGAGATGGGAGAACTGGTAATGAGGGCTAAGAGTATGGTTGATGAGATGATCAATAGTGACGATGAGACTGACAGGACGACTGACGAACAACCCCGACTAATTGCTACGCGTAGCCAGGGACCAGTAGAAGAGTGTGAATGGGTGCAGGAGGGTGCGATTGAGCACAAGTGGTACCGTGAAGAGTGATTGAAAGGTTTTAGTGAGTGGCTGGTCGAATGGCTTAAGGAAGGAGGGGTGTGGTGGAGCGAATGTGAGTGTGTGTAAAAGGGCCATTCTCCCACCCCTTTTCTCAGTACCCTCTCCCTCCCTCTGTAAGAATGTGTGTGAATGGGAATGGGTTGTTTTATTTTTGTTTATTTTATGTATAAAATGATTACCATGTTTTTCTTTCTTTCCAGGCGTTATATTCTGGAAAGATAGTAGCTAATTTTGAGATATCACTATAATAATATTGTACTTTGCTTAAAATAAACTTTTATCAAAGCGTCATATTCTGGAAAGAGGTAAGCTAGTCGATATATTTTCGGGTAATGCCCACTTATTAGTTTCGCCATCCATGTATAAATAAATGGGTCATAAAAGGAGGATATATCTCTTCTACAGAGAGTGGAAGTGTGGACTGATAGCAAGAGGGGTTCTCTAGACGAGTGCTCCGCCCCGCCCTGAGACGGAGGGCTTTCGTGCCTCTCTAAGCACCTGAACCGCCATACCCGCCTTCGTTGACAATCCTGCCTCCTTCTAAGTTAGCCTACTACCACCCACCTCCAGCACACAAGTGATAGCGCGTGCCCCCTTTTCGTTCGGTTGTTGTGTTTTTTTTTGTTTTGTGTAGAATATAAGTAAATTGTTGTATTTCCCGGTTATAAAATTCTCTTTTGGTATCGTGTTTGGATTGGGGAATTTAGCCTCATTTTGAAGTGTGCACACTTCCCTAGTAAATATAAAATTGTTGTAAATATAAGCTGTAATTATCATTGTACTTTTTTTTTGTAAGTAAAGGGACTGTATATACAATCCGTTTTATTCTCCCTCGATTTCTCACGTCCGGACAGTGTAGGAAGCGGGTTGGATCGATTATCGATTGGGATTAGAGATATATTTTCGGCCCGCTACAATATGACTACAGTTTGGGAAGAACTAAATGATAAGAAGAAGAGAGAAAACAACATTGTGGTGTACAATGTCCCTGAAAGCAATTCAAACATGTTCCAGGAAAGAATTAATTATGACAGACAGATTGTTAAGAAAATTCTGAATACATGTGAGGTTCATGAGGATAATATGATGAGAGTGATAAGGCTTGGGAAAAAGGTAGAAGGTCGAGATCGCCCAATACTGGCTGCACTCACTGACTTAGAAGTGAGAAATGATATATTCAGAAAAATAAAAGAATTGGGCAAGGATGAAAACTTGAAAAATTTTAGAGTGGCCTATGATTTAACCAAGAGAGAGAGAGAAATGGACAAAGAACTGTTAAAGAAGGCAAAAAACTTAACAGATATGGGAGAGGGGAAGCATGTAGTCAGAGGTCCACCCTGGAACCGAAGGGTCATCAAGGTGAAGGATCAAAGACCACAGTCACAATAGAAATTGACTCAAGTACATCATGTGCTGGGAATGTAAATAGAAAGTTTAGCATTATATTTACAAATGTGGATGTATATACTTTTGATAAGTTTTTAGAATTAAGGTCGTTACTTGATACATTAAGTAATAAGCCAAGCATTATTGCCCTCTCTGAAGTTAAACCTAAGCACTTTAGATATCGAAGGGAACTTGAAGAATACAACATCGAAGGGTATGAGATAGAGGAAAGTAATGTTTTGGGTAATGAAGGTAGAGGTCTCTTGATATACGTGAAAAGTAGCATTAAGTATAGTAAGGGAGATTTGGTTTCATGTTTCTGTGAGTATTGCTGTCTGGAAATTATGCTTCAAGGAGAGAAACTTAACCTAACTCTAGTATATCGGAGTCCAAATAGCCAGGAGGAAAATGACCAACTGTTGCTGGATTTATTGCAAGAGGTAACTGAGATGAAGGCTACATTTAAGATTTTGATGGAAGACTTTAATTTGCCACAAATAAATTGGAAAAATTGCACGACTAACACTGTAATGAATGATTTTGGAACAAAATTTGTGGAAAAGGTGCGCAATTGCTTTTTGACCCAGCATGTGGAGGAAATTACAAGAATAAGGGGTGAAAATGTGGGTAATACCCTAGATTTATTTTTCACAAATGAAGAATCAATAGTTGAAGAGGTCATGATTGGAAATCCACTGGAGAGAAGTGATCATGCTGTGATACAAGTTACATGTAATATGGAGGAATCGTGGCTCATGATAGAAAAACTATGTATTTGTATGAAAAAGCAGATTATGAGGGTCTGAGAAGGGAACTTAGTATTAATATTTGCTGGGTGAAATACCTATCCGAGGCTACCAATATTGAGGAAATGTGGAGCAGATTCAAGTCAAAATTGTATGTTGCAATAGATAAGAGTGTACCCACAAGAAAGATGGGGAATTTAAATCAATCCAGGAAAAGGACGAATAGCAATCTACCAATGAATAAGAAATTATGGTCTAAGATAAAGAAGAAACAGAGGTTGTGGATGAGAATGAAATCCTTGAAGAGTAATCTGAATGTATCTACTAAGAACGAGTATTTAGAGACTGAGAAGGAGTACAGAAAACTGAATAATCAAATTAGAAAAGAAACCCGAAATGCTGTAAAACTAAAAGAAAGGGAGATTGCAAAAAATGTGAAGGATAATCCTAAAATATTTTGGAAATATGTGCAGACTAAGACAAAAAGGAAACCAAGGATTCCTGACTTATACAAGGGCACTGCTGAAGATGAAAAAACTGAAAGTGATCTGGAAAAAGTTGAAGTTTTAGCAAAGCAATTTTCGAAGGTGTTTGTCATGGAGCCAGAAGATGAGGTACCATATTGTGCGATGAAAAATGTACCAACACTGAATCACCTGGAAATTAATAAGGAAAAAATTAAGAAGATCATTAAAAATCTAAAGAGGCATAAATCCCCAGGACCTGACGGAATCCACTCTAGGATTATAAAAGAAGCTATGGAACAATTAGTAGTGCCTTTAGAAATACTTTATCAGTACTCCTTTAAACATAAGGAACTCCCTCAAGATTGGCTAATTGCTCTTATTACTCCTATATTTAAAAAGGGTTCCAAGTGTGATCCAGAGAATTATAGGCCAGTCAGTTTAACAAGTATAATCTGTAAGATATTTGAGACAATGATAAGGGAGGAGATAATGGCACACATGAGAACCAATAGTTTATTTAGTGACAAGCAATATGGCTTTATCTCAGGACGATCAACGGTGCTACAGCTCATAAAGGTTCTGGACAGATGGACTGAAATTATTGATGATAGACATGCAGTGGATGTAATATATTGTGATTTTATGAAGGCTTTCGATAGAGTTGCACATAGAAGACTATTCAGTAAAATTAGTAGTTATGGAATTGGAAAGGAGTACCAAGAATGGATTGCAGCATTCCTAACACAAAGACAACAAAGAGTGGTGGTGAAGGGGGAAATGTCAAGATGGAAGCCAGTGACAAGTGGAGTGCCGCAGGGCACTGTTCTCAGACCATTGTTGTTTGTTTTGTTTATCAATGACCTCCCCGATAGTATAGTAAATGACAGCGAAGTATACCTGTATGCAGACGACACAAAGATATTTAGATGCATAAAAGATCAATAGGATTGTCAAAAGCTGCAGCAGGATGTGCAGGAGGTATACTCATGGAGTGAAAAATGGTTGTTGAGTTTTCATCTGGATAAGTGTAGTTATATAAGAATAGGAAGAACGACTATTGAAGATCAAGGCTACCAAATGGAGAAGCAGCTAAAAAAGATTACTTCTGAGAAGGATGTGGGAGTAATAATCAATGAGAAAGTAAATAAAGCCAACAAATTAGTGGGAATAATCAGAAGGACCTTTGTTACATTGGATGCAACGATATTTAAAGCTTTGTTTGTAGCTTTAGTAAGACCGCATATAGAGTATGCTAATCAGGTATGGAGTCCTCACCTGGTTAAAGACATTGAGATGGTAGAGAACGTGCAATGAAGGGCTACAAGGATAGTTCCGGAACTTAAAGGACTTAATTATGAAGAGAGACTAAGGAAGCTGAACCTACCAACACTGGCATACAGAAGAGCACGGGGAGACTTAATAGACCTCTACAAGATACTCATTGGAAAATATGATGGGAAATGTAGTCAAGGCATATTGAAACTTCGAGAAGAAAACATCAGCAGGGGAAATTCACTGAAGCTTTTTAAGACAAGGTCACAGCTGGATATAAGGAAGTATGCTTTCCAGTGTAGGGTGATAAATAACTGGAATCAGTTGCCTGAGTGGGTGATTGCAGCAGCATCAGTCAACCAGTTTGAGGTCAGACTTGATAAATTTTGGTTTAATCAAGAATTGAAATACAATTACAAGGCAAAGATAATCCACCACACGCTGCCGCAGGTTGATAATATAGATCTGGAGTCACAGGCATAAGCCTCTTCCATGAAGTCTTCTGTAAGTATCTGATGATATCTTAACCATAAAGAAAAGGTTTTTTAAGGGTGACTATATACAAATGAAAAAATTATTTCAAATCGTACTTCACTATGATAGTCACCTTGGGAAAGAGCCTCAGGCCAAATGGGACCTACAACAAAAATTATATGATTTTGCCATTAAAAAGTTTATCCCTGTGGGAGAAGGTGTGTGAGGGGAGATATGATTGAGCTTTTTAAAATCTTTTCTGGGATGGATAAATTAGATTTCAGCAAGTTATTTGAGTTAGAAGGTAGTAATAGAACTAGAGGCCACCACTTAAAGATTAAAAAACAGAGGTGCAGACTGGATGTTAGAAAATATTTTTTCACTAACAGAGTGGTAGATTATTGGAATAGTTTGCCACCTGAGACTGTAGACAGCCCAAACTTGAATGTTTTCAAGCGCAGATTGGATGATTATATGGGGATGGAGGGTTAATTTCTTACTTTTTGGTATGTGGATATGTTTCTTGACTCATTCCTGTGGATGCAGTTTCTTTTTATTGTATATTTTGGGGGATTTTGATTTTGTTTTTGACAGACTCCTATGGAGGCTTTAAATTATATATTGTAGATGCATGGTTGGACATTCCTATGGATTGTTAAATTGTATATTGTAGCTGCATGATCTGACAAAATCCTATGGATGCATTATATGGGTGGGATTTGATGGATACGGATGACCTTTGATAGGCCCTTGTGGCTTTTGTCATCCGTTAAATTATGTTATGTTATGTTATGTTATGTTATGACCCTTGTCTGGAGGAGGAACACCTAAGAAAAAATGGATGACTCAAAAAGCTCTAAAAGCAACTCAAACTAAAGAAAGTAAATGGCTGACATATAGAAAGAATAAATCAAATGCAAACTTAGAAAAGTACAACAAGGCTAGAAATGATTCTGTTGACGCTGTTAGAGAAGCCAAATACAATTTTGAAAAATCACTTGCCATTGAAGTAGGAAACGGCGACCTAGCAGCTTTCTATGCCTATACACAAAGTGAAACAACTATCGAAGAAGGTATCTCTAGGGTATCCAGACCAGATGGTACATTTACTACAACTAAGAAAGGTGATCAACAGCACTTTCCAATCAGTATTTGTTAAAGAAGACGACGGGCCAGTCCCCCTACCACAATTTCAGTTTCATGGAGTCTTCCTTGGAGATGTTTACTTTGAAATTAAAGATGTATACAATATTATGATTCATCTCAAGGAATACTCAGCTCCTGGCCCTGATGGTTTTCATCCTAAAGTTCTTAAAGAATGCGCTGAATATCTGGCCTTTCCATTGTATTCTATTTTTAGGGACTGTAGATCTAGGAAAACTACTTGATGTATGGAAAACAGCCTATGTATCTCCTATCTATAAGAAAGGAAAGAAATCAGATCCGTTAAATTATAGACCAATTAGTTTAACATCTGTTCCATGTAAAATTATGGAAAGAATACTTAGAGAAAAAATAATGGACCATCTTGAATCTAAAAATCTCCTTAGCAAGCATCAACATGGCTTTCGATCCAATAGATCATGTTTGACACAACTTCTTGAATATTTTTCTGACTCATAATATATTAGACGAACATGATCTAGTTGATGCAATATATTTGGATTGTAAAAAAGCTTTTGACACTGTACCCCATAAGCGCTTGCTAGCCAAAATAAGAGCCCTTGGGATCTGTGGGAAAATTATTAAATGGATCAAAAATTTTCTGACTGGTAGATCTCAAAGGGTTAAAGTAAAAGGTGTCCTCTCCGACCCGCTCCAAGTTTGGAGCGGAGTTCCTCAGGGCAGTGTCCTTGGTTCTATCCTCTTCTTATTTTTATCAATGATCTTTTAGATGAAATTTTGGTAAACATGTAGACGAGTGTTCCGGCCAGAAAAAATTATTTTGTGTAAATATTATCGTTCACCCGTGTCATTTCTGATGTCATACCCCACCCCCAACCACTATTATAATTCACAAAACGATTAGTTAAAGCATTCACCTCTGTAAACGTCAGAACATTATAAAAATTAGGATTATATACTGGGGGGCTATGCCCCCCAGACCCCCCCCAATTCAATGAAACTCAGGATCATCGTAGTGCGGTCCACGCATTGTGTTTACCCCCCATGAGCCGTCCCCTATAAATGTACTCCAAAATCGTGAAACATTTTGGAACACAGACGAAATAGTACATCTTATTGGCCGGGCCACTCATCTACATATTTACCGAAATTTCATCAAAAGGAAAACTTTTTGCGGATGACTCTAAACTATTTAGAAGATAAACTCCAGGAGTGGAGTCAGAAATGGCTATTACAATTTTATGAAAATAAATGTAAAGTAATGCATATAGGTCGCAGAAACCCCAAATATGAATATTACCTCAATAACAGCGCTCTAGACAAAACCATGATGGATAAAGATTTAGGAATACATGTCACCCCAGATTGGAAATCTACAACTCATGTATCTAAGGTTGCTGCCAAAGCTAATTCTATAGTTGGAAAGATCAAACATACTTTTACCTATATGGATGAAGAAATGTTTAAGTATCTGTACCCAATATGCAGTTCAAGCTTGGTCCCCTGCCCTAAAAAAAGATATCAAACTCCTTGAAAAAGTTCAGAGAAGAGTCACTAAGTTGGTACCATGGTTGAAAGATGAGCCATACGAAATAAGGAAATGAGAGCTAAACCTAACATCTCTAGAAGAAAGAAGGGTGAGAGGTGACCTAATTGAGGTATTCAAATTAATACATGGTTTTGAAAACCTAAATAGGAACCAATTTTTCAAATTAGTCATTTGTCAACCCCCATGACACAGGAGGAGATGAATGGAAAATTCAAAGACCACCTACTAACCTAATGTTTAGAAGGAAATTCTTTGATATTCGCGTCGACGAACAATGGAATGATTTGCCTGCTGACGATATCAGCAGGCAGCCAATTAGTAATTCTAAGAAACGTCTGGAATGCCACTTTCAAGAGAGGAGGTAACAAAACGAGCTAAGCTCTCTAGCCTCCTTTATTCATACTAGGTAAGTTCAGGTGGCGCTATACTCTTAAATTACCAGGTTAGGTCCAGTCTGGTTGTAGGTCTTTAAAACGATTTTAATAATGTATTTTTAATATGCAGTTCTGTGTAGTTTTCAGATCTAAAACTCATTTTTGCTAGAAATGCATACTTTTCCTAGTATGGACCGCTTGATTATGGGGAAAAATTAGTGTCAAATCTGAAAAGTACACATAAAACTGCATAAGAAAAACATTTTTAAATTCATTTGCGAAAATGTGTTAAAACTAATCTTTACCAAATTTTCCCCTAACTAGTAGGAATAATTATTTAGCCTCCTTGGTACACCAGTTGAAATCTAATCCCAAACTTTTTCATTCTTATATTAGAGCTAGAAAGGTTGGTAACCCCAGTATTGGTCCTCTGAAAAACAGGGTGGTTGTCTTTTACAGAATCCAGTGGATATGCACCCCATTAATAATCCCGTTCCTCATCAGGTCTTCCTCGGCAGTCTTGACAACATTCATATAAACAGTTCTCTTGTTACAAAAAATCTGCTTAAGTTAGATTGGACGTGTTCTCAGCGAGCTCTCTATTCGTGGACATTTTTGGTTTGTACTTTTCGATGTAATATATTTAAGTTCAGGAAGATAGTTAACATTGAGTGTTGAACAAAATACTCAAGGAATTTTTAATTATATTTTAAATTAAATCGTGAAATAGTTCCCGTTTGTTTACGTTTCAGAGTGGCCTAATTTTCTCCCCCTTTTTGTTTACACTTTTCTTGATAGCTTAATTAAAGGGTTTTGAAAAGTTTTCTCAGTATGGCTGTCTATTTGGAGGTAAGCACTGTGTATGTAGTTTGTGGTGTTGAAAGAAGAGTTTTCTCAGTATGGCTGTATCTTTGGATGAAGTGAGTATGCCCTTTGATATAAGGAGTGTGTATGTAGTTTTTGATTTTTGTGGTGTTCCTTACCTTAGGGATTTATAAGAGGTTAAGGAGCTAGGGCTTATAAGGGTTGCCTCTTCTCAATGAAACTTTTATATGGTTATAAAACATTTATACGTTGGTAATTAACTACAGTCTGGGAGACTGTTCCATTTTGTGACTATTGAATCAAAGAAGTTCCGCCTGGTGGTCCGGTGTCTGGGTTTCAGTAATTTTAGGCTGTGATTCCTGATTCTAGCTTGCCTTTCGGTGCCACTCGCTGCCAGTTAGAAGAACTGATTCAGTGATCTTTTCGTGGCCCCTTAGGATCTTGAAGACTTCAATTAGATATTCTTCGTTCGCTGAGGCGGCAACAGGTGATCGAGCACATAAGTCGGAGAGTTGCCCACAGACCATGGAATACCCACCATCCGTACTTCTATGAAAAAATCTGGAAAAAGTTTTAACATATTATACGTGGGATGATTTTCTTGCGTTGGGAGCTCTTGTTGTTCCTCGCAACCTTGGAGAGGAAGAAATAGCTTAGAGAAGAAGGGAGCATCTGGGGCTATAAACTTTTAATGGAGCGTCTGGTTGCACTGCAACGGAAGTGAATTTTCAGTAAAAAAAAGCAATCAAACATGTAGAGTAACATGTTTTGTTACCTGGTAGGGCCTCACCACCTTTACCCAGTCAGAGTTGGGCAGAGGGGGGGGGGCTCCTCATTCACAGATAGATCGTCCAGTCAGACGAGTAATAATAATTTTTTAAAAGATGACAAAAGTGACTGGTTGAGTGTATCTTCCTATGGAGTAAAACAGGAAAAAGGGTAAATATGTAGATTGGCAGCTAGAACGATGGGACGTAAACTATTTCATCCATGTTCCAATATGTTTCACATTTTTGGAGTAAATTTAAGGGGACTGCTCATGTGGTGGTAAACACTACAGGGGACCTCCCTACGATGATCTTGAGTTTCAATCAATTGGGAGGGTCTGGGCTGCACACCTCCCCAGTATATAATCATAATTTTTATATAATAATGTTCTAACGTTTATAGAAGTGAATGATTTAACCAAATCATTTCTGCGCCTTTAATCGTTTTAGGAATTATAATAGGGGTGGGGGTGAGGTCTCATATCAGAAATGACGGAATTGAATTTTTATTTTGTTTTTCACTTAATATCTTTTTATTATCCTCATTTGGAGTCATTTTTATTTGTTCCCATTTTACTATTTTTATAACCTTTTTTTATACATTTAAATGGCGCTGGGTATATTTTAAATAAGACTCAAACACGCATGAATATTCAGGCGCAGGTGAATGAATTATAAATGCACAAAAAAACACTTTTTCAGCCGAGCTGCTAATCTACATGTTTACCGGAAAAAAAACTTGTAAGGTTACTGGAAACAAGGACAGATAAGTGACAACTGAATGCTACAGGGAGTATAGTTCCTTGTGTAAGAAAAGTTGCAGTCTGGATTTAAACACTGGAAGGCTGGGAGCATCAACTACCTCCTTTGCTGTTCCAGTGTGGGGTACTCTAGTCTCTCGAGTCTTGATTCATAAGGCAGTTTGTGGGACTAGTTTGGTGGCTCTTCTCTGGACCTTTTCAAGGATATTTATGTCTCCTCGGTTTTGTGGGGACCATGCCTGGGTAATTTAAGACAAAGATAGCGCTGTCATTTCCAATGTTTTAGGCACGTATTCACCTCTGCTGTTCCCTGCATAATATTTTGTCCATATTCCAATTTGTTTCAGTAAATATGTAGATTGGTGGCATGCCCGAAAAAGTGATTTTTGTATGTTTATATTTCGTTCACCCGTGCCTGAATATTCATGCACATTTGAGTCCTAGTTCTGTAAACATTAGAACATTATTCTATAAACAATTATGATTATATACTGGGGGGCTGTGTCCCCCAGATGCCCCCCCCCCAAATTGAGTGAACTCAGGATCATCGTAGGAGGGTCCTCCTGCAGTGTTTACCACCACATGAACGGATGAAATAGTTTACGTCCCATCATTCAAGCCGCCAATCTACATATTTACCTTTGTTTCATCTTTTTGACTAAATTTGAGAGGGGATTTTTAGGGCCCTGTCGAGAACCTTAATATATCCAAACCCGTAAGTGTTCGGATCTGAATGGGAAGGGAGTAGAGCCCCCAGGGCAAATCAATAGGTATTCCTATGTAATTGGATGAGCTGAATAACATTGCTTCTATGACCTTTTTTAATTAGAAGGTTCTAAAACCTTGGAAATGATGGCGCTATCTTCATCTTAAATTACCCAGGCCTGTACTAAGAACTCCATAAGAGGACTGACAGGGCCAGGTAAAGGGCCCTAAATATTTTGATGTCCATATACGTGAAAGTATGTTTGATCCTTCCCAACATCCAGTTGGCTCCAGCAACTACTTTAAGACGTGAGTTGTGGGCTTTAGGTTTGCTGTAACATGTACCCCAAGGTCTTTCTCAATGTTGGTGGTAGTTAGTTGCACTCCACCTATGGAGTAGGTGTGGCTTTGGTTTCCTCGCCCCAGGTGCATCACTTTACATTTTTTCCTTGTTAAAACTCAAAAGCCATTTGTTACTCCATTCATGCAGTATGTCCTGATCATCTTGAAGTCTTGTCTTGTCATCTTCCATCTTTATTCGTCTGTTGAAAGCAGAGCAAATGTATCTGAATGCCCTGTGTGTTATGTGACTCATGCAAATGTTGCTTTGGTAGAGGAGGTGAGTCGGTTGCATGATGAATGCAAAAGATTAAGTGAATCGGTTGCATGATGAATGCAAAATATTAAGTGAGTTGGTGCATGAAGTGAGAAGGGATGCAGGTATTTACATGAAGAATGTAGCTTGGACTAGGAGGGTGGAATATAGGCCTAGACTAGCTACTAGAGAGAAAGAAGTGACTAATGTAAGTGAAGATGATTGGTGGGTGAGTATGGATAGAATAGATAGGTTAGGTGTGGGTTGACTAACAGATGCCGCTACCACATGAAGGCATTTGTGCCACTGCTGCAGAAGTGCTATTACCTCCACTCCTACAGCCACACAAACAGTTGTTCCTGTAGACATTCAAAGTAAGGCTTACAGAACTCTGTGTAAGTTGTTTTAAGGCCATACATGATGAGTCCTTATCGTGTATAGCCAAGTGTGTCAATTCAGAGAGCCGTACCCTGCTTCCTCAAAGTGATGTGGTGCATATCTCTTTGAGAAAGAAAGGATAAGGGACTTAGTCGTGGCATGCCCAGTGCTGCCTGCGACATGTTACAATTAAAATAAAATCACCCTTTGCTCAGTCCTACAAGCACAGTCACTTCCACATTTATTCACAACCATTCTGCAGGTTCTCCTCCCCCCCCATCCCCCCTAACCCCAGGGCATTGCCCTGGTAGAGCTGGCAGCACAAAGAGCTTACTCCCAGCCATCATGACAATTTCCTGTAAGGCTGCATGCCTCGACTGAGTCATTAGATGCACATGAGGTTCTAGGTTTTAAATATGTAGAAAATGTAATAGATGACAGGAGAATAAGAACAGTTGGAGTGAGAGAGATTTTTGCCTAGTGTATGGAAGAGGAGAGGATAGCTAAAACTAATTAATATTCCTTTCCACAGAGATAAATACCATATCCTGTAAGAAAGGGTGTCATAACATCCTGAATCTGCTCAAACCAATTATAGCACTATCAAACAGAGTGAAATCATTCAAAGGCTGAAATAAATAAAGTGGTGTGCTCCCTTTAATAAATAAAATGTAAGACAATTCCAAATACAAAGCATGGTACAAGAAGAGGAAGAAGAGACTTTTGTGGTTGACATGCACCCTAAAATGGATAAATATATAAATTAAAATGAGAAGGTACTTATTCTACCTATCTTACATTGGCACCCAATTCAGGTATGTTGGTCATCTCCCCCCCCCTCCTAAGTTCCAGTGCATGGTGGAAACACATGTTTGACACAACCTTGGTCGCTACTTTTCATTGACTTTGTGAGTGAAGTTGGTCACATTCACCTTTGCATTTCCTCATTTTCTTTAGTTTCTCCTATTAGGATTATAATTGCTTTCACAAAAAAAATGATCTGGTAATTCTACAGATTAATGACTCCATTGCAATTGAAAGTGTTTTGTTATTGTATTTTGAATAAAATGCAAATGCTATATAATTTATATGATATATAATATTTAGTACCTTCACTAGTGTGCTGCAGATATATAAACTTATGCTCTTATAATATAAGAACATAAGAAAAAAAGTGCAAAAAGCTAATCAATATCCTATATGAAGCAGCTCCTGTTCCCATCTCCAAGTTCAGTTCCATCTAGTATCCTTATCCATAAATCTATCCAGTCTCTTCTTAAAACTCCCCAGGGAAGACAATTCTATCATATAACTACTCAGCTTATTCCATTCATCTACCACCTGATAGAAACCTATGTCTACCAATCTTTTTTCTAATTTTAAAGTTTTTAGCTAAGATGAATTGGTTCAAAATGGTCTTCTTTCATTCATAGAACTTCACTTGGTTTATGTCATTTGCTGTTAGGTGAATTTATCATATGCTTTGTAGAATTTAGTCAATGTTTGTCCAGAAGCTATCTGCTTGGTTGATTAAAGGATCTCTCCCACCTTCCCGCCACTCTAAAAATAACCTTTCAAGGTATCTCACCAGTCAGAATTTATTCCTATATTCCATCAATGCACTTGCCAAACTAAAACAAAATGGATGCATTTTGTGGGTGAGTTTTGACAGATGCGGATAACCTTTGATAGGCCCTTGTGACTTTTGTCATCCGTAAAATTGTTGTTTGACATATCAAAAAGGCTGTAGCTAAGCTATTTGAGATTTTGGGGGGCTTTCTTATCCTGTTTACTAAAAATAAGGGTAATTTTGAATAAGATGGGCGCTACTTGTATCATTGCAAGTGTCCTAGGAGTAAGATTTTGATGATAGAGCATGTGTTTTGGGGTACTAAATCCTGTATTACTTCTTCATATCATTGTAATAGTGTCCTAGGAGTAGTTTTTTTGATGGCAGAGTGCATCTTTCACCATTTATAAACTCATAAGAAGACAATATTTCAACTTGATTTCCAAATACAAAAATTTTTCCATGATGCCATCTTGAAATGCCATGAGATGGCTTTAGTTATGCTCACGCATTTGTTTTTAATGTTAATATTAGTTGATTTTTTATTTTCCAAACATGATATAGGTTAGGAGTAGTAGTTGGCAATCTTTTGGCATAAATCTGTAGAATTACCAAAACTAAACATGTTTAGATAACCTGTTACCCCTAACCTTATGCATCATTAATCAGAAAGAAAAAAAAAATTTACTATTTCTCCCTAATCTAACCAAAGCTGACCTAACCCAAAAGATAGAATAAGCTTACTTTATTGTGGTGGGTAGAGTCTGCAGTGTGAAAACCCACTCTTTGATTACAAGAACATAAGAAAAGGAGGAGACTGCAAAAGACCATTCATGGCCTACACTTGGCAGCTCCTGTTCCACTAGTTATATCAGGTACTGGCACCTTAAATTCTGGTAGGTCCCAGTACAAAAAATCATGAATGTGCTACTGGATCAAGAAAAAGGTTAGAACAATCAAAAAACAAATCTAAAGTCTCTGAGCTCAAAATGGCTAAAATGAGAGATGCCAGTGACTATACAAAAACTTCTCAACTGCAAAACATGCTCAGGACCATTTACAATACCTGAAGTTAATGCAAACTCTCCAGATGATGGCAATTCAAGCAGAATTTCTATTAAAAATTGAGATGGTATACTATTCAACCCCCCACCTGCAATAGTGGCAAATGGCTGTGCCAGAATTATATTATCAAAAACAGTATATCTCACAATGAAGTAGTTGAATATCCTTATATTGTTTAGTGAACATGTCTCAAATGCCAACGAGATATAAAGTGATACAGTTGCAAACTTGTCACTTAACTGCCAAACACTGTAATTCTTCATTCACTACCTCTTTCACCAATAGAATCATGTGCTTGGACATGAATCAATTATGTGCTGTCATTTAGTAGGATGAAGAGAAAAGTGTAGAGTACAACTGGTTCATTGCAGAGTTTGGACAACTTATGCTGTGAGAAGAAGAGCACGAACAAGTAAGTAGTGGTTGTAGATACCCAGCACAAGACATTCAGACAGCTCAGCATGAACAAATGCTTCATGTCATTTTTAAAAGTGAATTGCTGTATGTTTGATACCTTATCTGCCAATTCACCTTGACTAACATTAATGATATTGTGATATCTTTCAAACATATATTGCAAAAAATGAAATGGAAAAACTCATAAGAATGGTATGATTTTCTCTCAATTAATGATTGAAAAACCACAAAATGTCTGGATTTTGAGCTCAAACAAGCCAATTTTTTTCAATCACTCAGTGTGCCTTAGAATTTTAGCATAAATTTATAAAAAAATATAATACAAATAACATTTTTATTTGTTACCAAAGATATCAAGAAATCTAATAATTCGCAAACACAGAGTATTTCACCAAATTAGAATTTTTGTAGAGATAATTTTAAGCAAAAAACATTTCGAATCTTCATATTCATGTATTTTTACACAAAATGAGGCTATGATCACTTGTCACTTTACCCTCTACCTCTATATGTAATTTGGTAAAGTGAAGACCAGAGAGTGCCAAGGTAAGCACTATGGGCCCTGGAAATGGTCAATGCCTGTTTAGTTGCTATGCCTAGGGCTTAAAGGAGATGGGTCAGAGGACTGTGGTTGCTGGGCCAGATCAAGAATCTGAAAAGAAATGGGCCATGTTAGTATATAAGGGAGGAGACGTTATATTCTGTGTAGCTTTTTTGTTTTGGTCAGGAAGGACTGGAGTCTGTGTGAAATCCCTTGGCGGATTGGGGAAGGGTAGCCAACTCCATTTTCTATGACTGGAAGTGTGAACTGGGACACACCAATTTCTTTGAGGTTTTGGCAGAGGAGTATTCTGGGAGAATAGTGGTGTGGGCATTCTAGTATAAAGTGTGGTATAGTTTCCAGTTGATTGGGGCACCATGGGCAGTCCGGGGAAAAAGAAAGACTGAGGTGGAATAGGTGGGCAGATGGACCACAATGGCTGATTCTCAAACGGACTAGGGCAGAGTCAAGGCAACGATTTGTGGACCTAGACCAGGGCATAGGACCAGTATCCTCATATAGGATGGATCTAGGTGAACTATAAAGTTGCTGGCAGAGGTCTTCCTTCCATGCATCTCAGATATGCAACTTCCAGAGGGAGGTACGTGTAGCTGGAGAGAGAGCAAGTGTTCTTGATACTGGAGTAGAATGAGCGTGATTTGCTGCTTTGTCTGCCTCTTCATTTCCGCTGATACCTGAGTGGGCTGGTATCCATTGTAACTTAACCTCCCATAGGGGGTGGTTAAGGAAGTCAAGGAGCAGTGCCTGGATGTTGTGACAAAGTTGTGGATGAGTATGAGATGAGGAGGAGAGGAGAAGTTGTAATGAAGACATTGAGTCTGTTTAAATTACCACTTTCCTGGGGGGACCAGTTTCTGGATCATCTTAAGGGCTTGAAACAAGGCATATAATTCTGTCACCACAATATTATGGGGGATCGGTGTGGAGTGAGCCATTTGTGTATATTGCTAGGTAATCTTTGTATGTAAAATTTTCCAGAATGTTAAAGATTGACCTTATTATATGAGCTGGGTCATGTTTTGTCCATTGGCAGGGGAGCGATATGGCTGAGGCTAGTGATATCCAGGGAGGGATTCCTGTGGGTAAGGGAAGGAGAAATGTGCAAAGGTTTGTGCTGAATGTACCAAGAAAGGGCGATGGGAGGTGGTTGGAATGATGCATAGGAGACTAGGATTGTAGCTAGAGGGTGGTCTCATGGGAGGTGTATTAACCGATAGAGCCATTTTCCTAGTAAATCTTTTCTCCATATTCTAAGCGCAGGATGCCACTTTCTGCATAAAGGGCTGAAGTTGGGGAAGAGCTAAAAGCTCTTAAAGCAATTCTGATTGCACTAAGTTTAGAAAGTAGAGATTTGTTTGCAGCACTGTATACTGTTGAGCCATAGTCCAGTTTACTTTGTATATAGGAAGTATAAAATTGGAGAAGTGTTTCGCAAGATGCACCCCCACTTCACTCCAGTAATACTGTGCATCAGGGCAAGATGATTGAAACAGTTTTCTCGTAGATAGTTGATGTGGATGTTCCAACTTAGGGTTGGGCCATCCAGCCATGGCCCGAAAAATTTGTGAGAGAACACCTGCTCAATAGGTGTCCCTGAGATGCATAAGGGAGGAGGGAGTCATACATGTTGACGGGTGAACAACATTGATTTACATTTTGAAGTGTTCAAGTGTAGATTCCAACTTTTAGCCTATGCATTGAATTCATTGATTACTCCTTGGAGTCTGTGGTGAACCAGCTGAGGCGTTTGGGCAGTACAGGTGATGGAGACATCGTCTGCATATACTAGTGTTATATGGGCACTTTTCAGCAAGTCTAATATATATATATATATATATATATATATATATATATATATATATATAGATATTGTGAAGAGGAGAGGGCTTAGTGGAGAGCCTTGGGTAACTCCACAGCTGACCTTTTGGGGGAAAGCTTGAGTTGACCCGATCAGCACCGTATACAGTCGGTTAGAGTGGAAGTCATGAATCCAAGAGAGAAGGGCTCCATAAATTCCCAAAGCTGTCATTCTAGTAAGAAGTTTAAATAGGCTTCTGGCAGGTGACTTAGGAAGTCAGGGGGGATCATGTCAAGGCCCAGGGCCTTACCTTTTATTATGGAGGAAAGTGCATCAAGCAATTCTTTGGGTTGAAGGGGGGATACAAATAGGTTGTCTGCACTATCAAACATCATCTCTGATAAGATTGGCTTGATATCTGGTTATGAGGAGTTGCTGTTCAATGTTGTATAAATGGCTGTATTCTGTGGCAAAAACCAGCTTTGTCCAGTTCATTTCTCAGTGGCGAGCCGCCTATGCAGAGAGGATAAGAGTGGGTCAGGAGGGGGGGTGGGAATCATGCGGCTGAAGAAGGTCCATGCTTTGGTGGAAGGTGCCAAAAAGGAAAGAGAGCTACAGAATTTATGCCAAGATTCTCTTTTGGAACAGAGTATAATTCTTCAGCAGTTGGCTTCCTGTTTGCGAAATTCAATTTTATTTCTTTGAGAAGGCAGATGCCTCCAGCTTGCAAAAGCCAGTCATCTGAGATGGATAGGTGATGCACACTCTTCTGTCCACCATGGACAATGGGGACTGCCATTAAAGTGGCTGGTAGTATGGAGGAATGCCTTTTTCCTGGCTGGATGAAGGGATTCTGTGAGCCAGCTGGCTTTCTCTTGTAATGAGACTAGATTTTTAGGGGGTTGCTGAAGTGTAATTGGAATTTGGTCCATCCATCTTTGTTTAGCTTCCACCTGAGCAGATTGACTGGGAAAGGGGATTTGTGAGGCCAGTGGACAAAATGATTATTGGTAGATGGTCACTACCCATGTATTGGCCGGTGGCAACCACTGAGGATGTGAAGGATCCACTACCGATACAAAGATCCAGCATAGCGGGAGAAGCCCTTGCAGGGTCCATTCTAGTGCAGAGGCCTGGGGGTGTGAGGAGAGAAAGATGGGTTGATGAGAGTAGAGCTTGAAAAAGGGGATGGCTTATGGTGGTAGTTGGGTCCCACTGAGGGTGGGAGGCATTGAAATCTCCAATGACAAGGCTCGAAGGGGAGAGTTGTGCGAAGTAATTGCTAAATTCTTGCTCAGTTACTGGGAGACATGGGTTGTAACAGATCATTATATCGCACCAGGTTCTGCCAATATCAACCTGGATAGCTAATAGTTCCAGTATACCATGTGGGTATGGTGTAAGAGTGCAGGTGCGATAGGTCAGCCTGTTTCATATAAGCAGAAGAAGACCACCACCTTTCCTTTTTAACCTGTCTCTACTCAGTGTTGTGTAACCTTTGAACTGCAGGGAAAAATTGGGGATGAGCCAAGTCTCACAGACCCAAACTAATGTGAGGGAGAGAGTCAAGAAGTAGGAAGAGGTCTTTAATTTTGTGATGTAGAGAATGTGCATTCCAAAAGATTATGGGGCTTTGTGATGCTGCCATTATGTGAATAATGATAAGATTAGTTGGATGGCGCTTGGAAGGAGAGTGAGGTGGACCTGTTGAAGGGATGACCCAGATTGTACTAAAGAAAAATTCCTTTAGGAGAGACATAATCTTTGTTATGAGTGGTTGCTTTGTGGGAACTTCTTTGAGATTGTGTAGTGGCACATTCTGAATCACTGGGGAGGAGCAGATATGGTGGAGCATTTGGGGAAGCTAGGTTCCCAGGGTAATGGTATTGTCTGATGCCAGTTTTCTTAGGAGTTAACTTTCTGACGGATCTATATGGAGGGGATTGAGGTACTATTTTATTGATTTTTGCCTTGGGCATACTATGGGCAGGAGCAGCCTCGCATAAGTAGGCCTTTGATGATGCTTATTATTTGCTGTAGCTTTTGGGAGAGGGTGGACATCCAACAAGGATGTTGTGGGTGGGTAGGATTGTGTAGCAGAGGTTGTGTTGGCATTTTCGGTAGTAGCATATATGGAGCAAAGCTGTGAATGTATAATATATGTGGGAGTGCCATCATCCAATGCCTTACGGTGGATCAGCCTTGCCTTCTCTGTGTAAGGACAGCTGTTGGAGGAAAGGCGGTGCTAATCATCACAAAAATAAGTCAGGGCTATTGGTGCAATTTTGGCCTTCATGGAATCCGCTACATCTATTGCATCTCTGTGGCGATTTGCACGTCAGTGTCCCATGACCAAAATGCTGACATATGTAGCACCTTAATGGGGGAAGGTAGTAAGGGATAACTTTATACAACGTAAATCCTTGTACCATTCTCTCAGGAAGACCACCTGCAAATTTAAGATGCACTGAGTAGGTGCTGGCATCAGGGTGGGATGGCAATCTGGAGATTTCAAGCAGGCTGGAGGGGCTGTTGTCATCCAAGATCCTGAGATTCTCTCAGGTCTTCTTCTCTAAGGGAGACTGGGAGGCCAGAAATTCTTCCATATTTATATTTACCTAGAGTAACATCCTCTGGACCATTCACCAAGATTAGATGCATCTTCTAATTCAACATCCAGTTTCCGTATGTCACTAAGTTCTATTCTCAGCCTGAACCTTTGACTAGGATTCGACATGAGCCCTCTTTGATGAGCTTGTGGAATGGTGAAGCATTGAGGGTGGATGTGACCTAAATTTTAAAAAAAGGCTTTGATCAAGGAATTTAAACCCTTAAAGTATTTTTATACCTTAACTATTCTGAAAATTACAAAGTTCAACATAAAATACATTGTTAGTTGCATGCTTGGGTCCCTGAGAGAGATTGATGGGGGGGGGGTTATTGGTCTTTTTCTGACTTTTATTGTTTTTTTTGTTTTTTTAAATTAGTCTGAAGATATACTTTTCTTTTTGTTTTTGGTGGCTATCACCTCATTGACCCTTGCCAATAACAACAGGCCAATGTTATTATTTTATATGTTTATATTTGGAGTGGTAGTTGCGTCAGAGCCTTGCAAAGGAATGTTTCTTTTGGATCAGTTAGTATCCATTGGATTGACATTGAGAAGGTGATTTGGACAGATTTTGGATGCCATGCTGTATTATGTTAGGTGAAATTCCAAATGACTGGGAGTTAATTTTTCTATATTTAAGAATGTAAGGATAATGTAGATTAACATTTGTTTTACTTTTATAACTACAGTAAACCCTTGATATAACGAACTATATGGGTGGGGGGGTCATTCGTTAAACCCGATGGTCATTAATGAACCAAGTTCATTATATTCGATGGTTTGTTCATTAATCTATATACGTAAATATGTATATAAAGACCGTATTGCATGGATATGTAATATATATGTAATTACTAATATTACTAATAAAGTTAAGTGGACTACACAACATAGTATTGATACAAACCTTGCACTGCTGGAGACATGTGCCGTGGCACGGCGTGTAACACTTGCCTGACTGAACACGATGCGACGCCCTAACCAACCATTGGATTTAACGAGCTTCGGTTTGTTAAACCTGATGGCATTCAGCCAGGAAATTTGATTAGTTATATCCAAAATTTGTTATATTGAGGGTTTACTGTATAAGTTTTTCCCTGTCTATTGTTCATCTTCACTAGGCCAGTGGCATTAATAACTGGATAGATTCTCCCAAAGATCTCATAGATCTGCAAGTATCAAGTATGTTTGTTGAATGTGTTGAGCTCAGTCTGATTTGTAGTGGCAGTAGGTGCAGACTAGCTAGTAATCAGTCAGACCAATGTAGAGTTTTAGTTTTGGAGAGGACTGCATGCATTTTAGTTGGTTTGGTGGAATGGCATCCAGATGGTTTGGATCTAAAGATTTGTGGACTTGATTTTATCTAGTTGAATTTCTTAGTATATCTTTATTTTAACATAATTATGTATGATCTTTGATGAATTCTGTTTAGTCCATTTTTTCACAGGGGTATCCAGAAACACCCAAACATTGGAACCAAAGATAAATCTATTGAAAGATACCTGGAAGAATGTTTGTTCTCACTAAACCCATCAAATAAACCTTCAATTTCTTTTTCAAGCAGAACGGATGCAGGTGTGTATGAGTTATAGCGGCTTGTTTAGATTGACACCTTCCTAATGTATTTAAGAAAGCTTTTTTATGATATATGTATACCAGGTTTTGCAAGAGTTCTGTTATATTGCTTTTTTTTTTAATCTTTAGAGAGGTTTACATATATGATAGAAAAAGTTGTGTTAAACAAACTTAAAGTTCTACTTTTCCGGCACATGTTATTAAAATGTCTTTTCCATTAGTGTAGGCTGCATGCTCTCTTGCTTTTAGCTGCCACCACTGGCTAGCCCTGTGCAAACTCTAAAGCCGAGTGCATAAGTCTCCCCTTGCCAGTACCTAGCCTCTCCATCATCAAGACCTCTGTTGTGCCTCCTCATGGCCATGCATGGTAACTAGTAGCCTTGCAGCTCCAGGCTAAACCAGCAGAGGATCGCTGAGCTGCAGGAGCCCCAAAGGCCCACCAACATGTGAACATGTCCTTGCATATTACCAATCCCTGCCCCACTGCCTTGTGGCTCCTCTTGGATGAGGATAGACGATGGGAGCAAACCCAGAAAGTAAAACCTGCTGTGGCACCCAGCATAGGCAAGGCCTGACAGACCGTGGCCTTTGGTAGACTCCTGCAACCATCTCCAGCTAACAGTTGTCTTGCACTACTCTTGCCACCGCTATAAGTTGTGAATGGCCAAGATAGTGGGAGAAAGGACTGCGCAACCTGTCACCCACTCAAATATTCCTCCTTGGGGTAGGCTATTGCTCTGCTCTCACTGTCATCATAAATAAGCAAGGTGTGTTAAAATTGAAATCAAAAGAATTGAGATCTCTGCTCTCCTGCATGTGAGCCACAACTAGTCTGACATTGGCAAGTGGAGAAAACGTCAGCTGGATGACCATCCACAGAGTCGTGGAGAGGCTAAAGAACAGGGAAGACCTCAAATATTGACTTTGTTCCGGCAGACCTCAAGTTGTCAACTGTTTGGCTGCGAGAAAGTCCTTCAAAAGTGTCCTGGAGCTCAAAATGACTGCATTCATGAAGACCATCTTGGTGGCCACAGTGTTCAAGGCTGTCAAAGAAGAGGGCAGCAAGAGCTTGAGGTGCATGGAAAGGCATGCAATTACCAACCGTATGGGAGACCGACATCAGAAGCTGTCATCTCTTTCTCAATGACTTGAAGAGTCATAGCAATCAAATTCTCATTTTTTCTGATGATAAAAACCTTCATGGTCAATCCAGTCATCAACGAGCAGAATTACCGCATGGTAAGTTTCGGCAGGACATCTGAGGTCTGCTATGTATCCATGACCAAGGACCCTGCTCAGTGCTGTGGCTTTGAAATCTAAGAATATGTCGCTGATGTGGTTTGGGACCAGTTAGAAGATCACTGCAGCTGATTGCAAAGGACATCTTGGCTACGAAAATATGCCCTGGTTAAGAAAGATCAAGAAGAAGGTGGATTACATCTTTCAGCAGACAATACCCCAGCCCACACTGCTAAAACTGTGCAAAAGTGTTTGAAATTGAACATAAACTTTTGGTCGAAGAGATTTGGGCCACTGCAGTTGCCTGACCTCAATTTCCTTGACTACAGCATGTGGGCTCATTTTAAGGGCAAGGCCTGCAAAGTCCCCTACAACAACATTGATGAGGCAAAATCCTCCGTTAACCATGTGTTTGCCAGCATGAGGAAGGACTTTGTCCACAAGCTGTATACAGCCTTCAAGTCTCACCTTGACCATGTGCTTGCCACTGAGGGCGGCCACTTGGATTAATATACAATTTAAACATATTTTTATGTTGAAACTATAAAAATGTGTCGAACTACATCAAAACTATCATGTGTCGGTTGTTGAGAGCATCATAACGAGTGTAACAGGACTTTTGCAATACCTCATACAACCATTTTGTAAAAATTTTAATTCATATGGTCAGGTCATAAGGGCCCCTGTGGTCAGCAGTCAAATGGGTTCCCATTTACTTAAAAGGTCCAAAACAAAGCAATAAAAAAATGGTCAGGCATTGAGAAACTAGATCACTTGACAAAGAGGGTAGACAAATGAAAGCAGGGTAGGTAGATAAAGGAGAAGGCAATTGACAGGCCCCCCCAAAATTTTCTCATACGAACTATTCATATAAATAGGGTATTTTTTTTATTTCAAAGATGCATTATTTAGAATTATTAGGACATCTCAACTGAAAAAAAAGGTAGGAGAGATCTGTAAAGAGACAGTCACAGATATACCTGTAGTGATGAGGCCAGGAGATGACAAAATCCTCCAGATGTCAGCTACATGACAGTTTCATATGTCACACCTGGGGGTCAAATATGCACAAAGATAAAGGGAAGTGAATAGTATCTATGTGTGAGATTGTGGGTATGTATGGCAGCACAGGGATACATGTTTTTTAACATTTGCATTTTTTGTTGTGTGAAGTAAACAGTATTATTGTATTTATATTACTTTTCTCGATTCATTTATTTCACCTTTTTTTCTTTTTTTTTTTACTTCTGTTGCATACATATGCCATTGGTGAAGGTTGGTAAGAAATGTATATCCTCTCTGTTCTTAGTCCCCCTTCCCCAGTAATCTCTTTAGAATTAATTGAGATAGACATCTTCCATACATTTTTACTTTCTCTAAGTTCATCTCTTCTTTTATGCACCTTTCTCATAAACTTTCGGGAAGATGCAACTTTAGATCTCTGGGAGGAGTGGTGTATTTAAAAAACCAATTGATTTTCCAGCTCTGTTTCAGTGATTTTTCTCAGGAAAATTTGCTCACAGTCATTTAAACTGCCACCAGAGGCTCAATGATGTGAAATAAAAAAAAGAGAGAGTAAATAATTGAGATCAAAGCAGTTGTTCACTGCCTCAGTATGCTTAGATCACTCCCCACCTCTGCACAGATTTTTTCACAATTAGGAAAATTCATTTTTCTGAAGAAAAATGATTCCATTTATCTTGTCTTTCCGTGAGTTTGATTGATTTATTTCCCTTATTCTCTCCCTTTCATGAGATATATATTGTATACTTGCCATGCATTTAACTCTATTTCTCATTTGTCCTTTTAATTCCCAATTAATCTCTTTCTCTTTCACTCCTGATCGACCTAACAAAGCATACCTTAAAAGCTTGTCTATTTGAGAGAATTTTATTCTTCTGCTTAGCCGAGCAGTATAAGAGGTCACTTTGAGATCAAAATTGTTGCTTGGTGCCTCAGTTGGCTTGGTTCAATCCTCACCTCCACAAATTTTTCCAAAGAAAAATTATTCAGTTTATCTTTTCTTCCCTTGAGGCTTGATTGATTGATTTATACAGGGTCACCCTCCCCCCAAAATAGGCCTCATTTCTTAATTTTTTGCAAGGATTGAATGAAACTTTGGTGATAACCACTTTATTGTATATATATATATATATATATATATATATATATATATATATATATATATATATATATATATATATATATATACACAGGGTGGGGTATGGGAATGTTCTTTTTTGAAAATGAAATAAAAAATGGTACATGTTTCAAGACTATTTTTACTTTTTGCCCATCACACAACATAGATTTAATTTTACACAGTTTTAAAAAGAATATCGTTTAAATGTCAACCTCCATTGTCAATACACTGATTCAGACGAATTCGCAAGTTTTGGTATACTCTTTCAAGTGTGTTGACTGGTATATTGGCAATTTTGGTTGGCATGTTATTCTGTAGGTCTTCCAGGGTCTCTGGACGATCATTATATACCAGGGATTTGAGATAATCCTACAGGAAATAATCACAGGGGGCTAAATCAGGCATGCGTGCAGGCCACTTTATGTCCCCTCTCGATCCTGGCAGTGTGGGCTTGACCCCATCTTGCTGAAACAACACATTCATTGTCGAGCTCTATTTCAAGAGCAGGCAAAATAACCTCCTGGATCATTGTCAAATAACGGTCTGAATTTACAGTTAAAGCATGGCCGTCTTCTTAAAAAAAGTAAGGGCCAATGATTCCTACTCTTGAAATTGCATACCATACCGTGACACAATCTGAATGAACTGACCTCTCCTGAAGTTTCCTGCGATTTGTTTTACTCGGCTACTGCATATTCTGTTTGTTAACACAGCCACTAAGTTGAAGATATGCCTCGTCAGAGAAGAACACAAGTGCATCATTTGGTAAGGTATCAACTGCTCACACAATGTTTGTTGGGTTACATAATAGTGTTCCATCAGATGTTGGACTAAGATCATTTTGTATGGGTGAAGATGGAGTTCATTATGAAGAATTTGATGAAGGGAACGTCCTGACATGCCTTGGGCAACTGCATGTTTAGGAGCAGAATGTTTGCGAGACTGCAGCATAGACTGATAAACTCATTTAACATTTACAGGTGTTGTAATGGCCCTTGTAGGTCCTTTCTTTCTTTTGGACACATCCCCCCATTTCCCTGAAGTCCCCAACAATAAAATCAATTTATGATCAGGAACACAGCCTCACAGGGGGAATTTTGAAGTGAAAAGGAAAGGCGCATTGCACCATGATATGTTATTGCGGTGCACTGTTAGAAAATTCCACCTATGGTAAAAGCGCACTGCTCCCTCGACCACAGCATGTTTGCGACTCAAACAAGCGTGGATACACCCCCGATTGAGCCCTTTCCCACTCAACTGTGACCATCCTTAACCACTCCTCCTTTTCAAATATGGAAGTTTCTACGCCATCACCCTGTATATATACATATATATATTGTAGCGAATTCCGCTGGTTACTCAGCACAACCCTCTACATAAGCCCCCACTCGATCCAAAGATCTTGGTTGGCAATATGCCACTTATCTTCTGGGCACTACCTTCATATTCCTGCATGAAGGCAACCATATCACCCAATGTTAAGGTTCCTAATTTCTTCCAGTTCTCTAACATTATATAAAGAAAAAATAGGAATTCTTAAGAATAAATTTAATGAGAAAATAAAAAAAACTTATTTACCTTAATACATATAAAACCCCAATTATTTACAAGTATTTACATTTAGAAACCAGAACAAATATCCATATATATTTCAATTTTGATCCGCACACTAGGAACCAGAATAAACGAAGGTGAAAGTCAGGAGGGATTACAACTGGTTAGTAATTACTACTCATGATGAGAATTGAGTCAGGCAATTGTGTAATCAAAATGCAATGAATCCTAAAATTATATACAGGGATACTGGTTACTTTCTGTCATCTCTGAATTGGACACACTCGCAGAATGCACCGCCATTTGATGGAGCACTCGCCTGCGCTCTACTGTGAAGACTGCATTGTCCCCCCAGACTGTTCAGCACATTCTTGTTGAATGTCCCAGTCTGGCTGATCTCTGCGCACATTACCTGTGCCGGTACCGGGATGGGTGGGGTCGCTACCGCATGTTACTTGTACTCGGGACGAGTTTGTGCACACTGACCTGTGGACTTTGACTTTTTGGAGGAGGCTGGCCTTCTCCCCTTTATTTAAATAATTGGGTTTTTTTTATTTTAGTAGGTCGTATGTTCCTGCACTGGGGGGGAAGCAGACCTCTCCCTGATGCCTGAGCTTGCTTCCTGCTTATTACCTATTTCTTTGTTTTATTTTATTGATGTTTTTTTATTTGTTTTTTTTAGCATCCTCTTTTAAAGATGCCTAATTTTAGGCAATGTTGAATACCGTGACTAATGCCCAAGTAGGCAGTCACCAGATGAGATCTTTAAAAAAAAAATCCTCAACCCGAATCAAATGTACATAGAGAAAATTGACACTATACAGTTTCTTTCTACGCATTACAATCATGATAAGAGATAGCACATTGGTACAATTTTCAAATTGCTACTGTTAACTTCATGGAAGATTGAAGGAGAGAGGTAGACATAAATAATAAATAGGCCCATTTTAATATATATACGAAGGGCGGTCAATAAGTTTTTCAATTCGGATATGAGGAAAAGTATTTTATTATTTTTAAATATAACTACCCTCGACTTCAATGCACTTGTGCCACTTGTCCCTGAGGCTTCGAATTCCCGACAACCAGAAATCTCCTGACTGCTGTTCAATCCACTCCTGGACGGTGAGCTGGACATCTTCATCATCCCCAAACCGGCGTCCACGCAGTGCAGCCTTCAGCTGGTGGAATAAAAGTAGTCGCTAGGGGCCAGATCTGGACTGTAAGGGGGATGGTTGAGCTCCTCAAATCCACACTTGCGCAGGGCTGTTTGTGCCACTCTGGCATTGTAGACTTTGATGACGTTGAAGTTGATCATGGGTGTGAGGTTTCTAGGGACCCAACGGGCAGAAACATTAGTCATGGCCAAATTGTCTTGGATGATGTTGATAACACTTCCATGTGATATTCCAAGTTCTCGCTCAATTTTTGAGGATCATCCTCTCCACACGGGTAACATTGTCCTCATTGGTCACGTCTGACGGGCATCCTGGATGGGGGTCATCTTCAAGGGACTCATGACCATAGCGGAACTCCCTATTCCAGCGAGCAATGGTTGTATAGGAAGGGGCAATGTCGGTGTACACTGCAACCATGCATTCATGGATCTCTTTTGCATTCTTGCCTTCCTTGGTCAAAAATTTGATCACTGAGCGGTGCTCAACTTTCTCCATTGTTGAAAAATTTGTGACTGACGATCTGCCATCAGCTACTGCTTCTTAAATAGACGAGGCAGGAGCGTGCGACTGCAGGTCCTGACTTGTCATAACACCCCCACAAACAGCCACCTCCCTTCCTCTGTTTTGCCCTACCGTTTCACACAACTTATTGACCGCCCCTTGTAGTAATGCTACTATGGGCAAACCAGGAAAGATTTACAGGCTCGTGTAAAATACCAAATTCATGTATGTAACCACAGAAAACAATCTGCTCTATTCATGTACATGCATAACTACAACTACACTATTACTGGAATTATCCCAAATCTGTTATTAGATGCAGTGATTACATTTCTAGAACTCTTCTAGACTGCATATCAATTAACACGTTACCAAATTTTGATATAATCTCTGGTTTGTTTACGTTAGACCCAATCAATACTTCCTGTATAAAATCACAAATTAAGATTTTTCAGGATTTTGAACCCCCTAATTAGGGTTTGGAGAAGAGTAGTTCATCCCCGCCACCCGTCTCTAATCTTTAAGCCAATGTATTACCTGTTTTTTGTTATTCCTTGAAAAGGTCTTTGAGAATAAAGCCAAAAATGCTCAGAATAGTTTTTTAACCTTTCCTTTGTGGATGTTTCTTCATATATATATATATATATATATATTATTTATTTTTTTTTTTAGCTATGTTACCTTCCTTGTTTAAAGCTAGTGGTTCTTTTTCAGGTACCACATGCATATGCATAACATAACTTATCGCCATTTATAGGAATTGCATTCCAAGCCTGGTTCAGAGACCATTTGTAATCTATTGTGATCCATAGTATGCTGAGTGCCATTAAAATATCAAAATCTCAAGGGGATGTTGAGATTGTCTTGTGCTGGGTTCGTTCTTAGATGTGATGAGGGGTACCCAGACTGTATGCATAGACTGAGCAACTGGTCTGGTGTTTTTCTTTTCCCCACTACATGAGTGGGGTTGCACTCGCTGCCATCTGATTAAGCTTTCCCTTGAACATCTTTTGAAGAATTCTCGGAAGCCTAGACAGATTATGCCACTGGTTGAATCTCTCATCCTGAGGGAGATTTATATATAAGTACCTGTCCTGGTACCTTGATGACTGGGATTGCTACCACTCTACTATGTTGTTGGGGAGGGGCTTCCTGTGGTCCCTGATTGAGACAAGCTGCCCCTGGAGCACCCACCTATCATGATTTATTGATAATTATGGTCTATATGCCGACTCTCCTCACTGGAAAGCATCATTAAATTTACCATTTGTAAATATTCTATCATAATGTGGTTCTGGCCTCCTTCACACACATATACCATCTGTTATTTATAATAAAATCTTAAAACAAAAAAGAATCTGTTTATACTTAATTTTTTCTTCCATGATGTAAACACAGTAAAAAAAAAGGAAGGCAAATTTACATTTTTTACCTCAATTGTGGTTATTTCATACTAAAAAAAATTTAATCATTATATACCATTCATCAACAATTTTTTTCCTTTAAGACTGTCTAATATCCTAGCCCCATAGTTGTCTAAATAGTCCTATAACTTGTGATCACCTTTAAAAACTTTCTTATTACATGTTCCCATATGTTATTACTTTTATTTCTGAAATTTTTCTTCAGCCTCTCACCTCTCTACTTTAATATATCAATACAGAATTGTTTATTTTATTCAAGGTGTCCATTCTCTATGTTCAACCTTCAGTAGTGTGTTATGCCTCCCACCAATGAATATTCGTCAACCTGGGACCACAATAGAAGAATACATAACAGAATCTCTAAATAACTATTTGGTCAAATTAAATTTGGATATAAGGTAAATACAATAAGAATAGCATCTCTATATGAATATTTTTCTTTGGTATTTTTTAAAAATATAAATCCTAATTTGGTTGTGTATTTTGCACTGAAAAACTTGCGACTTCTGATTGGGTATTTATAATTAGTTTTCTATTGCTTTTTCAGAATTTGGGGGACACAAATTGTTCCTCTAAATTATCACTGCCGAAGGGCTATTAAAAAAAAAGTTTACTTGTATCGATTGGCTCATTTAACAAAGAAGTATGATCATCAGAGTTTAAATTATCAGTTGCCTCTCACAGAACTTAACCGATGCCATCTTATTAAGTAAGTTGTGCATAAAATTTGTAATGATATGGATGTTAATATTCACTGATGGATAAAACCATTTTCTAACTTTTGTCTAATTTTGGAAAACAGCTACACTATACTATAGAATCAAGATCAGTAAAGACTAAGATCTACTCTATGGCTAGTTGTGAATGAGTGGGGAAGGTAAGATAGGGGGGTTTTGCTAGGACCTGTTAAATTTTTAAAAAAGTTAAATATTGTTTTATTCCATGTTGATTTAATATATAAATAGGTGTTCATCCAATTTGTTTTTAAACATGTTTATAAATATGGCTTGGACTACAGATATTGGCAGATAATTCCAAGGAGATACAATTTTCTAAGTATAGACGTTTCCTAAGCCATTGGTCTGATAATTCACTGGGTAACAAATTTTCACAAAACTTTTGTGTTTCTCTTATTTCTTTGAGTGTTTTTAATACTAAATTTGCACTGATTCCAAATATGTCCTTACTTTTCCTCTACCATCGACCGTTTGAAAGATATAACAAATTATGCTAATATAAAGAAATGTATGGGATATCGGTAAAGCATACTTACATTCGTCGCTAATTTATTTATTTTCTTTTCAGGTTTATTTGATAAATATTGACTTTCTTGATTATTGCTTCAAGAGGATACAGAAATTCACCAGATTCATTTTGTTTTGTGTGTGGTTTCTATGTTAGACCTAAGCATGTATCACATAAAATTGTGAAAGGTGCTAAGTATTGGATTGCTTATAGACTACTTTGTAATGAGTATGGGTGACCAAGAAAATCCATGGGACCCGCATGTGATATGTGGAAGTTGTCGATCAAATTTAGATGCATGGCTGAGAGGGGCAAAAAAAGCAAAGCCATTTGCTGTGCTGAGAGTTTGGGGAGAGCAAAAAAATCATCACGATGATTGCTATTTTTGCATGATTGACTTATCAAAGTACAGAAAAGTTAGGACTTATCAAAGTACAGAAAAGTTAAGGGAAGAAAATCCCTTCCATATCACAACATTTCATCCTCTATTGCACCTGTGCCACATGATGATACCTTATTGGTTCCATGTCTGCCAGTAAATGTAAGTAAATCCTATCAAATTGTAAGCTATATTCTTTGTAACTGAATCAATACTGAAATATTCAAAATATCTAGCTATGGTTTCTTGTAATGTGATTACACATGCAATCCATATTTATGCTCCAGCTATTAAATGCATCTCTTTTTATATATATTTTTCAGGTAGAGGGTATGATGGAGGTCTCATCAGGAGAGTTGGAAGGTTGTGACAATGAAGAAATGGATGAAACATTTGAGCCAAGAATGAGCACCTGCCCACACTTTCCAAATCAACGTGAACTGGATGATCTCATCAGGGACTTAGGTCTCACTAAGTCAGGAGCAGAGCTTTTGGCATCCAGACTTAATAAATGGAATCTTTTGGGGTAGGACTGCAGATCAACTATACAAGAAGTACCATGACAAATTTGAAGTATACTTTGATATAAGTGAGGATCTCTGCTTCTGCAAAGATATTAATGGCCTGTTTATGGCTATTGGAATTTATCACAACCCTGAAGAATGGCAACTTTTCATATAGTTCTACAAAAAGCCTCAAAGCTGTTTTACTACGTAATGAGAATCAGTATCCATCCCTGCTTATAGCATACTTTGTACAGATGAAGGAAGAATATGACAATGTAAAAAAGCTTCTCAAGAAGGTAAACTATACTAAGTTTAAATGGCATGTTTGTGGTGATTTTAAAATGTTTGCCTTCTTACTCGGATTGCAGGATGTGTACACAATCTATTCATGTTTTCTCTGCCTATGGGACAGTAGGGCTGATCATGAACATTACCAGAAGGTTGAGTGGCCCCCTTGAGATGACTTGCAGCAAGGAAAACTAAATGTTATTAGACAGCCTCTTGTAGAGCCTGCCAAAGTTTTGCTACCTCCACTTCATATAAAGCTTGGTTTGGTTAAACAGTTTGTAAAAGCATTAGATCATGGTGGAGAAGCATTTCAAGAGATTCGTCTACTCTTTCCAAAGCTATCAGAGGCCAAAGTTAAGATGGTATATTTACTGGACCGCAAGTAAGGAAAATGTTGAAGTCAGTACAACTTGAGAATGCAATAAGTGTTGTTGAAAGTGAGGCATGATATTCATTTTCAAATATAGTTAATGGATTCCTTGGTAAAAATAAAGACCCAAACTACAAGTAGCTGGTAGCAAAACTTTTAGAAAGTTATAAGAATTTAAGATGTAGAATGTCACTAAAGGTGCACTTTTTGCATTCACATTTGGAGTTTTTTTGTGAAAATTTAGAAGTGAGTGAGGAGCATGGTGAGTGGTTCCATCAGAACATTACTGTAATGGAGAAAAGATACCAAGGGAGATGGGACTATATATGGTCACTGGTGTGTAAAGATCAAGGAGCTCACAGTAAGAAAGCACGTTCTTCAGTGCACTTTTAGTAAGTTATCTCTTATAATCACATTTTCTCATCAGTTTAAAAAGGAATACAACGACAAAATATTATTAGCTATTATTCATGAACATGTGAATATGCTAAATAAAGTGAACTGTCGCAGCTATTTATGGTTAGTAAATAGCTGCAATTTTCAATGGTATGTTTGGAATCAGGAGGTAAAACCACCTTAGAAACACTAAAAACATTTAAAGAAACAAAACTAGTGTTACCCAGTGTAATGCTTTAATTTCATTTTGTATATTTATTATGTAGTGTTTTCTGTGTGTTCTAAAAGTGTATCAAAGTTTATATCATCAAAACCATTCATAATTTTAAAGACTTGGCCATGAAAGTGCCTATCTTCAAGGAAGAGCAATTTCAATCTTTTAAGCCTGTCTTCATAGAGTATTTAGCAGCTCTGGGAATGAGCATTGTCACCCTACACTGAATTATATCCAATACATTGATGCCCTTGTGCAGATAAGGTGAACAGAACTGAACTGCATATTCGAGCTATGAATATGAGTGATTTAGATAATATGACTACTATTTCTCTACTCTTATATTCAAATTTTCTCGCAATAAGATGGTGTTCTATTTGCTTTCTTAGCAAATTGGATGCAGTGCTTTGAAAACTTGAATTTGCTTGAAATTTATTTTTTTTAATGGTAGAGGTTTTACCACAGTTCTGCGCTCAATTCAGATGCCTTTATTTCTCAGTGGGGATCTACTGATTAATATGGGATCTGAACCATCAGTATCTTTTAGCATATGGCAGCCACAGGGAAAGTAATCTGAATTGAAATTCTATCTAGTGACTAACCATACTCAATATTGCTTAACTTAAAAAATTGGGACTCCATCTGGTGACTAACCACACCCAATGTGGCTCAACTTTGCTAAAATTGGAATCAGTATTTCCACTCAGCTAAGCCATAGCCTGCATGCAATACATTGAGATCATGTTCCTTTGACACATTTTCTAATTGCTGACCACCTGGAATATAAGGAAAGTTTTTATTTAGAGATCCGATTTGCATAACTTTACCCTTATTGAGATTAAAATCCACCTGACCAATCAAATATTTCATTGTTATGCCGTAGTTCCTCTAAATATGAGTCTTGTTTTGCTCTAGGAATTTGTTTAGGACCAGCCTCAAACTTGCCAATCCTGCTTAGCTAGTCTTATGCCAGACACTAACGAATTTGTCACAGAAAATAATGGCGAGAGAAATTACATGTGTGGAGTCCTCCTGCAAGGGATTATGATGAGTATGACACATGTTTTGTTTAGGTTCACACAAGGGTTGCATCAGATTTGCACACTATCTACCACTTAATAAACACAAAAGTAATATATTTTTCATTTTTAAACATGAGTTCAGGGCATATAGGGTTAAATCAAAGGCATTTGTTTGCTGTTTTAATATGATGAAAAGAAGTGTATGCAAATCTATTTCTCCTTATTCCCTTATCTCTTTTCCATCTTTATACCCTTTTCCTCTAATTTTTTATTGCTTTCTTTCTGCCACATCCCCACTTCCATATTTTATACCCTTGCTCCTAATTATTAAATTTTAAGCTAATAGGATTAATTGTATTATGTAATGTTCATATATGTCACCAGTTCTTTTATTTTATATGTTTAATCACTAGCATTTTCCTTCTAGTTTGGTCAACATTTACCTGAGCTTTGTTACACCTATTTTTATTATTTCTGGAAATATATATACAATGTACAGCAAGTTTCAGACAAAAGATGCATGTATATGCTTTCAGTATACAATATCTTTTCAAACATATACCTACAAATATATTTAATCAGGCAGGGTTTGTTTTTTTTCCAGTATCTCAATTTGCAGGTAACATCTTTTTCAAGCAATCCTTAGACAGTAAAATTCATCATAACCCTAACAATCTCTACTATTCTTGCCTATTAATTTGTTCATATCTCTTAATTGAAATCTTAGTGAAACTTTGAAGAACTTACGTTATAGTTTTAACTGGTAGAGATAGAGGAAAAGTTTGTAAAGTAATCAAAATGATCACACGTAATGCTAAAAAAAGGCTTCGTTTCTGAAGTGAATGTACATAAGAAACATTTTATTGTGGTATACTCTGGTTTGCAAATGCTGCATTAAATTCAGCACTGGTGATAAGTAAAGTTCAAAGTCATTTTGCCTCTCATTTAGCAAATTGATCTGGTTGTTGCCATATTTCATTTTATAAGGGAACTCAAGTATAATTACTTTTTTTTAGAGGGAATATTAACTTCACTGCCATTAATTGTGCTTGTGATATCTTGGAAGGTCAACATGATTTTCGCTATTTCACCAAAATAACCAAAGGTGAAAGGAGAGTTCTCCAAACTGTGAGAACATTGAATGAGGTATGTTATCATTTTGTGTCAATGCTTCCCTTTTTTCTTCCTCACCCCTGCATTTCATTGCATTTTCATAACCCATTCTTTTTTTTAATTTCAGTTGAGAATTAGTCCTGCTCAGCCCCTTTTCCCTGCCAAATATTGCAACCATTATGAGAATCTAAAATTTTGGAACATAATTGTCTCGTCTTCAGGATTTCTTTACAATCAGGTAGGAAAATTGTAATTTCTTTCTCCTGCTTGGACAAACAGTTTAATGCTTAGGAAATTGGGTTTCAGGCCTTGCTCCACTTGACCTTTTTCTCATTCTGACATTAACTCTTTCCTTCCTTTACTTGTTCAATCATATCCCTACAGGTGTTTACTGCTACACTTGCCACCTGGAGGAGTGGCATATCCTACCAGCTTAGTGCTGGTAGGATATTCCTTTCAGATCCCTTCTGACCCACAGGCAGGTAGGTACCTTGAGAAATGGAACATACTCCCTACCTGAGTGCCTGTAAGGAAGGCCTGGTTCACTGAGTTGACCAACTCTTTGGTCAGGCCTGGGAAAGCTGGTGCATGCCCCTTGTCCCTCTATGCACCTATTTTTTTCTAACACTCCTTCTTCCTTTGCCCTCATGCTGTGTTACAAGAGAGGCTTTGGAACATCTCTAAACAATGCCCATGGTTTCCAAGAGGTGGTTTGAGACCCACACTTACACTCATCTCCCTCAATTGTTACAAGCTCTCTGTGTCATTGTGTGCCTGTTGGTATCGCTACTTCATCAAGGCATTCATCCCATGCCACCTCTTTGGACATACAAATTGAACAGGCAGGGGTAATAAGTCGGGTCAACTGGAAATCTGTGCAAACTGAACAAAGGCATTGCATGATAGATCTGTATTGTGTATTGTCAAGTGTGTGAATTGTGGCAAGCTGCACCCTGCTACCTCCAAGCAATGTAGCTCATATCTTTTCTAGAAGGAGCTCCTAGCAGTTTAGGTTTCACACTGACTCTCTTTTTGCCATGTTAAAGATTTAGTCCTGTCGCACTGTGTACAAAAGTTAAGCAGGCACCCTCAGGCCTTAAAACTATGTTGCTTCCACACCCATTCGGAAGCCTGCTGTTGGTTCTAACTACCACAGGCACCACTCTGGTAAAGCTGGCAGCTCAAAGGGCTTACTTCTAGCCTCGCTAAAACCAGGGCTCCCCCCGCCCCCTGCTCCTGCATGACCCTTTCCCACTAGGTGAAACGGCCGCGCTCCTTCAGGCAAAAGAATGTCTTCAGAGGTTTCTAAGGCTGTCCCTTAAAGAACAGCACCGATAGAGCCTCTGCTCTCCGGCCCAAGGCTGGACAGGGTGACTCTGGGACCTTGGACCCTCCAAAAGATTGAAGCCCACCTGCCAAAGGTTCCAAGGAAGAGGGAGGCAAAGACTTAAATGGTGAGACCAACCTCCCCCACTAGGTCTTTAGAAGAAACTGTGCCTTCAGCTCCTCTAATGATCAGCAGCACTCATTTTGGCAAGACCTTTTCTCTTGTTTGGGGATTTAAATGGTAAGCACCCCCTCCTCTAGGACTATAGATCATTTCCAGGGGTCAGTTCCTTGCTGAACTGATCAACAAGCTAGGGATAGCTGTCGTAAATGTGGATGAGTTTACACATCACAGCCTGAGAAACCATTCATTTTCCTGTCCCAATGTGTCGTTGTGCACTCAATTAGCTTCAAGGTAGTAACCACTTTCCCATTCAACTATCATTTTCTGCCTCATTGGTGCTTGGAGCAGGTGTAGTGGTCTGCATTTCAGCAAATGACTGATTTTTCTGTCCAATTCGGGGAGTTTAGGTTAGTGAAATAGACTGTGGTGTTCTCCAGTAACCTCCTTGTCATAGGCCTAACTACTATCCCAAGAGTTTCTGGCCATTTTGCACGCTGTCCATTTTCTTGCTGATGGCTGAGTGTGAGATGGCCCTCAGAGAGTAGCAATATTCCTACATGGCTTATAAGTATTGCCTGAATGATTTCACTAGTGAATCTCATAGAGCTAGGCTCTGGTATGTTTCGAAGCAGGTCTACTTCTTATCTTGGTTGGGAGACACCCCCATCAAGTTCTCCAGGAGAACTTGACCACATTCTCTAGCCAAGATGCTGCTCCACCACCATTGAATGCATGTTGTGAGATTGTGAAATTTAGCTCAAGATATGGGGAATGCTTCAAGAATAGGTTTACACTGATGAGTTTGGTTCCACACTCTCCATATACAGATAACGACCCTGGTCCAGATATTGTTTTGTATGCCATGGCCAGGCTTGGCATTTTTGCTAGATTTGTTCAACAGCACCTGGACAAAGTGTATCCTCCCAGACTCTTGGCAAATGTTACTATGCTCACAAACCAAGGAGAGGTCATTCTACCCTGACCTTTTTCCGCCCATTTTCCCAAATCTCCTGCCTGTTCAAGTTGAAGAAATTGGCAAATGTTAGATTAGCTTTCTTTCTGGACACTGTAGGCCACCTATCTTCTGCACAATGCAGCTTCCATTAAGTTCTACTCCATACCAGATACTCTGTTCTGACTTGAAAATGCTATCTGCATGGCCTTCATTTGTAGACCACTATCCCACATTGTTTTTGATTTGCAGAAGGCCTATGATAACACATGTTGATATGGTTCCATGGACACTCTCCACACAATGGGGACGAGGGGACACCTCCCAATCTTTATTTCCAAATTTCTACAAAATTGTCAATTCCAAGTATGGGTGGGTGAGATCTTATCGCTATGCTCTATATAGACAACCTTTCAATCTCTTTCGGTGTAGCCCAAAAGCCAACTCTGGAGTGTTAACTCCAGCAGGCATTGAGCTGCATCTCTTGCTATCCTAAAACAAAGGTTTTTGGTTTTCCTTGGCCAAGACTAAGGTAGTGCATTTCTGCTGCCATCCACAGTTCCATCCTGACCCAGATTTGTTCATAAATGGTGTTTGCCAGGAAGTGGTGGATTTGCACTATTTCTTCACCTGGAAGACCATATCAGTATCCTTAGGGTCTCTTGTACGTGCATCATGGAAATTCTACATTCTCTGACATTTATCCCTTAGGTGCTTATAGGGTTACTGCCTTATTATTCTACAGATCCTTTGGTTATTTAAAACTTCACTATTAATGAGAGGCCTCTGTATAGGCAACTAGGAAACTCCCTTGAGACCTTGATGTAGCTCTAGGCAATGGCTCTCTTTGTTCTGCCCAGGATGTGACCCTGTAAGGTGTCATCTTTGACTCTTTGAATGTCTTTAATATCTTGTTCCTCTGGTTTGGAAGAAGAGTGTAATTATAGTGATGAAGGATTGATTGTCTAGTGTGCACATGCTTTCTGAATGTAGTATATAATAATTGGATTGTTGAGAAATCATATGGAAGAGAAAGAGGTGGATGAATGTTTGGAAGAAGATTTATGTTTGGAAAATGAGATCCGCAGGACTCATATTGTAAGCATGGAGCTCCTGGAATGATGGAAGCTAGAGTGAAAGTTGAAAGATAAGCAGAAGCTGTGTGTGTCTTGCTAGGAATTGATTTCACACAAGAGAATGAATGGGTTGTCTTTGGATGCAGAGAAAGATTGTGTGATGCAAGAAGAGATCTTGAAGATAATAGAGACTGGATCAAACAAAGTATGTTTACAATTTTAGTGCCATTATTCAACTTGATTTAGATTATGAGAGTAAGATTTTGAGTGATGAAAATATTTTGAAAATTCAAGACATGTCAAATGGTTCAAGAATTAAAGAGATGCATTGAGAGAAGAATTAGTTTGATGGTTTAAAAGACTTTGTGATATGTATGAATATCTTTTATCATGTTAGACATCATAAGAATCGCAAGTGCTCTTGTTCCTGTGATGTTGTTGATTAACCTGGAGTAAGGTGTAGGCAAAATTTACAAATATGGTGGGGTGGGGTAAAAAAATTCCACTTTTATATTTCTGTCATTTTCTGTGTTATACTAGAATCTTATTAATTTATTTTTGCTAAATAATACAAATTAAGTACAGAAGCGTTTATTTCCATGTAAAGAATAAAAAAAAATTGTATAAAATGATTCATTTTCACCAGAGATATCATCACTCTCCATAGCACTTATCAGTGTCCATGTCAAAATTACGGTCTTCAACATTGTCTACAGTTACTTCGCTTTCACTTTTTCACCAGAATCTAATATTTCTTCATCACTGTCTCTGTCTAATAATTTTTTAGGGCTTCATCACTCATTTATATAAATTGGTGGGGTAAAAAATTACCAATATGCAGTAAAACAACCTCCTGAATCAAAACAGCAAACAATACTGAGGTGACAAACCAGATGGAGCATGAGTGAGCTCTTACCCGAAGGTACTGAAAACAACAGCTGAGCAGATCTAATTTGCAATTAGTTGACTTTAAAAAACTGAGTGTGTGGTAAATATTTACCCTGCAAGACCACTTAAGGTTTAATGATATACATGATAGTGTCAAACATGAAAAAGTTTTGAGTTATGGGAGTGTGTGAAAAAATGTTTCATTCAGTTGTGTTGACTGTTGTAAATATGGCTAAGATATGTGAAAGCTATCAGAAGAGAAAGATTCACTGTGCATGTGGAGTCTTTGTTGTTGAAAATTGATGCAAGAGGGATGGTTCTGATTGTCTCTTTGCTTTGCTTGGTTGCAATGAGGGGCCATAAGAATAAATTGTATATTACTCTATTAAACAATGAGTATGACATGCACAGCTAGTGGAGCAGACATTTTTCTCAATGGGTTAAAGCCAAAGAGGTTTCTGAGTGATTTTAGCACCTCATGTGGAATACATCCAAGTTGGATGGACCCACTGCAAGATTGTATCCAGGTGGGGTGGTCATGTCATATCCACTTGGGAATGATGTGACCACTCTTTTTCTCTTGCCCTACAGGCTGCCCATTCCACTTTGGTCCTTTTATGAGCATTAATTGAGTGGCAGTGTATACCGTGAGGTCCCTACCTGCTGCCAGGACTGAAAGAGTCCCCTAGCTAAGGTGAGTATTAGGCACGGGCTGTGTTGTTCCGTTGACTCTGTTCACCTACCTGTAAACATATAAGGTGGCTACACCAGCACCATTCTTTATGGTTAAAGCTCAAGTACAATTTTGCATGAATGGTGAACAGGTTTGGCAAGGCCCATCAACGCTGGACCCATGGACTAAGTATGTGTAAATGATATATTCTGGAATTTCTGATCCTATGGAGACTTTTCTCTTAACCTCCCAAGTCATTAAGAAGTCATAATATCTACTTTCCATGTGCCTTTTTTTCTCTATTACAACAAACGGCAAAAGTGGAAAAGCTCAGCTTTGCCCTCCCTAGCTGTTGGGGAAGACAATAAAAATCAAGGCACCTCTTTGACTAGTGGAAGGGCTCCCCTTTCACAATTACCATGTGGCATCCCCTTTGGAACCGCTCTCAGGCAGCTCCAACACTAAAAAGGAAGTGCCCCCATGTGCTTTCTTAGGGGCCTCTCATCACACTTTTTTCACTAGGTTCATGACTTGAACTGACTGTTAAGTAAGCAAAAGTCCACTTCTATGATATATATATATATATGATGACAGTGCTGTCTTACAAATGAAAGAAAAATTACAGGACAGATATGATTATTGTCAATATTTAGCCTAACAAATATGTTAACTATGGACAATCTTCATAATGCAAAAAAAAAAAACGCCTTCTTCAATCCAAGGAAGGGAGAGACGTCTTCCAATTGGCTTTAGCTTCTGTTCAAGCGTCTTGGGGCATTCCCCTTACACAATTGTCTGGGAAGCAGTGGTGGCTTTCCAACTTAATGGAAAGGAAGCCAAATTGACCCAAAATAGTCAGCTAAACTTGGGCTATGAGTGCCAAAGCTGAGAATGGGCCTCGAATGAGCAACCAACAATTGGTCTAGTCATGGGCACTTCCAAAAATGAGCTTTAAAGTATAGGGTACTGCTTATGAAATATAAAATATATCAAAACTAAATCCTGTAACAAAAGAAAAGTACTTAAAAAACATAATTTTTCTACAAAAAAAAAATCAAAATCAAACTACGATCATAATCTCTACCTACAACCTAGTCTATCCCAACCCCCCTTCCTAGCCAAACACTCGCACTCCTCTATTATAAACAAAGAAAAGTAGGATAAAAGGATAGACTATGGCAAAGTGGTGAAAAATTCATAGTTGACAAAATGGAGAGAATGGCTCCCGCATATACTCTGCATTCATACACCGGCCATATCCACCACACCTTTCCTTCCTTAAGCCATTTGATCCATTTTATAATGCCACTAGGTTCGATAGGGTCGAACCTAGAACTCACCCTGTGCAAGCTTCTCTGCGTGTGACTCAGGCCCAAAGACTCACAAGTAGAAAAGGGACTTACATAAGAACATAAGAAAAGAAGGAGACTGCAAAAGACCATTCATGGCTAGGGCTGAGGCTGGTCCGTCCTCCCCAGGGGCTCCAGGGACTGACGTGTCCACTACCATTTCGGCAAGCGACCAAACCAATTTTCGCACGTCCGACCCCGAGGCGCCGTCGAGCTGGGGAGGTGGGGGTGGACCAAGAAAAAGTCTTGAGTGTGCTGAGCGAGCCTCGATTACGTTGTGGCCCTCATGAAAGACTATCTGGCATTTTCGAGCGCACTGGCTTCAAACACCTGGTGGCAGCATGTTGGCCAAGGGGAACATGATCCATCATAGGCTTGATTGGTAGAAAGCCGAAGGTGAACTGTTTCTCGGGCAGGAGCCTTCTCGCGAATGCGTCTGATTCCTCGGATCCCGCCATGATTATTGTCCTTTGGACACTTAATTGTTTACCGGTGTGTTACACCGCACTCTACATTAACTTCGTGAAAGGAGTGGTTTATGTCTTCCTGGCCGCCGTGCTGACAGGACTCAATGCCCCGTCTGGCCCCAGCTTAGCCTCTTTTTTCAGACAGCCTGTATTTCTTCCCTACTTCATCACTTCCCCTACAACCTCTCTCACAACTTTCTCTGGTCGACCTCTATTTTCACAGGGTAGATGCTGACCTTCTTCACAGCCAACTATCCCAGGTTGGGGGGGAGGGGGCAATGTTCCTTAACCCCTGAGCTCCAGTTTGGGATGGTGGGTTTTTAACAACCTGCTTCAGCCTCACCCATACCTTCCTCACATCCCTTTTCCTTGTCTTCACACTCTATCAATTTTATGCTGTGCCTAAGGTGGAGCTGCCATGCCGAAGGGTTGCCAGGTCACCAGGCGGGAGGAGTGGCCTTGCATGGTGGCACCTGGCTCTGCCAGCCCCGTACGCACCCCTTGCAGGGCGGGCTACTGCGAGGGGTGATGAGCATCTGCATCCCGTAGAAAAATTAGGGTTCCCATGCCCGATGATGCAAATCTTTAAAAAAAACTTCTTTCCCTTTCCCCCTCACAATCAACGGAGCCACCTTCAGGCAGCTCAACAAAAAAAGGGGGTTTTCCCTGTGCTCTTGCAGGGGACTCTCCAAATCTCTCTAACCGGAGAGGAGGCTTACTCCTCTCCGCCTATGGGTGTAGGGGACTCCTCCTTGTCTGGAGGTGCCTTCGGGCACCTCCTTCTTTCCAGCGACAGTCCCCTCTTTACTTTCCAAGGGCACTGCCAAGAAAGCCAGCAGGCAGCCCATAGGCGACCGCTCCCCATTGAAGCGGCTCGGTAAAGGGAAGCAAGTCTCTATCGGTCGCTTCCCTCAAAAGACCTGCTGGCTAGAATATTAAACCTCAGATGGTAGGGTCTTCCATGGGAGTGAATCCGGGCTCGATGCCAAGCACTGAACTCGAGTCCGCTCCTATGCAAGGTCCTCCTCAAACGGCTAGGGTTTCCAAGGCAGTACAAGGAGCGGAGGATCGCCTCCTCCCAACGGTGCCCCTACGACTGCCAAGACCTTGCTGAGGCCGGTCCATCCGGCAGAGGGGAGAAGAGGGTTCATTCCCCGCCATCCTCTCCTAAAAACAAAAAACAAAAAAAACGACTCGGGGGGGGGGGGGGATAGGTCTGCTGCCACTTCGGCAAGCGACCAAGCCTAGATCGGCACATCCGGCCCCTCTGCTCCTCCAGGTGCAGAGCCCCTGACTATGACCAAAAGTGCTAGTGCGCAGAGCGGAGCCTCGATTGCATTGGGGCCCCTCAGAGATTACCCAACGTTTTCGAGCCCGCTTGCTTCAATGCTTCCTCATTATTCGCTCCAATGATGGCACATGTTGGCTAAGGGCAACATGATCCATCAGAGGAGGATTCCTCTGAGGTGGCCAAGATAATTGCTCTTCGGACACTTTATGGCACCCCGGTGAGTGTGACGCCGCACTCTACCATGAACTTTGTGAAAGGAGTAGTTTATGCGAGGGAACTCATTGACTACTCCATAGAAGATATCACTCTAGAGCTGGCTGACCATGGGGCGGTCAAGGTCGAGTGTGTGATGAGAAAAAAGGAAGGGGCCTCGAGACCCACCCCTAAACTCTTTTTTACGTTCGACTGTGACAAGCTCCCTCAGTCGGTGCGTACCGGATGGTACCGCTACCGCGTGAAGGCATTCGTGCCACTGCCGCGGAGATGCTATTACATACAAATAGCTCATGTAGACGGACAAAGTCGGGGTCACCCGAAGTCTGTGTAAATTGTTCCAAGGCCGCACACGATAAGTCCAAATCGTGTGTGGCCAAGTGTGTCAATTGCGGAGAGCCGCACCCCGCTTCTTCGAAGCAATCTGGTGCATATCTCCTTGAGAAAGAAATCCTGGCCGTCTAGGCCCAGGATTGTCTCTCATTCCGCAAGGCTAAGGACTTGGTCTTGGCGCGCCCGGCTCTGCCTGGGACGTCTTACGCCTCATTGCTAGGATAGACACACTTTGCTCCTGCCTGGCCCATCCAGGCCAACGAGCACGGTTGTTTCCGCGCCCATTCGGAGCCCTTCTGCGGGTTCTACTCAAACCGGGCGCTCCCCTGGTAAAGCTAGCGGCACAAAGGGTTCACACCCAGCCCTGGCTAAAATCAGGGCTCCCCACCTCCGCCCAGCGTGACCGTTTCCCGTAAGGCGAAACGGCCACGCACCTCCACCGAGTAGTTAGACTCAGGAGGCAACACCCCGGAAGTTGGTCGCCAGGCCATCTTCCGGGGTTCCTAAAGCTGCCATCATGTATCCGTTCTTCTCTTCGCTTTAGATACCTCCTTTCCGGCAGTAGCTGTGCAGTTGCATCTTGATAGGAAGTATACTGTTATTTCCGCGTACATTCCACCGTCAGCCGACCTCGACGCGGGGGACTTCCGTTGCGTCATGGCACGGTTGCCAAGGTCCTATCTCTTGCTCGGTGATCTAAACGGTAGACACCCCCCTGGGTAGACTACTATATCAATCCCCGGGGTCAAGTCCTTGCCGACCTGATCGACGAGCTTGAGATGGGTGTCCTAAATGTGGATGAGTTTACGTATGACTGCCCGAGAACCGCTTCATTTTCCTGCCTCGATCTATCTTCCTGCTTTCCGGATGCACAGCCCGATTTTGATTAGGGGGTGGTCGATGACCTCCATGGTAGTGATCACTTTCCCATTCAAATATTATTTTCTGGGCCGCTGCTGACCGAGAACCCGCCCCGGTGATGCTTGGCGCGGTCGTCTTCATTTCAGTAAATGACTGAATTCTCTATCTCACTCGAGGGGTTTAGGTCGGTAGATGAAGCCGTTGAGTTCTTCTCCGGCAACCTCATCGCCGCGGGCCTGGCTACTATTCCTAGAAGGTCTGGCTGTTTTGCACGCCGACCACTCCCGTAGTGGTCTGCTGAGTGTGAGACGGCCCTCAAGCAGAAGCGCTATGCCTACATCTGCTATAAGCGGTTCCCGAACGATTTCACCATCGGTCAATTTAGTCGGGCTAGGGCTAGGTTCCGATATATTTCGAAGCACGCCCGCCGCTCTTCTTGGTGTGTTCACTTAACGGGAAATCTCCTCTAGCAGAGGTGTGGAAATGAGTCAAAAGGATTTGGGGCAAGTTCTTGCAGGACCCCCCTTCCGTTCTCCAGGAGAATGGGACCGCAATCTCGGACCCCGCGTCCGTGGTAGAATCCTTCTCTACCGCTTTTGCCGCATTCTATAACCGGGATGCGGCTCCGCCAGTATTCAATGCACGCCGTGATGTCGCGGAAAGCCGCCGACTGGACTTTACCTCCAGAGGCAGAGGACCCTTCAACGACAGGTTTACTGCGAGTGGTTTGCGCTCCGCTCTCGCTTCGTGCGTGGACACCGCCCATGGTCCGGACGATGTCCCGTACGCCATGCTTCGACACCTGGGTGAGCGAAGCATGGCCTTTCTCTTAGATTTGTTCAACAGGATCTGGGTGGAGGGTCTCCTCCCGGATGTCTGGCGAATCGCTACTGTGCTCGCCTTTCGCAAACCGGGGAGAGATCACTCTACCCCGGCCGGTTTCCGCCCAATCTCTCTAACCTCTTGCGTGTGCAAGTTGATGGAGAAATTGGTAAATGTTAGATTAGCCTTTTTCCTGGACAGCGGAGGCCATCTGTCTTCTGCACAGTGTGGCTTCCGCAAGTTCCACTCCACGTCGGATGCTCTGCTCCAACTGGAAAATGCCGTCTGCGAGGCTTTCCTTCGTACAGAGCACTACGCCACGGTGTTTTTCGATCTGGAGAAGGCCTATGATACCGCATGGCGATACGGTTTCATGGAGACTCTCCACACGAGGGGGGCGAGGGGACGCCTCCCAATGTTTATATCTGAATTTTTGCGAGATCGTCGATTCCGCGTACGGGTGGGGGGAGCCCTCTCCGGCCCAATGGAGCAGGAAGAGGGTGTCCCGCAGGGAAGTGTCCTCCGTGTCACACTCTTTGCCCTGAGCATCAACGGCATCACCTCGGTGCTGCCGGCAGATTTTCTCGCTACACCTTTCGATCTCTTTTGGCGCGGCCCAAATGCCAACTCTGGGGCGTCGACTCGAACAGGCATTGAACCGCGTCTCTCACTATACCGAAGCGCACAGGTTTCGGTTTTCCTTGGCCAAGACTAAGGTGGTGCACTTCTGCCATCATCCACGGCTCCAACCTGACCCAGACTTGTTTCTTAATGGGGTACAGCTGGAGGTGGTTGAATCGCACCGTTTTCCTGGTCTTATATTTGACCGACGCCTCACCTGGTAGGCTCATATTTTCAGCCTTAGGGTCTCTTGTACCCGCGCCATGGATATTCTGCGTTCCGTGACGTTCAGTGCTTGGGTCGCTGATAGGGCTACTGCCTTACTTTTTTATCGATCCTTTGTTCGTTTGAAGCTCGACTACGGATTCGAGGTTTATGCATCCGCAGCCGAGCGTGTATTGCGGAATGTGGATTCGATCCACCACACCGGCCTTCGCCTTGCGACCGGTGCCTTCCGCACTTCCCCCATTGAGAGCCTGTTGGTCGATGCTGGGAAGATGCCACTCGCTCTACGCCGCGTGCAGTGCATCACTCGCCTGTACGCGTGAGTCCGGCGCCTCCCTCAGTCGAAAACAGCTCTCACTGCATCCGCAGCTGATTTCGACGGTTCCTATGCCGCCAAGAAACGCCAGTCATACCCTAAGCCCTTTGGGTTTAGGGCCAGGAAACTCCTTCGAGAGCTAGGTATAGCTCTCGGGCCGGTGGCGCCCCTGGTTCTGCCCAGGACGCCACCCTGGAGGGTACCACTGTTGGCTATTTGTCGCCACGCCTCTGCTCCCAAAGCTTATACAAAGCCGGGAGTATTGCGTTCGACTTTTTTGGAACACACCTCGTGTCACGCGCGAACCGTGCTAGTGTATACGGATGACTTCAAGTCGCAATAGGGAGTCGGCTTCCACGCCGTTTTCCCTCTGTTTGAAGTCAGCATGGCTCTGCCAGGCGCTGCGTATCTCTTCACGGCCGAGCTGGTGGCAATACATCACTCACTACGGGAGATTACGGCGACGTGCCCGGTTTGGGGACCGGATTGTGATCTATAGCGATTCACAAAGTGCCCTGAGTGCTCTCGGGACATTGGAATCTCCGTATCACCCTGGATCGCGATATTCGTGAGGCCACGGTATTAGCAAGCCGGGCGGATGTCGAGATTATCATCTGCTTGGTTCCTGGACATGTAGGAATTGCGGGGAATGAGGGCGCCAAAGAGTCCGCGAGGACTTTGCGATCAGACCAGCGTTTCACTATTCTTTATACCGAGTACATGGCAGGAATACGCGCAGCTCTTCGTGCTGCTTGCCAAAAAAGAGGGGAGTCGCCAGATGAGATTTAAAAAAAAAATACGCGATGGCCTCGAGACCCTACCTTTACACATTCTTCGTCACGTTCGAACGTGACAGGCTTCCTGAATCGGTGCGTGCCGGTTGGTATTGCCACCGCATGAAGGCATTTATGTCACTGCCGCGGGGATGCTAATACTGCCACCACTTCGGCCATACGATCACTCCTGTATACATCCCAAGTCCGGTTTACCCGAAGTCTGTGTAAGTTGCTCCAAAGCTGTACATGATAAGTTCCTATCGTGTGTGTCAAGTGCGGAGAGCCACGACCAGCTTCTTCGAAGCAATATGATGCACATCTCATGGAAAGGGAAATCTGGGTGGTTCAAGCTACGGATTGTCTCTCGTTTCGCGAGGCGTGTGCGTTTATCGTAAAGCGAAACGGCCGTGTAACTCCACCGAGTCGTTATAATTACAGGAGGCAATGCTCCTGCAGGTGAGAGATAACGCGTCGCGCTCTGTTCGGAGAGAGTATTGTGATCTGTAGTGACTCACAAAGCGCCCTGAGTCTTTTCGGTGCATTAGAATCTCCACACCCCCTTGTTCGCGGTATTCGTGACGCCACGGTGGCCGCGACCCGATTGGATGTCGAGATTATCTTCTACTGGTTTCCTGGACATGTGGGAATTGCGGGGAATGGGCGCACCGCTGAGGGCGCTAAAAGGTCCGCGAGGCCTGGGCGACCAGACCAGCATTTGGCTCTTCCTCACACCGACGTCATGGCATGAATTAGGGCGGGCTGCCTGGCAAAGAAGATGGGAGACGGCCGAGAGGAACTTAAAGTTCCGTGTCTTTGCGCCACGGCCATTCCCTTGGACCTATCCCCAATGCCGTAACGGCTTCAGGTCGCTTTCTGTCGTCTTCGAATTGGGCACACTCGCGGGACGCTCCGCCATATGATGAAGCCCTCGCGCGCACTTTATTGCGACGACTGCGTTGTCTTCCAGACTGTTTGGCACATTTTTGATGAATGTCCCAATCTGGGTGATCTTCGCGCCCGTTACCTGTCCCAGTACTGGGATGGGCGGGGCGCTACCGCTTGTCCCTTGTACTCGAGACGGGTTCGTGTACACAGACGTGTGGACTATCCGACTTTTTGGATACATGGATACAAGTTGGCCTCCTCCATTTTACATAACTGTTGTAGGCCGTATGTTTTTGCTTGTTTCTTTTCGTTTTTTGTTGTTTTTTTGCTTTGTGTTTGGTGGATTTGTTTTTTGGTCTTTTGTATTTTTTTTATCTACCCTATCATTAGGCTGTAAGGTGATTACAGCAACTCATGCCCTAGTAGGCAGTCGCCACGCTCATAGCAAACCCAGTTGTCGCTGGACGTGGTGCATCTCTGGAGCGGGACCGGAGGATGGACGGTCACAACCCTGGATCGTACCACGCCCTGTTGAAACAGGAGCTCCACAGTTTAGAACGAGGCAGTGTCGTGACCAAAGGAGCTGAAAAGGTGAACAAAAATTACTCTCTGCTTGCTTGCTTCTAGGCTAGGTGTTACCTATCTCCCCCTCCCTCGCTCTTATACACCCACACATATACGCCTTACACACTCACACATACTCGTACCTGGACTTCCTTTCCATCTCTGCTTCATAAACGTGTAAAATGGTCTATTTAAATCACTCATGTCACTAGTCTCATTTAACCTTTTCTTTTCACTTAAATCTTCGGCGAAAGATGGGGTTCGACACTGCTTCCGGATAGGTCTCGTCCTCCCTCCTTCTCCGAAACCCGAAACAAAAGGTGCGCATTAGAGTGCGCACACGTGAGTGAAGGCAAACAAAAACTAAATCCTTCAACTTCATCCATCGAGCCGGACATTGAATCTCTTCTCCATGGCAACCAGCGCCTTCTGCCTCGTGGATTGGCGTTTTGCAATAAAATTCTTGTATGAAGTCGCTTTGTGGTTTTCGTTTGTCACTCCAGTCCGTGGGCTGTTCCCGAAGGCCTCACCCGGCCCTTGCTCTGTAAAGTTTGCTCGCCCCTGCCTTTGTCTTGACCAAATGATCTTTATTTATACCCCCATACCATGAAAGATTAATTATGTTGATAATGCGGTGACGCTGTTATTCTTAGTTCTCGCCACAATGAGATCATAAAACTTTAAAAAAAAATCTTGTTAATGTGTAAGTATCACCGGTGATGCCATTGTTTATTCGTCTAATGCCCCACTACATTTTAAAGTATGGGTCACACAAACTTACCGGCCCTCTTACATTTTTTCTGCTAGGTGGGCAGCCCCTAGGAAGGCCATCACGTTCCCCGGGTGGGTCCACGGGTCCCTGGGAGAGGAGGTATTGTGTGTAGTGCTTGTTTATGCAAGGTTTGGGCAAGTCAAAAAGTAGAAGTTCGATGTTTCGACTTTGGTTGCATGTTGGCGGGAGGACAAGGTTTATTCTGGGTTTGTATTGTGTAGTGGAGTATGGTTGGATTGGCCACTGGAGTGGTTGGACCTGATTTGAAATAGGAGCACACAATTTTTCTTTTTTCGTAAATGTCTGTTGTTAATGGGAAATTTTGCTTCTGTCGGCAGATTCGAAGGATTGTTGGCGTCTTAGTATCCGTCGGAAAAGGCGAAGTTAGTCTAGAAGAAGTAACGAGCATGATTGAAGAGCCTCGTCAAAGTTGGAATCTCAATGCTTTAATCGCTCCCCCCGATGGTCTCTTTCTCATTAAAAGCAAATTCCATCCTGAACCAAAGTCTTGAGGGAATGTGCATTTATTGACAGTACTTGTGTATCTCTAATTGAAAGACTTGTGTTGCGATATTGGTTTAAATATATTTTATTACGCTTCTTTTGTGTGTCGTGAAATTTCGTAGATTTAAACGAAATTCCCTTTTATCCCGAAACAGAACATAGGCGGCCTGTTTTATCACTCTTATAGACAATAACGTGCACGCAATGCAAAATTTGTCTGAACAATTGAAAGCAAAAAAGGATGACTTAAAACGTGGCCAAACACGCATCACAACTGTTGACGGTCGTAGTTGGGTGGAAGAAAAAGAAAAGAAGGTTTTAGATTGTGCAGCCCGCTGTCCGGGTTTCGTAGTCGATTCAAAACCCGATTTGCGGCACTCCCGTATCCTAAACCACCTCTTTTTGGGTTCGCAAGACGTAGCCCAGGCTCTTGATATCCTGACCGGAAATAAAATCACTCATATCTTGAATGTGTCTACTGGTATTCCAAATTTATTTGATGGCTGGTTCACTTACTTGCATAAAAATGCCCTCGATACCCCTGAATTTCCATTGATAAATGTGTTCGACGAGTGCGGCGACTTCATTCACAACGCTCTCTTGTCAAGTGGCAGAGTACTCGTGCATTGCAATGCTGGTGTTTCGCGATCTGCATCTGTTGTCATAGCGTATCTTATGTGCCATTATTGCATGACTTTTGATGAAGCCTTTCGTTTTGTAAAGCAGAAACGGAACTTTATTTGCCCAAACCAAGGTTTTATTAAACAACTTAAGATCTACGAACAGAGACTCGCTGCTGCCAACTAACTTCCGATGGAGGATGAGAAATGTCATACTGTGCCAGGTAATGACACAGGAAGTGCAAAGACGCTCCGCCCTCATTCATCCATGACTAAAGAAGATCCAAAGCGGTCTCTGCCAGTCACTACAGTTCCGCAAACGAAGAAGGTGAAAAGACAGGTGGTGGGCGAGAATCAGGAACGAATGAATTTTCTTTTCCAGGCTTCACGATACATAAATGGCCGGAAAGACGCGGACAAATTTAGTCCCGCTGGAGCTTCGCTCGGCGCGTTGGCCATGTCCATCGGGAGGAAATGCGTGATTCGGGTGGCTCCCACCCTCAAGCGCATCTTCTGTAAGGGATGTGGAACTTCCCTCATCCCATCGCAAACTTCTAAGGTTAGGTTACGAAAGAAAAGGCAAAAACACATGGTTGTTACTTGTACCCAGTGCCATACTATTAAAAGATTCGTCACTGACCCGAATTATACCCTCTGGAGTGATAAACCAGAAGCTCTTGTTTGACTAATCCTTAAGATTCTTTTTTTCTATATAAATAAAGTGCCCTTCATTTTTGTATTACTTTTAACACAACAAATTACCCATACCGGCGTGTTGCCATACGACTTCTAAGCTTTGACATGGATGGCGGTGATCTGGGAAATCACTCGTATTTTGGCGTCGGTCCTAATTGTAGTGAGGATATGGTGATAGCATTTATTTTAGAAGCCTGTACATATATGGTAGTTTTAACAGGCGACTAATCCCGAATAGGTTACCCTGGCCTCGGAAGCTGCACAACCGAAAGTTTTATTCCTGCCAGCACAATGGCAGTAATGACCGAGCATTCACCCATTGTGGCTTGTTTGTTTTCTTTTTAATGTGCTTAAATCCTTAGGGCCATAGACATAACCATTGTGGTTAATCTGAAAAGGCGAATGTTTGTATGGTAATGCAGGTGAAAATGGGTGCTTAAAAGGAGACGGACCTCCACACCTGTGAAGCGGGTGGACCCCAGGAATGTCCAGATATCCCGGTGGTACGATTATTTTCATGATAGTTGCTTTACCCCTCGATTGACGCATATGCGTAAAACTCAACCAGACTTTATTCTCGAGGGAAAGTTGGAATAGGACTAATGCACAATTATAACACGGGATTTAGGCAGAACAAGCGATCATCGGCCAGGTTTAAACGTAAGGGGCTGGGTTAGTGAGGAAGAACGGCAACGAAGCGAGTCTGATACGATGTGTAGGCCAACCTCACCTTTTTATAGCGTCGCCTTATGAATGATGACCCCTTATTGGGGGAGGAGCCTGTTACGCCCCGTAAGGGGCACGGTGATTTGCTTTCCTGGTCGATTGTACTATGCGCTGCGTCCGGCCCCAACTTAGCCTCTTTGTGACACCCGGTTTTCTTACCCTGCTTCCTCACTTTCGCTACAACCTCTACCACAATTTTCTCTGTCGGCCTCTAATTTCACGGTAGACGCCGAGCAGTTTCCTCTCACCCAACCGTCATAGATCAAGGGGGAGGGGACAATGCTCCCTGAGCCTGAGCTCCGGTTTGGAGTGGTGGGTTTTAACAACCTGCCTCACCCCCAACCTCGTATACCATTTCTCTCCTTTCACGGTATATCAATTTTACGCCCACTGGTCGGGAGGAGTGGTCCAAAATAAATGGCGGCAGCTGGCTTTGCCGCCCCCAATTTCAACCCTCGCAGAGCGGGCTATTTATTGCGTGGGATGATTAGCGTTTGCGTCCCGCGAATTTTATAGGGTCACTCCATGCCCAATGATGGAAATAAAAAAGAAACTTTACTTTCCATTTACCACTTTCGGGCAGTTCCACGGGAGAAAAAAAAAGAGTCATCGCCCCTGCCCCCCGTGCGTTCTCAGGGGACCCTTTAAATCTCTTCGGTTGTGCGTATTATTAGTAGGCCTAGGGAAGGAATGGAGTAGTTGTCTTCTTTTTCTTGAGTGAAGTTAATATTTGGATCATCACACGGATAATTATTTAATTCCTCCGTGACTGATTTAATAATTTTTGTGTGATGTAGATAAGCTTAAAAATTTGAGTGATAAGCAACTTTATGATGAAATATTCCTAGAGTACATAAACCAGTTACATCCAAATATTAACTTCACTCAAGAAAAAGAAGACAACTACTCCATTCCTTCCCTAGGCCTACTAATAATACGCACAACCGACGGTTTCTCCACATACGGGCTCTGGACTCTATTTTCTTAGTCATTGTGCCACCAAAATCAAACTAAACTCTATCAAAACCTTACTTTCTCGCGCTTACAACCTCACTTCATCCTACCTTAGTTTCTAGAATGAGGGGACATTCCTCACTAACTATTTCCAACAAAACAGATATCCTTCAAACTTATATGACCGAACTCTTCGAAATTTTATCAATAAAATATTTAACCCGAAAGACCCCTCATACAACGTCCCCAAAGAGAAGTTTTTTGTACATCTTCCATATATAGGACCCCTCAATTCACTTATCTGGACCAAACTCTCATTTATTCTTAAAAATTCCTTTCCTGCCACACATTTTATACCAAATTTTCAAAACACACGCAAAGTAAGACATCAAAGTTATAAACCATGGAAGAATTTGACCCTCTATGACGGTCAGATTCTTCCATGGTTTATAACTTTGTTTATTCCTTTTGTAGCTTTCTCCGTCGTGGCTTTCAAACATTTAGAGTAGCATTTTTGTACCCGTTTTGTTTGTAGTTTCATATGCTCATTTTTGCCTCTTTTATTTGGACTTTTTAACTTAGTGGGGTTATCATCATCAACATCACTAACTCTATAATTTAAGAAGGGGATTTTTTTGAGTATTTGAATAAAAATTTCATCTTAGTTTGGTTATGACTTAGGTTTTTTATCAAAGTTATTTCTAATAATTCTTTTATATTATCCCAAAACAAAATGGTGAAGTTCAGAAATAAATATAAGTATCGAAATTTTGTGAATTTTTTAAAACCTAAAGAATTACAAATGGTGAAGTTCAGAAAATTTAACCATGGCTGCTTTTTTTTAGATTTTAAATTTTAATCTTAGTAGCGAAGCGCAAGCTCCCCCCGTAGGGGGCAGGGGTGAAGCCATTGCCTGGTTTATTCATTATTTTATTTTTTACTTAAATTTTAACTTGGGCACTTTGCCTTTTTTTATCTATGCTTATTGTTATTCCAGTTAATTTATCTTTCTCTTCTTTTTATTTTCGTTGACTTTATCATTTAATTATTCATTTCTTATTTTTTTTTAATTTGAATCTTAATTTGGGTACTTCGCCTCTTTTTGTTTACGCTTTTTGTTATTGGTGTTAGATTATCTTCATTTTCTTATTATTTTAGTTAATTTTTTTAATTATTTATTCTTCTTCTCTTCTTTTTATTTTAATTTAATTTTAGCTTGGGCACTTTGCCTCTTTTTTCTTTATACTTTTTATTATTGCTTTTTATTGATCTTTCTCTACTTTTTGTTTTTGTTAAAGTTTAATCTGGGCATTTCGCCTCTTTTTATTAAAGTTTATTGTCTTTTATTGATTGTTTTTCTTTGACTTGTCTCGGTTTTTGTATCATGTTACTTTGGGCACTTAGCCTCTTTTTATTGTTTGATTATTATTGTCGCTTTCTCTTAATCAATTATTAATTTTTGGTTTTACATTGTTAGGTTTAGGTTGTTCTTATATTTTCTTTTGCACATCTTCTTAGGCTGGGAAATGGTGCTATTCTTTCTACTGTGCGTTGTCTGAATTGAAGTATGTAGAAATTATTATTGATTGTCGGGAGTATTTCTTCTTCTACTTTATCCCATGTCTTTCTCCCTAGCCTCTGGATCTCCATATTGATCGGTATGAGTCCGGTTCTATCGTGTAGAGCCGATTGTCTAATACAGTCGATTCTTTTCGTGCCAGCTATAAGCAATGTGGCTTGATTCTGTGCCCTCTACATCGTCATGCGAGAGGTACAGCTTGCCATCTGCCTGATCACGGCCAAGTACACCAGGACGGAGCGTACCAATGCCGTGTAGAGTTTCCTCTTATTTAGGACGTTGAGGCTTCGGAAACGATATAGTTCCTTCAACTCTATTTTGGCTAGGGAGACTCTGTCGTTTATGTGGGCTTTATATCCTGTTTTGGAAAGCCGTAAACCCAGAACTTTTCCTTCGTTAGAGTACGAATAAATTTCATCTTCAACGAGGACGTTATAGCGTACGAGAAGTGCAGGTGAGCGACTTAAAGCTTCGTTTGAATGAGTCTTTTGGGGACTCAGGATGACCGAGTGGATTCGCCGCTGGCTAACACTGGTCCAGCAACGCGGGAAGCTGTTCGCAACTCGCTTACGCTATTATTTTTTTCTTTGCCCCCTTTCCTACTCCCCTCTATCTACAATGGTGCCCAGACCTGGGAGGGGGAGCTTTAGCCCTTGGATAACATTTCCAGACGGGCGCTCTTCATTTCTTCAAAATACGCTCCGCTTCTAGGATGGGGGTTGTATAGCGTACGAGAAGTGCAGGTGAGCGGCTTAAAAGCTTCGTTTGAATGAGTCTTTTGGGGGGACTCAGGATGGCCGAGTGGATTCGCCGCTGGCTAACAGTGGTCCAGCGACGCAGGAAGCTGTTCGCAACTCGCCTACGCTATTATTTTTCCTTTGGCCCCTTTCCTACTCCCCTCTATCTACAACGTCGTCTATTTTCCGGCTGTTCATCGGAATTATCTGGAATTTCTGGCTGTTAGTCTTGATTTTCCACCTTTTTTCATAACGGTGGATGTTATCAATCTCGGCAGCTGTCGCCCTTGCTTGAACTCCAGTGATCCTGATGGGACTTGGAACGATTTGTGTGATGTCATCTGCGAACTGCTGATACATCGAATCGTCCCACACTGGAGCAGGGAGGTAAATTGTGTACACGAGGTACAGCAACGGACTCAGACAGCTACCTTGTTTATCTCCCGCCTCGAGTTCGAATTCAGGTCCTATGTAGCCCTGGATCGCGATTTGGGCTTTCCTCTCCATGACATAGTCACAAAGGACCCTTTCCAGGATTGAGTTTAGCTGGAGGTTGAGGATCTTGAATTGTAGCTCTCTCAGCCAAACATTATCAAAGGCCCTCTTTAGATCCCAAAGCACCACATCTGCATATTTTCGCTCAGCTTTGCTGCATGCGCGTTTTTCCATTAGGAGGGCTAGGGAGGTTTCCGTTCCTCGTCTTCTACGGAACCCGTGTTGCTGAGGTTTGTGAGATCCTCGCTCGGCTAGTTGTTCTTGCAGACTGTCAGCCAGGAGCTTCTCGTAGACTTTTGGAACGAATTCCAGCAGGGAGATTGGCCTGTAATTGAGCAGTTGCTCAGGGTGTTTTCCTCCCTTAGGTATGAAGATTATTTTAGCAATCTTAAAACCATCAGGAAGGTAACCGTGTTCAGGGAAGCATTATAGATATTTGTGATTTCCTGAATGACCTGCTGAGGAGCATTTGTCAAGTTAATTGATTTTGGTGATGCCCGTCCACCCTGGTACCCTTTGTTCAAAGGATCTTACCGTGACCATGACCTCATCTTGTCTTATGGGTCGGCCATGGCCCGCCATCTCCCTGCCTTCGTCTACTTGATGTTGTGGATGCGTGTGGTGTATAATCTGATTCAGGCCTTCGATCAGTTGACCTTCGAATTCCTGGTCGAACTCTTCATTGTCTTCTAAGGTGATACCGAAGACGTTTTTCCAATAATTTCTAAATCTTTCTTCTAAAGACGCCGGGTCCTCTATAAAATTCCCGTTCTCTTTTATTCGAGCCTTCGTTTTTCCTGTTAGTCCTTTTAGTTTCTTGATTTGACGCTAGAATTTAGTCGGATTCAGCTCGCTACCGATTTTGGCTATTAGGTTCCAAATTTCCTCTTGTTGGAGGTTAATATTCTCCTTGAGCTCGGTGCTTAGGCGCAGAAGAAGCTAGATTCTTTCCCGATTACGACCTTCACATCTCATCTCTTCGTACACTTCTCTGAAAACACAAGCGATCTCCCTCATCTCATATGTCCATCTGGGCTGAGGAGGTGGTTTTGTACACAGTCTTGGGTACCGCACTCGCTGTCTGCTGCTATAATAGACGTAGTTATCCTCTCTAGTTCTTCGTCTATTTCCTCCAAGGTTACGACGCTTAGGTCAGCTGTGATGTATTGACTGAGTTGTCTCTTGTAACGTTCCTAGTTGGCCGAGGCGTAATTTCTGCGGAGAGAGAATTGAAGCTGGATCGGCGCGAGTGATATTGTGGTGAGGATCGCTGTATGATCACTGGGGACTGTTGGGCTCGACTCACTATTGTAGTTGAAGGGAAGCCTTCACTTGTTAAAATTATGTCAGGTTTGGTAGTTGATGTGTAAGTGATATAGGTCGGAAAATCCGCATAGGTGGGCGTTATCGCGATAACGATATCGGGTTATCGGTCATCCGATTTTTCCCCGCGTTATTGATTCATTGGTATCGCTGATAATCGATAATTTCAGTTGTTTTTTCCAGTTTAGCACAGGGGCGGGCGCGCGTGCCTTGGAGGCAGAAATAGGTAGGTCCGAGCTGGGAGGAGGATCCTCAAAACCTATGAGGAGATAAAGGAGAGCCTCACCAGGTAAGAAACTAAGAAACAGTATTCAAATATTCTTACTATTGTATTATAAAATTACGCTATATATTGTCAATAATCAATATTGTATTAGAAATTTGGATTTATCGGTTATCACTTTATCGGGTGATAAATTTATCGCCTATAAGCTTATCTTTATCGGTTATCGTGATACATTTTTTCGTCATCACGCCCACCTATGAAAATGCGGCCCTATTCTTTGGATGTTTCTTCTTCCCATAATCAACTCCAAGTTTCAGCCTCTTTCGTTGGTTGTACCATAGCCCGCCGCATGGTATCTGACATTGAGGTCGCCCCCTAAGATTGCCATTCTGCGGTGCTTAAACAGCGTGTAGAAGTTATTTATTGGGATGTAGGCTCCGGCTATCACGAGGTTTCCTACCAATGTGTGGAGTTCGACCGCCACAAAAGATTCGTCCAGTTCTGGTACTTGTTTGAACGAGATATCCCCCTCCCATCCATCTACCTTATATGTCAGGATCCTTATTATGCTGCTTACTCATTCCATATTGTCTTTTTATTGTTTCTGGGTTATTTATATCTTCCTCCCGTTTGTCTTCTTCCTGAACTCGGCATTAGAAATTTGCTCGCAAATCTTGTGATGTAGAACCACGTTTTGGAGGGGCAATGCTTGTTCTACTGTGTCAGTGTCGATTTCGGCATCGTATTCCGATTTAAAGACTTTTGATTTAATGCTATGGAATATTTCTCTGGCATCCATCTTTTCGGGGAAGGGAAACTGTTCGAATGCGTATATTGTGAGATTGATGTTATTCGCACGCAACCTTTTCTTCTTCCCTTTCTTCCCCCTGGTCTTCTTTGTTTGAGGAGGGGCTTATGAGTCCGATAAGTCTGAGGAGTCCGAGGAATCAGTAGTAGCCGCCCCACCATTTTCCCTCTCTTCGTTGTCTACTTGTCTCTGTTTAGGAGCAGGAGTTTTCAATTCGACTGCTTATTTTTTTCTCTTTCTTAGTATAATTTCCAATTTTGGGGGTTGTCTTTTTGGGTGCCGTATTGTATCTCTGTTTGCTGGTTTGGGACCATCTGCAATTGCTGCTTGAGCGTAGGTTGTATTGGTTCTACGAGTCTCCTCCCGTTTCTCTAACTCATGCTGCTTCTTTTTTATCACTTTTTTTTGACAGGGCAGACCATAGCCATTGACCTATGTCCCTGCCCGCAGTTGACGTACTTTTCGAAGTTATTTTTACACGTCCTCCAATGATGGCCCTTTTCGCTACATTTGGCGCATGTTTCTTGTGGCTCCTTACAGTCTTTTGGCGCGTGCAGCTCCATTCTGTAGCACCTGAAGCAGTATTGAACTGAAGTGAATTTTCATTTCTCAATTTGGTCTCCACTTACCTTGGCATTAAACATGAGCAGACCATGTTCTTTTGCCATTGTGATCTTTGCAAATATTATTTTAAAAACCCTGGGTGTAGTCACTGTTGTCCCTCTTGTTCTTAAACTTAATCACTTCGACTACCTTAGCCCAGGTTTGTCGAAGCTGGATCTCCTCCTTGATTTCCTCGTTCGAGTGTTGCCCAATCCATGGGTCGAGTCGCTGGCATACCACGCTACTATGGGCCAGGATCTGAGGTGGTATGACGGCTGCAGACCAATTTCCCGAAGGACCTCAACTGCTTCAATGCCTTTCTCCTTTTCACAGATAGCAACATATCTCGAGGCCACCTCCAGCAGTCTTACCATAGCAATACCTAATTTGCCATAAACAACCTCGAATACTTTTTCTCTGTTGTGCTTGGCTTGGTTTGGCTTGGCTTGTCCGTCGATTGCCCGCAGGAGAATTCTGGTCTTGTTATCCTCGGCCATCTCTACGAGAGAGTGGCCCCTCGCAGTTATATTCTTCTTATGCTCTCAAATCGTCGGTTGGTGTATCTTGGTTCGAGAGGAAATGATTCGTACTCTCTTTCTTCTTGCGATGTTCCTTTGTGCTCGTTTGGGTTGACTCCTTTTTCGTAACTCAGCATCCATGAAAGTGACCTGCCAAATGTGGTGGATGAATGATGATGGGTGAACCCCCGGGGTGGGGGAGGGGCTAACGAGGTGTGAATGTATGGACTTTTTGTTGGCTAGCGCGGAATCAACCATTGCTAACTAGGCGTGGTGCCTCCTCTCGATGGTTTGGGTATCAGAACTGCAGCCGGCATACATAGAGACGGCTGTTGCTTCCTTCTATGGTCTTGGCTGCACTCCTGGGGTAGAGGAGTGGGGGTGGGTCCCCTCATCCTTCCCCAGAAGTTGCAGCCCTGCCCCTTGTTCGGGTGCCTCTGACGCCGAGTTCCACTGTGGGCTACTCCTCAAACCAGCTTTCCTTGGCGCCCCCATTTATGTCTATCACAAAGAACGTCATAGTTAGGACGAGGCAAAATGACAGGCAGTCCAGTTCATTTCTGTTCTGTCACTCCGTCGAGGGGAGGGGGAGGGGGAAAGGGGGTTAGGCCGACATAAAGTCGCTTAGGAGCAGCCATTGGAAATATCTCTCTCAAAAATCCCCGTAGGGAAAGTGAAGAAAAATCTTAACGTTTTTCGCTGCGCTTCCTTTTCTTTGCCTCCTTTATTGGGTGCGAGATGTCTTGCAGGTTAGCGTTGTTTACTCAATGAAGTCTGAACATGAGTTTGTGTTATAACGCATTCAAGCTTTTCTTTAATACTTATTTTGCAACCTTATTTTTATTTTCCTTAACTTTGAACTATTTTAAAGAATTATTATTATATATTTATATTTATTTTAAGTATTTTATTTTATTTATTTATTTTATTTATTTTGTTTATTTTTTCTAATTTTATATATTTATCTCTTTAGTACTATACATATTTTAAGAGAGATAAGATTTTGAAAGGTAATGATATAGTTAATCACCTATTCTAATTCTTCTATACTAATTTAATAACTTGTTTTTGTTTTGTGTTTCTTCCCCCTTAATATCTAGTTATATTGAAATATATGAATAAAAGCTCACAAAGTTCACATGAGTCAAAGTTATGCAGAGACACCCACAAGGGAAAAGTGAAAAACGATCCCGAGCGCTTTCGTCTTTATCGTTTTTCACTTTTCCTTTGTGGGTGTCTCTGCATTGACACTTATATACATTTATTTTGCTTTAATTTAAGCACATTCATTCATGTTTGTGAGTGTATTTTTTAATATATAGTATGTGTAGTTGTTTGTGCAATGTGATCTCTGTGAACAACGGTGTCAACTGTTCCTCGGAGCATAGTTTCGAGCTGGAAAATTGCCTCGTTCTGGCCATTCGCCCTTTTGTCCGCTGCAATGTTTAGATCCTCAACTAGTTCGGGTGCCGTTTCATTCAGGATCTTCTTCCATGCTCTTTTGCCAGACTTTGGGTCACCAGATTGATTGGTGCCAATTCGATTCTCCGGTTGAGTTCTCTTTGGGGTATTCTCCATCTGCGTTTGTTTATATAGAGAGTCGCCTTGTTCTGGACTCTTTGCAGGCGCTTTAAGCGAGACGTACTTAGAGTTAGGGCCAGCACCGCGGGGTATATGAGCGTTGCTTGAATATGTATGTGATATATTTTTCTGATGTTAGAGCTCAGATTTCTAAATCTGTGAAGTTTGTTGTGTTCTAACTTCGCCAATTTTTCCAGCATTATGAGGTGGTGGCTATATCCAGTGGAGGTGATGTGGAGCCCCAGAACACTCCTTTCTGGGTAATAGGGGAATATTAGCTGCCCTATGGTTACATCCGCTGTTTTCTGTGGCCGAGGGCGAGGATCTTGAATTTTAGGCTATCCATGCGGATCTTCCACTTTATTTCGTATTCATTTACGTTCTGGATTTCGTTTGCAGTCTCGAGTGCCTGAGCGCTGTGATTCCTGAATGTACCAGAGATCACCTGGGTTATATCATCCACAAACTGGAGATATAATGAGTCCTCTTTTACCGGAGTTGGTAAATCTATTGTGTAGATTAGATTAAGGAGGGGGCTTAGACCACTTTCCTGTGGAGGTCCGGCCTCGTGGAGGAACTCTGGTCCTTGGTAACCCTCTATCATGATCCGGGCGTGCCGTTTCATGACGAAGTCACAGATGATTCGTTCCAGGATCGAGTTTAGCTGAAGGTTCATGATCTTTTGTTGAAGGCCCCCCCAGCCAGACCTTATAGGGGGCTTTTGCACGTCCCTTAGTACGATGCCAATGTATTTTTCATTCGCTCGGCACTTGGAGACTTTCTCTCTTAGGAACGCGAGTGTGGTCTCCGTTCCGCGCTTCTTCCGGAACCTGTGTTATTGCGGGCCTCTTCCTCGTCAAGTTGATTCTGAAGCCTGTTGGCTAGGATCTTTTCCAGAATCTTGCCGATGATTTCCAAGAGGAAAATGGGATGGCCCTGTAGTCCATCGGCTGTTCTGGCAACTTTTTTCCCCCGGGATAAAGATGATTTTTGCCACCTTGTATGTGTCATGGAAGTAACCAGTGTGTCAGGGCCGCATTCATTACGTTGGTGATGCCCTGAAGCAAGCCTGGGGGGGGGGAGGGCGTTTACTGGATGGTTTTTGGTAATCTCTCTCGAGCCAGGAGCTCTCTGCTTGAAAGATTTGAGCGTACTCAGGAACTCCTCAGCATGGATCAGTCGGCCGTGGGCCTCCATTCTCCTCTCTTTGGAAACGTGCGATGGATTATATAATTTAATTCGTCAATCACCTGGCCTTCGAAGTGCAGGTAAAAATCCTCATTCTCTTCTGACGTGATAGAGAATATTTGTCGCCAGTACCTCCTGAACCTTCTTTCAAGTCTCTCTGGATCATGTACCAGTCGGGGTTAAAAGCGAAGCACTCTGCTGAAACCGCTCTTTTTAATGTTTCAGACGGTTTACGTAGAGCAGCCGATAGGGGTTGTACGTCCATTCTAGTCCTCCTAGACATCTCATCTGCTTTCGACACCATCAACCCCACTGTCCTCCTTGATCGTATTCACACTTTCCTTGGTCTCTCAAGCACTGCACTTGATTGGTTCCGCTCATACCTCTCCCCTCACACTCAGTCGGTCGCACTCGATAACCTCTCCTACGATCCCGCGCCCATTCATTTTGGGGTACCTAAGGACTCAGTCCTTGGTCCCCTGCTCTTTCGCATCTACTTACTTCCTCTTGGCTTCCTTCTTCGCGATTTGGGCCTGTCCTTCCACCTCTATGCTGATGACACTAAGATATACCTTTCCCCATCCCCCGTGACCTTCTCCCAATCAATTACCAATCTCCTTTCAGCCTACACCTCCATATACGAATGGATGTCTGTCAACTTTCTCAAACTTAACCACGATAAAACCGAAGTTCTCCTTGTTGGTACAACTTTGATATAGAGAAACCTAAATTTCTCTTCCCCTCTCTTAACCTTATGAAAACCAATGTCGCCTTCTTTGTTACCGTCAGGAATCTTGGTGTTATTTTCGACGAGCAGCTCTCGTTTAAACTGCACATCCATCGTATCTATAAGTCTACCTTCGGTTTCCTCCACAACTTCTCACCTGTTCGATCCCGTTTTGATCGACAAAGCCTTGAAACTGCTGTTCATGCCTTTGTCACTTCAAGCTTAGTCTACTGCAATTATCTTCTAGTGAATCTCCCTTCTTCGTCATTTCGCCCCCTACAACTAGTTCAAAACTATGCTCCCCGGCTTTTACTTCGCCGCCCCCGGTTCTCTCCTTCGATGCCTCTGTTAGAGGAGCTACTCTGGTTACCTATTCGCTTCCGTACCCACTATAAAATTCTTCTCATCACCTACAAAGCCCTAAACCTCGAGGCTTCACCTTATCTCTCGTCTGACCTCCCGTCGTCAAACTTCTCCGGCTCTCCGGTCTAACCTCGCTCCCCTCCTGAACCCTCCACATTTTGTTCTCTGCTCGATGGGTGACCGTTCTTTCTCAGCTTGTGCTCCTAGTCTATGGAATGCTCTTCCTGCCGAAGTCCGATCCTCTTCCTCCCTTGCTACTTTTAAATGTCTCCTGAAGACTTATCTCTTCAGAATTGCCTTCTCTTCCCTGTAAACTTTCTCTACACAACTTGCGCTCTTCGGGAGCTAACAGCCCTGAAGGGCGCATTATAAATACCTATTATTATTATTATTATTATTATTTCTATTATTACCATTACTACTACTATTATTACTACTATTACTACTATTATTACTATTTTCTCTTTCGGTGGTATACCTCTCAGTTTTTTTTTATATTCTTCCAGAATTTCTGGGGGTTCTGCTCAGGGTCGAGTCTCTCTATAATTCCGTCCCATATTGCCCGTTGCTGTTCGTTAATCCGCGCTTTGAGTTCCTTTCTGAGTTGTCGGAGTCTTCTGGTGCTATTTCTGTTTGGGACAAATTGCCTGACTTTCTCGTAGATCTCTTTGTGTTCTGAGGCAATATCTCGCATCTCCTCGGTCCACCAGGGTTGCGAAGGGCTTTTATGCTTGATGTATCGAATACATCTCTCGTCCGCTCCCATGATCAGGTGTGTTATTCGGTTTATTTTTTCGTCACTATCTTCCAGGGTAGCTTCGCTTAGGTTGGCTGGTTCAAATCTGTTGAGCATTCGCTTGTACAGCTCCAAGTTTGCTTTTCCAAAGCTTTTCCTGGGTGGGATAAGAAGCAGAATAGGCGCGAGGGAGATGGTGGTCATGATGGAGATATGGTCACTTGGAACCGTGGAGCCAGGCATACTGACCAGATTGAAAGGAAAGTTGGTGCTTGTCAATATTGTATCCGGGGCTATCGCTGATCTTTCAGTGATGTAGATCGGAAATTTTGGCCCGGCTCTCTTGAGTCTATCATGGTCAATGACAAGCTGCAGGTTTCTACCCCTCTTGTTTTTTTCTGGTGTAGCTCGAGTCCATCAATTTAGCATTGAGGTCGCCCCCTATGAAAACATTCCTGCGGTAGGCAGTTAGGGTTAGTAGATTATTGATGGGCAAATATGGAGCGCGTGGTGGTTAGTATACTGATACAATCGTGAGTCCTCTCAACTAGTGTAGGGATTTCGACAGCTACGAAGGACTCATCTAGTTCTGGTAGCCTTTTGAAGGTGATGTTCTTTCTTATGGTGATTGCAGCACCGTCGAATCTATCTTACGAGGAGTTCTTTGCCAGGATGTGGTAGTTCTGGATTTTCATTCGACTGTTATTCGTGTTGACGGTGTGTTCAGATATTATGATAATGTCGGGGTCCGCCCTTCTGAATATTTTGCCATATTCATTCGCTGTCCCCAACCACCCATTCGTGTTTAGTGTTAAAAGTTTTAAGATGTTGTTTATGTTCTCCATGTTTTGTGTCTTCATCTAGAGTATGCTGCTTATTCCTTGTGCTTTCGGACCTTTCCGCTTTTCTTATTTTTGTATTCCATGCCCGGGATCGTAAATAAGGAGGCGTTGTCGATTTTCACTTTACCTGCGTAGAGTGCTGCCGCAACTTCAGTTTCATCTTCCGATTCTGTTATTGTCCATTTGAGTTTCTGGTTCTTAATGCCTTTGGTAATGTCCGCGAGGGATATTTGTTCAGGGAAGGGGGTCTTGTCAGAAGCGTAAACCTTCAGACCTAGTGTCCCACCGTCGTACCTGTGCTTGTTTTTCTTATTTTTTGTTCTTTTAGTGTTATTTTCTCTCGCGGGTTTGCTCTGGGTACTGTCGCTGTCCAAGTCTGCATCAATTGTAGTTTGAAGTTCCCTTCTATGGGGTTTGTTTGTGGCAGCTTTCAATGCCACGGTAGCTTTCCTCGCTTTTTCTTCCCTCTCTTTTCTCGCTACAATTCTGGGGTGAGGTCTCCTGAGGGGTTCCTGTGTTTCTTTCCCTTGATCCTTGTGGTGTGAGTCCGTTATTTGAGTAGGGTTGGGAGACGTGGCTGCAACTACCTTTTCATTCATCTTTGGGGAGAAATGCAATTGCAGGACATCTCCTCGGGAAAGGTTCTCTGGGAACTATATCTCACTCAGATTGTTCTTCTTGAGCATCATGTTGAGCTCACTTGAGAACGTGCCTGGATTCGTGAGATTTCTTACGTGCAAATAAAGTATGCAGGTATGAATTTTCGTTGACTCCTCGTTCTTAAGTTTAATATAAGTCTTTGTTGGGGCTTTTATTGGGTGGGACATTTTTGCAGCTTGTGCATACGAAATTGCCCTCCTCCTTGGTTGTTCCTCTTTATTTGCAGCTTGTTTTCTTTTGATTATGTTTCTTTTCATGGGGCAAGCCATGGCTAGTGCTCTGTGGTCCTGCCCGCAGTTAACACACTTCTAGTTCTTCATGCAGTTTTTCCACCCATGACCCCTTTCACTGCACCTGGAGCATGTCTCCTCTGCTTCTTGGCAATCTTGAGTGGAGTGTTGCTCCATTTTGGAGCAGCGGAAACACATCTGAACCGGCGTGAATTCTTCACGCTCAATCTGGTCCCCACTGATCTTTGCGTGGAAGAGTAGCAGAACCTTTTCTCTGGCCTTCTGGGCCATCTCCGTCTTCTTGAAGATCACTTTGAATACATGAGTGTATTCTTCGTTTTTCTTCAGTTTCTGAACTTTATTATTTCAGAAACTTTCACCCAACTCTGATTGGCTTCTATCTCTTCTGCTATTTCTTTCTTCGTCCGATCACCTATCCAGGGATCGAGTCGATGGTAAATCACGCTGCGGAGGGCCTGGATTTGAGGTGGTACTGCAGGCTGGAGGTTTATCTCCTGGAATGCGAGAAGGCCATCTTTCTTGGTGATCGTGTCGATGTCCTTCTCCCTCTCACATATCGCCAAGTAACCGGTTGGGGTGTCTATTAGGCGAATAACTGCGACGCAGAGTTTTCCGAAGATAGTTTCGAAAACTTTGCCTCTTTCCTAGTTTGGTCTGGCCATTGATTACCCTGAGGGGTATTCGTGTGGCCAGATCCATCGCCATGTTGTCGAGGGTAACTCCCTCGTGGTCCTTGTGGGGCAAGCTCGTAGGGTAAGCAGACTTCTGTTATGCGGTGTATAATTTGGTGAGCAGTGAGAGCGTATTGAAAGTATTATTTTCCTAGTGTGCCCCTCCCCCTCCGCTCTTTGAGCAACCTTGTACCTCAGAGGTATTCGCCTTGGTGAATGTTGGGATGAATGTGGTAATGGCGCATTATGATGAGATGAAGGATTATTGAATAGGTGTGAGACTGGTTGGGATCCTCCCGGGGGATGACTACTGACGGATTCATTGGCAACGCCACTTCCCGGGGAGGGGTGTTTGAATCACGACTTCTCCCACCATACACAGATACGGTTATGTGTCCCTCTGTGGTCCTGGGATGGGCTTCCACAGTAATTAGCAACGGAAGTTGCAGTCCGTTCCTTGTCCAGTCGAGCCTCTTGACATTGTTATCCACTGTGAGCTAATCTTCAAACCAGCTTCCTCCAATCATGTTTTCTCTAGTGAGTGACATAGTTGAGCGAGGCTGTGTACGGTGATTTCCCTCCGTGGGGCTGCTGTGAAGCAGGAAGGGGGTGATGGTTTTACCCAATCATCTTCTTAAAAAGCATAGCCTGAAAAAAAGATGATGAAAAGGAGGTGAAATGGTGTAGGAGTAATAGGGATATATTCTCTCTTGTTGTTGTTCTTGTTCTTCTTCTATTTATTGTAGCTTCCGCGTCGTCGAGAGGAAGCGTTTATGGAGGCGTTTTCTGTCAGATTTTGGCAGATTTTTAACCAAAGTTTTCCGCCTTTGCCGGTTCCTGGCTTCTGCCCAGTCTTCACTCCCTTTCAACGATCAACGACGATCTAAGAGGGGAAATTGTGTATTAAGTAGAAGTAAAGAAGGGAATATGTGTTTATAGAGTGAGGGAGTTTGTACCAGGTTGTCTGGTAACCTCAGTTTTTTTGCCTCTTTTCTTCATTATGTTACTACATTGATTCTCATAAACTGAGTCAAGCTTTCAAGCCTTTTTATTCGATGAAAATTATCTCTATGGTGAATTCAACGAACTTGTCGCTGCATAATTCTTATTTATTTATTTATTTTTATTTTTTACTTATTTATTTATTTATTTTGTCCACTACGGATCTTTTTTTTAATCTCTTGTCCACTACGGATCTTTCTATTTTAATCTTTTGTCCACTTCGGATCTTTTTACTATAATTATTTTTAAATTTATACTTATTAAGTAATTGTCCACTACGGATCATTTTTATGATTGTTTTTATGTATTATTTTATTTATTGTTCTTCATTATCATCATTGTTATCTATAAATTGGTTGCATTGCATGCCGCGTCTGCAGCTGGCTACTTTTAAAGGTTTGTTTGAAGCGTAGATTCGGTAATTCTTCATCTTCGAGTTTTATTTTTCGGGTCACTTCTTCTAGTAGGTATTGGTTAATCTTTTGCCAAATATCTTTTGCGCGTTTGTGCTGAGTCATATTTATTTGTTCGATGTTTACAATTTCGTGAAGTATAGTCGATGGGATCTGGTCTTAAAGTGCAACGATGGTCATAAATCTTGTGGCCTTATTTTGTACCACTTGACCTTTCCTTATCATTGTTTCGCTAGAGACATGAAGGGGAATAGTGGGATACAGCAGTAATGGTCCCACTAATAACTCCCTTTTTCAGAAAATGACGCTCTATATATAGTTATTATACATAAACCTTAGCTATACAGAATTTAGCCAATTAGGATTAAGCAAATTTTTAAGAACAAATTTGTTTAATTTATTCGGTCACACATAGTGTTAACAAAAGTGGCCAATCAGTTTTAAAGACAAATTTTAAGTTTTAAAAATATGTGACGCAAAAATTTATCAATTAGCGTCAAGATAGATTTTAAGGAGCAATTTACGTTCACTGATTTTCACATATAAGCGTTACTGAATAGCAATCTGGAGATAATTCTCTGCGATTATGTCATAGACAGAAGAGCATATGTGAAGATCAATGGTTATTCAGGACTAGAATTCGATTGGAAGTTGGACTCCCGCAAGGGTGCTGTCTCGGCCCCACACTGTATTCAATATACACAGCAGACCTGCCACCACCAATAATACCTAGTTGCCTAAACATACAGTTCGCGGACGACATAGGCCAACTCGTCGTCACTCCGTACAGGAACGTACGCTTTCAGGCAAGGACAACAGCTTTAGAAATCAGCAACATCAACAACGAAAGAGATTGGAAGATAAGAACGAACAGGAGGAAATTTACAATAATAATAATAATAGGTATTTATAATGCTCCATTCAGGGCTCTTAGCCCTCCCAGAGTTCAGGTTGTGTAGAGAAAGTTTACAGGGGAGAGAAGGCAATTCTGAATAGATGAGTCTTCAGAAGACGTTTAAAAGTAGCAAAGGAGGGAGAGGATCGGACTTCGGCAGGAAGAGCATTCCAGAGTCTAGGAGCACAAACTGAGAAGGAACGGTCACCCATCGAGCAGAGGACAAAACGAGGAGTGTTCAGGATGAGAGTGAGATTAGCCGGAGTGCCCGAGGAGTTTGACGACGGGATGGGCAGACGAGAGATAAGGTGGAGCCTCGAGGTTTAGGGCCTCGTAGGTGATGAGAAGAATTTTATAGTAGGTACAGAAGCGAATAGGTAACCAGAGTAGCTCCTGTAACAGAGGCATCGAAGGAGAGAACCGGGGGCGACGAAGGAAAAGGCGGGCAGCATAGTTTTGAACTAGTTGTAGGGGGCGAAGTGACGAAAAAGGGAGATTCACTAGAAGAGAATTGCAATAGTCGAAGCGTAAGGTGACGAAGGCATGAATAGCAGTCTCGAGGCTTCGTCGATCAAAATGGGATCGAATACGTGAAAAGTCGCGGAGGAAACCGAAGGAAGACTTACAGATACGATGGATGTGCAGTTTAAATGAGAGTTGCTCGTCGAAAATAACACCAAGATTGCTGACGATAACAGAGAAGGCGACATTGGTTTCTCCAAGGTTAAGAGAGGGGAAGAGAGCTTTAGATTTCTCCACCATCGAAGCGGTACCAACAAGGAGAACTTCAATTTTATCGTGGTAAATTGTAAATTTTGAGAAAGTTGGCAGACAGCCATTCGTATATTGAGGTGTAGGCTGAAAGGAGCTTAGTAATTGATTGAGCGAAGGACACAGGGGATGAGAAAAGGTATATCTTAGTGAAATCAGCATAGAGGTGGAAGGACAGGCCCAAATTGCGAAGAAGGCAGCCAAGAGGAAGTAAGTAGATGCGAAAGAGCAGGGGACCAAGGACTGAGCCGTGAGGCACCCCAGAATGAATGGGCGCGGGTTCGGAGGAGAGGTTATCGAGCGTGACCGACTAAGTGCGGGGGGAGAGGTATGAGCGGAACCAAGCAAGTGAAGTGCTTGAGAGACCAAGAAAGTATGAAGACGATCAAGGAGGACAGTGTGGTCGATGGTGTCGAAAGCAGAGGAGGAGTCTAGGAGGATTAGAATGGATGTACAACCCCTATCGGCAGCTCTACGTAAACCGTCTGAAATATTACTAAGATCTGTTTCCGCAGAGTGCTTCGCTTTTACCCCCGATTGGTACGTGTCATCCCAATCTCCAGGAGCAAAATAGCTGAAATGTAGTTGAAGATCAGAACTACAGATATCAAGGTGATGGCAAAGTACTAGGACTCAGAATAACAAAAAGAGGCTAAAAACAACATATAACGGAGAGGAAGAACAAGGCGATTCCGATGCTTAACCTACTGTACAATCTAAGAGGTTTAGGCATGAAAAATAAAATAAAAATCTAGCACTAGGAAGAGAGGTACTACTATACCCGCCAACCCTTATCAACGGTGAAACAAGGACCAAAAAAATTGGAACTCCAGAGAATACAAAATAAAGCTTTCTACCTAATCACCAACACACGTAAGGGAGAGAGGAGAAGACTACAGGATCTACACCAAGAAGCAGGATTAGAAACGCTCAATATCAACATCAGGAACAGAGCGGAGATCATATGGAGGAAGATAGACGACCTACCACTGATATTTGCAGAGCACACGAACACCAGAGCTGGAGTCCCCTTTAACACTCGATTTCCCAGCGGCAGACAACAGCTGAGAATCGAGATGGTTCCCATGTTTACTTAAGTAGAAATTCAAAATGAGAGAAGGAACAAGCATAACGAAAAGATATTTACCTGACTATATATGCAAACCCAACCAACGAAATAACCAACCAAGACAACAGATTGATACCCTAATAAGACAACCGAATTTAAACAACCTAAATAGTAAGAAACAACCGACTAAGGAGACAACACAGATCAAAAGTGTAAACAGAAATAATGCAAACAAAATGAACTAAAACTGTAATAAGTGTACTATATTAAAAAGTTTAATAAAAATGATAGTGAAGTGAAAGTTAAGAGTAAAACAGAAATAAAACGAACATAGTAAACTAAAAGTGTAATAAGTGAACTAATAACTATAGTATTAAAAAGTTTAACAAAAATGATAGTGAAATGGGAGTTAATAGTAAAACAAGTGAACAAAGTGAAACTGAAGTGAAAAAGTGATAACAACAAGAGAAAGTGAAACAGAGTAAGGAAAGTAAAAACAAGTAACATAATAATACATAAGCAAAGCTCAGAGCTAAGATAACTGAAAACGGCATGAATGCTAAAATAAACACATGAATGAAAGATGAAGAGAATAAGGGAACAGAGATTAGGTGGTCCTCCCGCTTCTGTATGAGGAACATAGGTGCTAAAGTGTTAGAAAGGAAGTAAGAATGATGAGTAAATGCATGACGGTGGTTCGGAATTTATGTTAATCAGCAGGTCCCCCTTGTCCTTCGGGCAAGGATATTCCACCCTTTCCCCCTTTGACCACCGAGGTTGCTCAATCTGCCTCCTCACTAATCTGTCCTCTTTAAACTCAAAACATTCAGTCTCCCACAGCTATAAACCCTCTTCTAAAGCTTGTTCCCGACTTCCCATTAAGCACTTCACTATCAGTTCATTTAAACTGAGAGTCAGAAGTGTGGGGAGTTTCTCCAAGAGCAAGTCAGCCGCGGGCCTCCTCTTCTTCTGTGCCCACCCGATCGTGAGGGGAGGGGTACAGAGGGGAGGAGTAACCGCGAGCCGTACCTTTTCTCCCCCTAAAAAAAAAATACATTTGCTATTTACATGTCACTACAGGTTAAAGGAGGTAACGATATAAGGAGTACGAAAAATGCCCTCGCTCAGTAAAAAACTGTGAAGACCGATTTACTGTGAACCAATTATAGAACTTTATAAGATTTCGAAATGCTCGTCTTTGAGGTATTTTTGAGTCAAATGTGATTCTATAATGTGGTCCCAGGCCCACATGACTTCCTCCCGAGAACACGGAGTGTGTTACCATATTATAATAAATAAATCTACGTACAAATTTTCACTGTATACTAAGTATTCGGAGGTTATTTAGAGCGTTCGGACGCAGGAACAGCAACTCTTAAATGCGAACAAAATATGCTTGCGTATGTGTGTGTATGTGCACCACGACTTTATTATGCACATCATTGACTTTTATTATTGGCTGCAGTATTAATTTCTTAAGCGCTCCTGAAGGTTTTGTACCATTTTGATGCATACCTACAGCTTCGCGTGCGCGCCCACAACACAACATTAATTATGCGTTCCGCATGTAGTAGCCGCAGTTTTTATATTTTTTTAAGTATATACGAGTATATATATATATATATGCACACTACTTTGTGTGGAGGCACCACCACTTTTCGTGACTAAACAAAACTTCATATTGATATATAGTCAAATAAAACACACTTAATTTCGTCTCACATTATTATTATTATTTTTATCACCGGACTCTGGGATTTTTACTATTTACATTTTTAAAAATTAGCACTGCATCTACTCTTTTGAATTTATTTGCACTTGGATTTTTCTAAAGCACTATTATTGTTATTAATAATTTTTCATCACTTCTTCCTAACGAAAGGCGTGAGTTCGTTTGTTGGTGTCCTCAAGCTCATCCAGGTTGCTCGAAGTAGTCCGGGGGGGAGAAATTTGCTCATCCAATTATTTCCGCTGCTTCCGAGTCTCGCTGCCCTTAATGAAGAGAGTAGCTCTCCGAGGAGGCGATCGTAAGAGAAATTCTGTCCACGATCTCAGCCTACAAGCAGCAAATGTCCGCAGCTGCTTAGGTGAAAACGGGAGTCTCGATGGTGAAAAATGAGCAGTTTGTTGCCCACTTTGTGAATCCATTTTATGGTATGATCACACTGTTTGTTCAACGAAATGGGTCACCAGTTATGAAGTCTAAGTAGCCAAATGGAAAAGGGGACCTTCTTGACGTTTCGTAGGCTGGGTAATCAGGTGATCGTTGCTTCCTATAAAGGTTAAGGGAAATTTGTAGCTGGATTCACAAAGGCTTTATTCGGCGGGAGCGTGGAGGTATATACAATTGGCGAACAGGAAATAACTACCGATAACTCCTTTTTTCACAAAATGCCACTCTATATATACGAGGGGCGGTCAATAATTTTTGCGAATCGGTAGGGCAAAACAGAGGAAGGGGGATCGCTGTTTGTGGGAGTGTTAGGACAAGTTATGACAAGTCAGGACCTGCAACCGCACGCTCCTGCCTCGTCTATTTAAGAAGCAGTAGCTGATCGCAGATCGTCAGTCACGAATTTTTCAACAATGGAGAAGGTTGAGCACAGCGCAGTGATCAAACTTTTGACCAAAGAAGGCAAGAATGCAAAAGAGATCCATGAACGCATGGTTGCAGTGTACACCGACACCGCCCATTCCTATGCAACCATTGCTGGCTGGAATAGGGAGTTCCGCCATGGTCGTGAGTCCCTTGAAGATGACCCTCGTCCAGGACGCCCGTCAGACGTGACCAACGAGGACAATGTGGCCCGTGTGGAGAGGATGATCCTCGAAAATCGACGGGTGAAGGTCGAAGAAATCGAGCGAGAACTTAGAATATCACATGAAAGTGTTATCAACATCATCCATGGCAATTTGGCCATGACCAAGGTCTCTGCCCGTTGGTTCCCTAGAAACCTCACGCCCCATGATCGACTTCAACGTCGTCAAAGTCCACAAGGCCAGAGTTGCACAAACTGCTCTGCGCGAGTGCGGATTCGAGGAGCTCAACCATCCCCCCTACAGTCCAGATCTGGCCCCTAGCGACTACTTTTTATTCCGCCAGCTCAAAGCTGCACTGCGTGGACGCCGGTTTAAGGACGATGAAGATGTCCAGCTCGCCGTCCAGGAGTGGATTGAACAGCAGTCAGGAGATTTCTGGTTGTCGGGAATTCGAAGCTTCAGGGACAAGTGGCGCAAGTGCATTGAAGTCGAGGGTAGTTATATTGAAAAATAACAAAACACTTTTCCTCATATCTCGTTTCCTTATATCCTAATTGCAAAACTTTTTGACCCCTCCTCGTAGTTATTAATATAACTAGTAATTAAGAAAAAAAGACAAAACAGAAACAAAAACAAAAACAAGTTCTTAAATTAGTATAGAAGAATTAGAATAGGCGATTGAATATATTAATACCTTTCAAAATCTTACCTCTCTTAAAATAAGTATAGTACTAAGGAGATAAATATATAAAATTATAAAAAACAAATAAAATAAAAAAGTCAGAGAAGAAATATACTCTACAAAAAATAAATAAATACAAAATAAATAAAATAGATAAATAAAATAAAATACTTAAAATAAATATAAATATATATAATAATTCTTTAAAATAGTTCAAAGTTAAGGAAAATAAGGTTGCAAAATAAGTATTAAAGAAAAGCTTGAATCCGTTATAACACAAACTCATGTTCACACATCAATACAAATTACAGGATTTATGTTCATCGACAACAAAAACAAAATCTAAGAAAAATGAAAAGCGTACCCCTTACTACCAGGGCAAACACTACACACTCTCTTCACCCAGAATCTATCATCTTATCTTCCACACCAATTTTTCTTAACTAATATTCATCAAAATACGCTCCGATTCTAGGAAAGGGGTTGTATAGCGTACGATAACTGCAGGCTAGCGGCTTGAAAGCTTCGTTGGAATCAGTCTTTTTTGAGACTCAGGATGGCCGAGTGGATTCGCCGCTGGCTAACAGTGGTCCAGCGACACGGTAAGCTGTTCGCAACTCGCCTACGCTAGTATTTTTTCTTTGCCCCTTTTCCTACTCCCCTCTATCTACACCCATAAAGCGCCATATTTACAAGAAATGACCAGGATTTAACATAAGAGGACTTACCATTGAACACAAGACAGCAGAAGAATAATAACCACTGGTAAGGAATAATGCGAGAAGAGAACCAGCCACGAGGCGTCATTCCTGGGCAATAATGGACTAATATGGGACCACCTGGATCCCGCTGCGCATCATCAGCGGAAGCAGAAAACCAAGCAGAGAAAAAGTCTTTGAATTAGTCTACGGGCGACTGAAAATCGCCATGCTTAGACTGTTTGAGGTCCCCACAGGCTATGTGGCGATCTACGAAAAGAAAAAGGACGTCGGGAGCATTACAAAAGAAGAGGCCGTAGAAACGCAATTTCTCCGCAGATTTTAATACACTGGAGCGTTGACTGCCGGAGGCTGGACCCTTGGATTGGGTAACACTCCAAGGACCAGATCAAATAAGAAGTCATGAAGAATCAGACATAGGCTAAGGTGACAGAAGTCATAAAATCCTGGAACATGAGAGAAAACTCGGAGTATACGCATGTTTTTAAAATCGCATTTACCGATATTTCGATGGCACAGAAAGCTAAAGAAAAAGGACTCCTGCTATTTAACACAAATTTTTGTGGGGGTCATATAGAAAGGGAAGAATTTACTCGCATTCAATTCTGCTTCCGCTGTTACAAGATGGAAGTCCACACGACGAGGAAATGCAAGGAACAACAGGAGATTTGCTCAAAGTACAGTGAACCCGGCCACCACTGGAAGGATTGTAAAAGTCCCCGTGAGAAATGTGTTAACTGTGGACAAGATCATCGTTCCATGGCTATCAGCTGACCACTGAAGAAGGAGCTTATAAAAAGAAAGGCACAACAGAAGAAAGAAGAAAAAACTAGGAGGAGCAATACTACGTATTCACATGTAGCGAAGGTGGCCTATTCTGAGGTGGAAACAAGAAAGACATACCTCAAACAAAAAAATGAGAACTAAACGAAAATTCTGACGTGCATCCTGATGATCCTCCATCAGGGGGCTTACTCCAATTGCAGATGGCACGGATGCAGATGGCAGAACAAATACAAGAGCCCCAAAAGAATGAACCTAAATCAAAGGAAGAGGCCAGATGGCCAGACCCAAGGATAGAGGCCAGAAAAGAGAGGGAGGCAGCTGCCAAAACAGCTAACATGATCAAACAAATGGAAGCACCAAAATAGAAAAAGGAAGACATGGAATCCTCAGATTACACGGACACATTTGACTTCTCGGACTTAGAGGTCGCTACCAATGACGTTCACCGCAATAAAGGAAAGAGGGAGGCCAAAAGAAAGCTCGACGCTGATGGAATTAACCTCTCAGTCTATGCATCCGAACAATTCCCCTTCCCTAAAGAACAGGCCACCAACAAATTTTCGTTGGAATAAAGAAAAAAAATATTAGAAATGGGACTTTGACGCTCAATGTGACGAGGAGACTGTTGAGGAGGCCATCTACAACCAAAACCTTATTTTCCACCGGGAAACAATTGTAGAGCTCGCCCCAGCAGAATTCAATAAGAAGAGGAACGGTAAAAGGAAGTCCATAACTAAGAAACACTAAGAGCCAGAACACAGAATGGAAATCCCGAACAACAGACTAAGGATCGCGACACTCAACGTTGATGGATGGAAGGGAAAAGCCACTCCATATGGAAACATATTCTGCGTGCTTGACCCCGACATCATTTTAATCACGGAACACGGTATTGATACTACTACCAGTCAACTGAAGATACCGGGCTACAGAGTGGTCACTAAGAACCATTCTCAGGAGATGTTTAACAGTGCTGCCGTTGCCATCAAAAAGAATCTCCCGTTCGGACACCTTCCAGAACTGGACGAGTCCTTTGTGGTAGTGGAGTTGCCCACAATAGTAGGCAATCTCGTGATAGCGGCAGCATACCAACCACGTCGACGATCGTACCTGCCCCTCACTAATTTATACACACTGTTCGGTCACGGATGAATGGTATTCTTCGGGGGATACATCAATTTAAGATGCTGAACGGCTGGCTATGGTAACACGAACAACAGGGGCCATAACTTAGGGATGATTGTGGGTCGAAAGAACATCCAGAGGATAGGACGGGATTTTCCGACCTATATCAACTATCAGGCAGTAACAAAGCCCGACATAATCATAACAAAGTGAAGGCTTCCCCTTCAATTACCATAGCGAGCGGTGCTCAACAATACCCAGCGACCATATAGCGATCTTGAAGACCATCTCACGCGCACCGATCCAGCTTCCGGCCCCTCTCCGCAAAAGCTACGCTTCGGCCAACTGGGATCGCTATAGGGAAATCCTAGGCAGGTGTGAAGCAGCTGACCTAAGCGGATCAATATTAGAAGAGATCAACGGGGAGCTGGAGAGGATAACAGCCTGCATCATCGAGGCTGACCGCGAGTGTGTACCTATGAAAAGGTACAAAACTCCTCCACAACCCAGATGGACTGATAAAATGAAAGAGAACGGTAGGGAACACAGGGATGGGGGGGGGGGGGTGTATGAAGAAATCAGATGAGCAGGTACAAATCGGGAAAGAACTCGCTGCTACGTCGCTTGAGTGAAGAACTGAAGCAGGTTATAAACCAGCAACAGGCTGAAATCTGGAAGAGCTTGATGGCCAAAGTAAGATAGCGAAGTGAGACCTCAAAGGTTTTGACAAATAGTAAAGAAATTAAAAGGCCTACGAAGTAGAGAAAAGACCCGCATTAAGGAGCGCAATGACTACATGGAGTATCCGGCGGTTTGGGGAGAGATTCCGCACGTTCTGCAAGGAAATCTTCTCCATTATACTTGAGGACGATGTGGAATTCGAACAGGAGTTAGAAGGTCAGCTGATTGAAGATCTTAATCAAAGAATACATCGAACGCACCCACAGACCTATGTCGACGAACGGAGGAAGATGGCAGGCCATGTCCGACCAAAGACAACCGAAGAGGTCATGCCAACCGTAAAAACTTTAAACACAGGGCACCAGGCTGGATGGGCATCACTAAAAACAACTTAATGCATGACCCCCGGCAGATCATTCAGGGAATTATGAACATTTACAACGCTTCCCAGAATACAGGCTACTTCACTGACGGTCTAAAAATAGCCAAAATCATTTTTATAACCAAAGGAAAGAAGCCCCCTCGATCAACTGGTGGATTATGGCCAATATCCCTCCTCGAGTTCATAGACAAAGTCTATGGGAAGCTTCTAACGAACCGGCTACAAGATCAGCTAACAGAGCTGGAAGCACACATCACTCAGCAGCACTGGTTCCGGAAAGAAGGGGGACTGATAAAGCCCTCGCCCTTCTCACCAAAAAAACTTGCCCGCTGTAAAGCTGAAGGGAAATACGTAGACGTGGTGATGCGAGACGTTCAAAAGGCCTTCGATAAGGTTTGACTGAGAGGTCTACAATACAAGATTTTAAGCCTCCAGCTAAACCCGATACTGGAAAGGGTTCTTTGTGATTACATCATGGAGAGAAAAGCCCAAATCTCGATCAAGGGCTACAAAGGACCCGAGTTCGAACTTGAGGCAGACGTTTCATAAGGTAGCTGTCTGAGTCCACTATTGGACCTTATATACACATTAGACTTACCTGCTGCAGTCGAGGAGGATGTGATGTACCTGCAGTTTGCAGACGACATCACTTAGATCATCCCCAGTTCCTATAGGAACGCTTGAGTTCAAGCAAGGGAGACGGCTACCGAAATCAAAAACATCAATCGATACGAAAGAAAATGGAAGATTATAACCAACTGCCGAAAGTTCCAAATTCTTCCAGTAAACCGCCGGAAAATTCACGTCTTCATAGTAAATGATGAAATCTACCCTTACACCAACGAGGGTTAAGTCCTATGTCTGCGCATCACCTCAACTGGGCTTAAGACGCACATCAAAAACAGAATCTCCCTAGCCAAGAGCTTGGGAAATTATATAGATTCAAAAGCCTTAGCAGGAATAATATAAAAAGGCGTACACTGCACTGGTACGCTCAACAATGGTGTAACCAGCAGTGGTCATGCAGACCGCGAGGTCTACCTCTCTCAGGAAAATGCAGAGAGTGCAGAACAAAGCAGTCCTGCTTATATCTGGAGCGCACAGGATGGACCATATTCGGCAGACAGAACTGCACGCAAGAGCAGGACTGAAGCCATTGAATATGGAACTCCAGAGGCTAGGGAGAAAGACCCGGGGCAAAATCGAAGAAGAAATACTCCTAAACATGGAAACCGACATAGGCATTCCAAGAATTCAAATTGGACGCGCCACCAGGAGAGCCCTATTCCCGAGTGGAAGAACATGCTCCCGAGAAAACTCAAATGGAATATTCACCTGATCACGACCAAAAAAGAACAATTACAAATGCAAGGCAAGACCAAAAGAGGCAAAAGGCCCAACTACAATTAAATAATAGACACCAAAAATTAAAAAAAAAATGAACAATAATATTAAAAAGAGGCTAAGTGCCCACGACAATAAACAATTAAACAAGAAAAAAAGAGGCAAAGTGCTCACTATGAAAAACAAATAATAAAAGAACAAAAGAGGCAAAATAGCCACAAGCCGGTACGATAAATAAATATAAATCAAATGAAAAACAAAATAGAAACCTAAGGAGATAGCATATACTATAATTGAATGGCTTGAATGCCACGACGGTCGAAATAGAAAAAGTTTATTTATATAAAAATAGAAAAAGAAAAAGAAACAAAAATAAATAAATAGAAAAATAAATAAAAAAAACAAAATAAATAAATAAAATAAAAACAAACAATGAAAGAGAGAGGAAAAAATCAAACAAAAACTCCAAGAATTGTAAAAAAAGCGGCTAACCCCACCACTGATGGTACACAAAGGAAAACAAAAGAGAGCAGGGAAAAGAAAAGATAATAACTCAAGAGAGGCCCTCTACACCAGGGCAATACTCAACTTCTATTTCACCTATATTTATATAATACATATTTCAACACTTTATTCATCTCATCTCATCATCAAACCTGGATGGACTGCTCAGACTTCATTGAATAAACAACGAAACTCAGAAGAAAGTTGATACCCGATAAAGACGGCAGAAGAAAGGGAAAGTGAGTTAAAAAACTTGGAATCTTTTTCACTTTTCCCTACGGGGAATTAAAAAAGGGAAAATTATATTTAAAATTGTGAATAGGCGATACATGTCTGCCTAAACCCCCCTACTACCCACTCTGATGGACAGCCAAGCGTGCGTGAACTGGATTGACATTCAAGTAGTCTCTACCCCAGCAGGCTTAAGGAGTAGCCTACTGTAGAACTTGGCGTCTGAGGCACCCGGACAAGGTGCAGGACTGCAACTTCTGAAGGGGGGGAGGAGGTGCCCGCCCCACTTTTCCACCCTAGGAACCCAGCCAGGACCATAGAAGGAAGTAACACCCGTCTCTATGTATGCCAGCTGCAGCACTGATATCCAGACCCTCGAGGGGCGGCACCCCCGGTTAGCGATGGTTGATTCCGCGCTAACCATCAAAAAGTCCGCCATACAATCACACCTCGTGAGGGCCCCCCTAGGTTCACCCATCATCATCATCTCCCATCCGGCAATCTATGTTAACTAACGCTGCTCTGCTACGAGGAAGGGGTTAGTCACTGACTTAATCCATTTAACGAGAAATCACATCCCCAAAAAAGAATACTCAAGATATTCAGCCATCGTCTAACCACCTTCAGAAAAAGAGAAGAGGCAAAAATCAGAAAGGCTCCGTGGGGCCTCAATTAGTGCAAAATGGCCAAGAGAACACCACACGGATTTCCCTGCGGGTGATCAATGGGCAGCCCAAGCCCAACAGGGATAAGATATTTGAGCTAATGTTCGGAAAACTCAACATCGCTCTTGTAAGGCTTCTAGACGTCCCCTCTGTGTACGTCATGATCTGCGAACGGGAAAAGGACGTAGAGGCCAATACGAAAGTAAAAAACTCTGGAAATTTTAAGAACCATTGGAATACAGCAAGCTATCCCTCCACAAATACAAGCTCATTGCAGTATCGTTTGCAGGAGACTCGATCCTTGAATCGGTCGGCATAATAAAGAGGAAATTAAAGAAGAAATCGAGCTCAGACAAAAATGGGCCAAAGTCGCAGATGTCATCAAATTTACAAACAGGTGGGACAACAGTGACTACACCCATATATTTAAGGTTGTCTTCGCAGAAACCTTGATGGCCCAAGGACGAAAGAACAAGGATTGCTTATGTTCAACTCCAAGGTGAGTGGGGACCAGATAGAGTGAGAAGAATTCTTTCCAATCCAGTTTTGCTTCCGCTGTTATAAAATAGAGTAGCATGCCAACAAAGACTGTAAAGAGCCTGAGGAAACGTGCTCTAAGTGCAACGAGAAGGGACACCACTGGAAGGACTGCCGCAACAACTACGAGAGATGCACCAACTGCGGGAAAGGCCACACATCAATGGCTATGGCACGCCCGGTCAAAAAGGGAATAAAAAACAAAAATAAAAACGACAAGAAACAGGAAGAGGCAAGCAGATCAAACACTACTTACGCACAGGTAGCTAGAGCCGCGTACAACGAAACCGAAACGAAGAAATCATATTTGAAGAAACAAACGAAGAGTCTACACAAATCCTAACGTGCATCCTTTATGCTCAGATTAGGAATCTAACCCAACCTGGTTGCTTCGCAAAAGAACTCAACCAAATGCTGGCAAAAAACGAAACGAGCCAAATGTGGTTCCTGGACGCCCCTCCATCAGGAGACGTCCTCCAGCTGCAAATGGTTCATAATAGTGCAAATGAGATGGACACCAACAAGGAAGAAATAGAGAACGAAACCCAATAACCTAAAGCTGCTGCAGAAAAACCCACACAGGCTCAACCAAATGAAAAATTCACCAAGAGAAGTGAAACGGTGGAACCGGCCCCAACGGAATCCTCTGACTCCTCGGACTCTCCCGACTAAGAAGCTCCTAAAAACAAGAAAAGCAAAAAAGGGAATAAACCAAAAAAATCGCTCGACGCGGATAGGATTAATCTCACTATTTATTCCTCAGAGAAATTCCCCTTCCCTCAAAATATGGACGACACAAAAATTTTAAACGGAGGAAATAAAAAAATATACAAATAGGTGTACGACGCATCGATCGAGGTTGAAGTTGTTAAGGAGGACCTACTACGCCATAACGTTACTCTGTACGAGGACTGGTATGAGCAGGTTTCCGAAACATAATTTAAAAAGAAGAGAAACGGAAGAAAAAGAAACGTCACCCAGAAACACCAGTAGAAAAAGGCCAGCATGGACGACGTGAACAATAGATTAAGGATTCTGACACTCAACGTTAATGGATTTGAGGGGTAAATCAACGGCATATGGAAACATATTCTGTGTGCTTGACCCCGACAAAATTCTGATAACGGAGCACGGTATTGACACTACAAGGGTTCAATTCAAAATACCGGAATAAAGAGGGCTCATGAAGAGTCACTCACAGGAAAGGCTCTATGTCGCTGCAATGGCTGTTAGAGGGAACCTCACGATAGCTGCAGCCAATCAACCCCCACGCCGAGCCTATCTACCCGCCACAAACTTCTGTACACCTTTCGGGCACCGGAAAAGTGCCTTTTTAGGGGGTGATATCAATGCCAGATGCTGAATGGCGGACTATGGTAGAATCAACGAAAGAGTGCGAAACGTGGTAATAATAATGGACAGGAAAAATATTCAGGGGATAAAGCCGGATTTCCCAATATACATCACTAGCAGATCAACCACCAAACCTGACATTATCATGACAAGCGGAGGCAACCCCTTCAACTACCATAGAGAACCGGGCCCAACAACTCCCATCGACCACATTGCGATATTAACCACAATTTCACTCGCGCTGACCCAGTTGCCAGTCACACAACGTAAGAACTACGCGGCCACCGAATAGGACTGTAACAAGACTCTTCTCCGACAAATTGCCCCGGTCGACCTGAGCTAGGTTACATTGGAGGAGATCGGCTAAGAACTAAAGAGAGTAACGACTTCTATCATCGAAGCTGACCACGAGTGCGTTCCCAAAACAGGGTACAAAACGCTACCTCAGTCCAGATGAAAAGAGAAAATGAAGCGGATCGCACAAGTGCATAGAAAGGTGTATGATGATATCAGTCGTGAAGGTCAAAGCCGGGAAAGAAGCGCGCTACTACGACAGCTAAGCTCCGAACTAAAGGAAGCAATAAACATCCATCAGGCTGAGATCTGGGACAGCCTTATAGACTGAGTAGACAGTGAGCTGAGCCCGGCCAAATTCTATTACCGAAGAAGACAACGAAGAGTTCGACCAGGAATTCGAGGGCCGTCTGATTGACGATATGAATCAGATAATACACAGCGAGCATCTACACTACCACGCGGACATGGGCAGAGAGATGGTTGACCATGCTCGTCCAATAACAACAGAGGACGTCATGGCCACTGTGAAATCCTTCAAACAAAAGGCACTAAGCTGGACGGGTATCACTAAAAACAATCTGGTAAATGCCCCACAACACATCATTCCGGGAATCACCAACATCTTTAACGCTTCCATGAACACGGGCTACTTCCCCGATAGTCTAAAGGTTACCAAAATCATCTTTATACCCAAGGTTGGTAAGACCCAAGTTCAAACGGTAAATTACAGGCCAATCTCTCTTCTCGAGTTCGTGGGTAAAATCTTCGAAATACTCCTAGCAAATCGGCTTCAAGGCAAACTAGCCGAACTGGGAGGTCACAACCCACAGCAGCACAGGTTCCGAAAGGGGCGAGGAACGGAAACTGCCCTTGCCCCCCTAACCGAGAAAATAGCCCATTGCAGAGCCGAGGGGAAATACGTAGACGTGGTGCTGCGCAATGTACAGAAAGCATTCGATAAGGTTTGGGTGACGGGTCTCCAATTCAAGTCTCAATCTCCAGCTGAACTGACTCCTCCGTCGAAGGCATTTCAGGAACTGGATTCGAACTCGAGGAGGGAGTTCCACAAGGCAACTGGCTGAGTCTGTTCCTGTACGTCGTGTACACAATAGACCTCCCTGCTCCGGTGCGGGACGACACGATGTATCTGCAATTTGCAGATGACATCACACAAATCGCCCTAGCTCCTATATGAACGCCAGAGTTCAACTGCCGAAATATACAACATTAACAGATATGAAAGGATGTGGAAAATTAAAACCAACCGCAAAAAATTCCAAATAATCCCAATGAACCCTCAGAAAATAGATGAAGTCATCGTAAATGACAACCTATACCCGTCCTCGGTAGAGGGTAACGTCCTGTGTTTACGGTTCACCAAGTCGGGGTAGAAACCCATATCAACACCAGAGTCTCCCTAGCCAAAAGGCAACTTCGGAAACTATACAGGTTCTTAAACCTTAACGCTCCAAACAAGAAGAAGCTATACACGGCATTGATACGCTCCATCCTCGTGTACCCGGCAAAGATAGCCCAGATGACAAGTTGTACCTCTCTCAGGACGATGCAGAGAGTAAAAAAAAAGCCACCCTGCAAATACCTGTAGTTAGAAGAAACGACCATATTAGGCAAGCTGACCTGCACGCAAGGGCAGGGCTTAAGCCAATTAATACGGAAGTTCAAAGGCGAGGGAGAAAGACTTGGGAAAAGATACAACATACAATTTTACCCACACTCGACAACTTCAACCTATCAATCTCGCAGCAGAAGCGACACAAAATTGCAAGGTCAGCATTATCCCCAAGCGGAAGAAACTGCGGGGAAAAGGCAATAAACCCAATTTATAAATAACCAAGATCGAGAAATACAAATATAAGACTGGAGAAAACCCTAAAAGAACAACCAATATAGATTAAAACCAAAAAACGAAAACCGAACAAAGAAGAGATATATCTAATAAGACCTCCTAAAATAAATACATAAAAGGACAAACTATAAAAAGAGGCGAAATGCCCATAAAGAAACGAGAAATAAACAAAATAAATAAATAAAACTAAACAAAAGAGGTGAAGAGCCCATCAATAGAAAAATAAATAAAAATTAAAAAACTAATTTGAAATAAAATAAAAATAAAGAAAAGAGGCGAAGAGCCCATCGAAAGAAAATGAAATAAAGAGTATAAAATAATTTAAGAATAAAATAAAAAATAAAGAAAAGAGGCGAAATAGCCACCAAAAGAAAGGGAAATAAAAATCAAACAATAATAGACGAAAATAAAACAAAAGAGGGAAAATGACCACAAAAATAAAATTAGCAAAAAATATTCTTGAAAGGCTAGAATCCTACGACCGGCTTTGACGGCCAAAAATGCCAACAGTGGAAACACTGGAGGCATAAAAGACAACAAAAGAAGATGGATAATATGGAAGTAAAACGAAGATGATACTCTCGCAACTAGGGTAACTAAAACTAAAAACTTCTTCACCCTTATCACACTTACCACACATTTCACCACCCAGCTCATCAAATATAAAGGCTGGACGGACAGAACGTTATTCGCTGCTAAGACTTGACGTGTATACATAAAGTTTTCTTACCGAATTATATTCGTGCTTTTCTGCATTCCTATGTTTCAGGTAAAGACGCCCGAGCTGAGCCAGCCTATTTTTAAAACACCCCTACGGTTGTCTTGTGAAAGAGATAATACTACTTTTTTTATCGGTCACGTAAAACTGACATGAACGCTTAAGCTCCCTACATCGTTCCCCGCCGGCGGTCACCGTGCAATCGTGGACCTAGACTGCTCATAACCCTCGTTCCAACTCTGCCAGTCGACTGTGCTACGGCGTAATTGGGGGAATTGACGGAAGCTGGTTTGAGGAGTAGCCAGCAGCAGAATTCAATTACAGAGGCTCTCCGGGATAAGGGACGGACTGCGAACTCCGTTGATTTAGCTTTTAGCTTTATCGATGGGAGTTTACCGCCCAGGATAATAGAGGGACAAGTAACCGTCTCCATGCTATGGATGATGTGGTCACGAACTAAAAAAAACAAAAAACAAGGGGGCGGCTCTCCCGGGTGAAGGAAGTTGATTCGGCCTTCACCCATCATCAAGTCCGCCATAATTCACCCCTTGGGAGGTTCCCTTCCCGGGTCCATCCCTTCATCATCCATCACCCCATCAATTGCAGTAATGGTTCGCGGGAGCACGGGGCCGCACTACGATGGGAAACACCCCTTTTCTTAATTTTCATCTCACTCACCTAAGCACATAACACATCACTCACATTAAACTTTCATTCACAAAACACAATTCAAGAAAGAAGACCAGAAGAAAGAAGAGGGCCAACTTGGAACAAGAACTCCTAATCCCCCTTCAGGGGAGATGGATGCGACGAAGAGAGTCACTCCTCAGGAGGCTTCCAAGGTATGTAGTTCCGGCCAAAGCTCAGGTTTCCAAGGAACAACAGAAAAAAACTAAGCAAGAGATCGAAGAAAAAAACCCATGGGCGAAGATTAAGGAATTAATAAAATTTAATAGCCACACCCTTGTGTTTAAAATCACGTACCAAACCACCGAAATGGCACAAAAAAACAAAAGAGATAGGCTCCTAGCTTTAAACATGAGGATCCCATCCGAGAACATCGAACAGGAAAAATTCCACAACATACAAATGTGTTTCCCGATACAAGCTGGAAAATCATATGATCCTCTCCTCCTCCAACAAGGACAGAAGCTATGTTCTGAATGCGAGCAGGAGGGTCATAGGTACCTCAACGACCAAACAGTGCTTAAATTGCAACGGTGACCACCGAACTTTGGCACTAAATTGCGCCAGAAGAAAAGAGGCAATACAGAAGAAGCTCGAGCACTTAGTGCCCAGAGCTACGCGGCTGCAGCATCACGACCCAACCAAACCCCAACCTACGATGCAACTCAACTCCGAAGTGAGCTCAAAGATCCTCATATGCATCATTCACGCCCACATCGCTAATATGGGAAACCCAGGAATTTATGAGAGTGAACTCAATTCAGTACTACAAGCAAACAATCTACCTACAATCAAAGTACTCAAATCTCCGGACTCATTAAAAATACTCAATATGAGTCAAGCAGGTAACATCTGAGTAAGATTCAGATGATACCCAAGAAGAGTCTCCAAGCGACTCGCAATCCGAAGAAGAAGAAAAAGAGACAGAGCAAAAGCAGAATCGCAGGTGGCCTCCCGGAGTAAAATCGAAGACTCCATCCCCCCCCCCCTTCCCGAAAACAATTATTGGAAGTAATCCAGGAAGAAACTGGTGCAAATCCATCCTCTGCTCCCAAAAGGGTTCCCAACAGGGACTCCAGACTGAAGAAGCGGTAGATTAGTCCTCATAATGCAAATAGAGAGCTTAAGAATTTTAAGTATCAACACCGACGGATTGACCACGAAACGAGTGCAATACGGTAACATTTTCCGAAAAATCGATGCGGATATAATACTCATTTCGGAGCACGGAGTTAGCACGGATAGTGACATAATAAAGATATGGAACTATGACGTGCTGACAGTGAACAATTCCCAAGAACGATACGAAGGAGCAGCCATTGCGATTAAGAAGGGAATAAAATTAAAGCAATTGAGGAACTTGGAAGAATTCTACCTCGCCATAGAGGCAGAAATGAGCCCGGGGAAGATGGTCATTACCACGGGATATCAACCTCCGAGACGCGACTATTTGCCTAACCACACCATCACGAGTATACTCGGGCGAAGTGTCTCTACGATATTAATGGGGGATCTAAACGCACGATGTGCTAAGTCCGGATATAGCAATGCCCTATAGCATTCCTATAAAATATTAAATGTTTCAATAAACATTAGCATACTTTCCTTTTTAAATTCAATATAAAATTATCCATTTATTTTCCCATTTAATTTCTACAATTTACATTAAATCTTATGTAAAATTTCAACTTAGTTATGAATAAATAATTAATCCAAAATCTCAAATATTTTGTAATATATAATTGCCATCCAAAAATCATTGACTAAGATACATTCTTTTGGCAACACTTACTTTTACCAACACACACAAACGAACGCACGCCTTTAGCTGCCTGCTTTGAAGGAATCACCCATTCATTCGTGCTCTATTTTACTTCGAATCAAGATCCAATTCACAGTCTATCATAGTTACTTTACCACATCATAATTACCATATCTTAGTCATCATAATTACCATATGTTAGTTATCATAGTTACCATATCTTAGTTACTTTACCATACCTTATGTGAGGAAATCCCCACGTGGAAGATCTTTAGCATAAAGGAACTCCCATGTGGAGCAGAAGGCCCGGCTAGGCCTAAAGTGGTTAGCCCCCCCCCCCTTCCACAAGCAGGAGCCTCGAACTCGAATCGAGTCCTCCAAGATTCACCTTTATGCGGGCTAAAATAGCTCTGCAAGAAGATTCGAGGCCTTTCGAGAGTAGATCTGTTTCCCGCTAACCACCAACTCCGGGGAGAGCTTCGGATATAAATAACGCTCAACCTCCCGGAAGAGGCACATAGTTGAGAAGTCTCGCTAGAACCCAGAAGATTTCCCCATGGTTCCAAGTCAAGTGCTAGCAAAAAAGCAAAGTGACAGCTGGACTATTTTGTGTATTTGGAATTAGCCCCAGCCAGGAAGTAATTCCACTGAACGATCGCCCCAAGTGATTTTCCCGACTTATTTCATCAACTCCTGTCGAAGCCCTCCTCATTTCGGGTAGGTGAAATACTTTCCCCTGGACCGGAAGTTACCCCTTCCCCCTTGCTTTTGGAGAACCGTCATCACTCCAACCTCCCGCTCTGAAGTCCGAGTGGCCTCACCTCAAGTGCAGAAGACATCCGTAAGCCAACCCCTCTTTCCCTTTTAGTAACACAATTTAGTTAATCCCCCCTCATTTGAATAGTCTCCTCCGGGAATACCTTAATTTCTAACTTCATAGCCTGATTTATAACTACAATTCGCCCTTTCATTTACTGATGTGATTTTGCCCGTTAATTCTCTGAGGTAATTTTACCCATCAATTCTCTCATTATTTTGTGTGAATAAAATTATATTTTTGTACATGTCTCTTTAAATAACTTTGAGCTTTGCCATTTGTTCATAATTTACCTGACCTTGTTGCACTCTCTCGCTACTCAGCCAGTCTGAACTCGTGGTTTTCCGTCCCTTTTGTCGGTTCACTTTCAAGTTATTGGTCCCTCCCTGAAAGGCATAATATGGTATTGATATAATGTAATGTCATACCACGACACCTTACATTCACTCTACTTTTCATTAATTTCATACATTGCATTACGTTGTATTCCTTAGCAATTCTCAATTTAATTTTTTTATTAATCCATATAATTGTAATAACCGCTCACTAGTTATTTCCTAATTCAATTCTCTCATTGTGCATTCGTTGATTTTGTAAATATATTTATTTTGTTTATTGTCCGTTTTTCTTAGAAACCTCGCGACCAAAGTTTTCTAAATTCAATTCACGTCAGTCGTTAGCCCTAAATATTAGCAGACGACTATTCCATCCAATTCAACAAATTTATGGTAATAGTTATCAAATAGCTATCTAGGTTGATTTATTAACTAAAATCAATCCCACTAATAACCAAGTACCATACGGGTATACTAGAAACAACGGTATAGGCAGATGCTGGAATATTCTCCTGGATAGGAACATTGTTCAGAAACTGGTTCCCGACTTTCCAACCTTCATCTGCCCTGCCAACTTCCTCTTACCATTTATTTATCACATGAGCTCTGAAGCGATACCTTGTAGCGACTATATAGGGATTAATCTTTATATCAACGTTAACCCTATATTAATACCATCACATACAAGGAAGAATTACGGCAGGGTGAATTGGGATAATTACGGGCGATTCCTAAGAAATTACGTCACAGTGAACCTCGACGAAGCGACGCTCGAGGAAATAGACGAAGAAATGGAGCGGCTAGATGGCCAGATGATCGAAGCTTACAGAGAGTAGATTCCCAAAACTGCATACACAAAGATCTCTACATACAAATGGACCGATTGTATGAAAGGTTTACACCATGAGCTGAAAGGATTGTATCAAATGAGCATCTCCACGGATACATCCCGTGAGACAATGTACCGTATGAGAGAAATAATGGAAGAACGAAAAATTCTAATTTACGAACAACAAGAAGAGAAATAGAATGAAGCTATCGAAGAACTAGATAGCGAAGAATCACCGAAGGAATTCTGGGCGAAGATTAAGAGGATGAGAGGAATGCCCCAGAAGAAAAAGATAAAATTAGAAGACGACCAAGGTGAAATTAAATCAGAGGAGAATGAAATAGAGGAAGTTCTCAGGCAAAGCTGGGAACAGATATTCAGAATCAACAAAGAAGAAAATGAAGACTTCGACATTATTTTTGAAAATCAGATTATAGACGAGTTGAACGAAATCATTAAAAGGACGCATCCTAACACCAAGTGAACAGGAAAGAAGGAGAAGAAGAAATAGTGAGGTTAGAAGAACTAGAAGGCGCGCTCTACTCCTTTAAGAAAAATGCTCCAGGCCAGTCAGGTTGTTAAACTTCGTCAAAGCACCGATATGCGTGCGTAAAGGTTTACTCAACATCTTTAATGCCTGCCTAAATGTAGGCTACTTTCCCGACGCATACAAAACGACAAAAATGATCTTTATTGCCAAACCTGGAAAGCCCCGACGAGGAAGGAGAGTTATCGCCCAATATCTCTTCTGGAAATTGGGAGTAAATTCTTCGAGAAAATCCTGAATACAAGACTCGTCGAGCACTTGAAGGAAAGTTCGCTCTACAACAAACAGCAATACAGCTTCAGAAAGAAGAGGAGCACCGAGATGGAAATAAATGTCATCACGGAGAAGATTGCTCAAGCAAAGAAAAACAGTATGCAGGGAAGTGTCAAAGGCATTCGATAAAGTATGGCTAAGGGGAGGAAATACAAGATCCTCCAGCTGGGTTTGAGCGCAAAGCTTGGAAACATCCTCTTTGATTATGTCATGGAGGGGTCGGCCTACATCAGTATAGAACGCACGGACAGTCCCACCTTTAATCTAAGGTAGGATTGCCTCAAGGCGGGTGCCTCAGTCCAACTTTATACTCGATATATACAACCGACATCCCAGAGCCAAGCTACTCCACTAGCCTAAACATTCAGTTCAGAGATAGTGGATATAGAAACGCGCCTTTGCAGGCTCGAATAACTGCCGAGGAAATAAAAAAAAAATAACGTTTAGGAATCAAAATGCAAAATACGAACTAATGGCAACAAATTCAAGATTGTCCCATTAGGAAGAAGAAAAACAGCAGATGTGAGAGTGGGAAATACACGTTATCCCTAAACGAACGAGTGCAATGTACTCAGGATGAATGTCACTTCTAACGGGTACAGGAAGCACGTCACAGAATGGATCCCGAAATCAAAATTGGCAGTCAAAACCCTCTATGCCTTCAAAAACCTCAACAAAAGGAATTAAAGGAAACTGTATCTGGCTCTAGTCAGATCCACACTCATCTATCCCTCAGCATCTCTGTAAAGCATCCTAGAAACCGCAAAGGATACAAAATAAGTGTATGCATATCATGAGCAATACTCAAAGGAGGGATATGAGGAAGCAAGGGGATCTGCACAGAGCGGTGGACATTAAACTCAATACAATCTTAAAGGAAAGAGCTTCAGATATGTAAGAGAAAATTACAACGAATAACACCGAGGAAATTAAATCACTCATCGCAGAATACCAACGATGTCCAAGTCACTCAAGATTCCCAAGCAGCGTCAGCAAGATTGAAATGCAATTGTCCCGTTTTTTGCATAAGAAAAAACTACCGAGCAAACCGATGAAGAAAAGCAACCGATAACGACGAACAAAATCGATTTTACCTCAGAATAAGAAGACCACAACTACCTGATAATGACAAGGAACAATCCAAATTAAGAAAATAAGTAAGTATGAAACACAGAACACAAAAAAACCCAAACACGAATACAAACAACCAACGATGAAAATAACAAAAACATTTACAAAAAAAAAAAGAAAAAAGAAAACACACATAAGAATCAATGTAGAAACAAAAAACACATACAAGGAAATTAAACAACTAACACAGCGAACTTTAAGTTTAACTACCAGTTAAGTTAACATTAAAAGCTAAATTAGTACACGAATCAAAAGGTTTGACCGCCTTTTAGTAATATATATATATATATATATATATATATATATATATATATATATATATATATATATATATATATATATATATTGTAGGGAAATCTATATCCCACCCTCACAACTGAGGCCCTGTTCCTTAACCACAACGGCCTGGCATTTTTGGCGGCGTAGCCCGATCACTTAACCCCAAACTACTCGAGGATAACCAGATAGGCCGCCCAAAACCAAATAATGCACTAATCATCACATGGCGGATCCCGGTGATCTTAAAATTTGTTAAATCGGCAATATTTCCCCTAAGAATTGATATTTAATTTCACTTCATAAACGAAATTAGAGGAGCGTCGGTCTAAAGCCAGAAGGTGCCCTTTAGGGCTAGGTGAAAAACGCTCTGAGAAAAACCGTTAGAGGAGGAAACTTAAGTCCGCCGTTCTCATCACCCCTCCCCCCTTCCCCTACCTCCAGTGGGGGTGGAGAAGTATCTATGCCAAATACGGCAGAAAAACGGGGAGGTTCGTGAGAGTCATCGAGACATCGAAGTCCGGCATAAGTGACCGGAAAACCAACGAAAGGAACACAGAAGAAGCTCATGCTGAGGCAGTTCCTGGTGGTCACACCGAACTTCAAGTTAACTTGATTTGAGAAACAAGCTTAACTATCTCTCGACAGAGAAACCCCCTATCCTAGAGGACAACAAAACCCAGAGATAGTCCTCGCCATTGAGGAATACTACAGATTAAACTCCCTCAAGCACTCCCATTCGTCAAAGGATTCACTCGTTTGCTCATTGCTCGTTAATGCGAATCATTCCAAGACTAACCAGAAGATTGGAAGAAGCATACTTTCACGGTTCCGTTGGCAAATTGGTCTTAGCAAGACAACGTGCTTAACGCTATTTCCCGTCAGACAACATCTGGAACGGCAGTCCACGCCCCTTCCCGAAAACAACATTCTTGAGGCGACATAAAAATTGACGCCAAGGTCAGTCTCAAACCCGATTCTCGTGTGATTTTTTTTTTGGAAAATGAATTCCATCATCTCTTTTTTTGGAAGTTCAATTAGTGTTGATTAATAAAGTGAGCTTTGTGTCAACCATTACTGTATATTCAATTGTGTAATTTAGTAAACCTCACTTAAACTTGTTTAATTCAAAACTGTGTAGTTTGTTTGTTAAATTTCAATTTTTGTTCAATTTGCAATTAAAGTTCTATTTTTTAAGAAGCATTTAATTCAATCCTCGAAACGCTGCGCATGGCACTAGAAACCCTCAAAGATTAAAAATAACGTAATAATAATAATTTTAATCAAATATAGAGAAAACCTAATCAAGGAGTTTTTGAAGTACGTAACAAACCTATACGTACCTACACCACCCCTCGGTCTTTGATATACCACGATATATATATATATATATATATATATATATATATATATATATATATATATATATATATATATATAACATTAATAAAACAGACAAAATAAACAAAGACAGATATTAGACTGATTCCCAAGCACCTTTGCAAATCTTGCAACCCTAAGATTTCACCACTATTCCCAAACCTCACTATTCTTGTACGCCACTATCTCTCACACTCACATACTCACTACTTCTCCACAATAAAATAAAATACAAGGCTGGACGGGCATCACTATAAACAACTTGGTGAATGCTTTCCGGAAGATCATTCAGGAAATTACTAACATCTACAACGCTATCCTGAATACCAGCTACTTCTTCGACAGTTTAAAAAGGGCCAAAATAATTTTTATCCCTAAATGGAGGAAGCCTCACGCTCAACTGGTGGACTACAGGCCAATATCCCCCCTCGAGTTTGTAGGCAAAGTTTATGAGAAGCTTCTAGCCAACAGGCTATAAGACCAGCTAACCGAGCTGGAAGCTCACAACCCTCAGCAGCACGGGTTCCGCAAGAGAAGGGGAACTGATAAAACCCTCGTCCTTCTCACCGAAAAGTTCGCCCACTGTAACGCTGAAGGGAAATACGTAGACGTGGTGATGCGAGAGGTTCAAAAGGTCTTCGACAAGGTTTGCTGAGAGGTCTGCAATACAAGATCTTAAGCCTCCAGCTAAATCCGGTACTGGAAAGGGTCCTCTGTGATTACACCATGGAGAGAAAAGCTCAAATCTCGATTGAGGGCTACAGAGGACCCGAGTTCGAACTTGAGACAGACGTTCCACAAGCTCGCTGGCCATAGCCAAAAGAGAGCTTGGGAAGCTTTACAGGTTTAAAAAAACTCAGCGCTAACAACATCAAGAAGCTATACACTGCCTTGGCGCGCACTACCCTGGTGTACCCATCAGTGATAATGCATGTAGTTAGTCCTGCCTCTCTTAGACAAATTCGGCAGACAGAACTGTACTCAAGAGCAGATCTGAAGCCATTGAATATGGTCCTCCAAAGGCTAGGGAGAAAGACCTGGGAAAAGATTGAAGAAGAAATACTTTCGAACATAGAAGAAAACTTAGAAATACCACACCCCTGATTGGACGGTCACCGGGAGAGCCTTATTCCCTTTCGAAAAACACTGCTCCCGGGAAGATCAAACCGATCTCTACAAATAATCAAGACAAAAAGATCCTACAAACTAAACAAGAAATACCAAGACGACTCCAAAAACCACGTATAAAATAAAAAAGAGGCGTATTGCCTCCAATGAAACTTAATATAAAGAAAAATAAACAAAGGAAAAGAGGCAAAGGCCCAAATGAAACTAAATATAAAGTAAACAATACAGAAAAAGAAGCAAAGTGCCCAAATGAAACTAAATATTAAGTAAATAAATACAGAAAAATAGGACTAGTGCCCAAAATTGGAAAAATTACAAATAAAAAACAAAACAAAACAAAACAAAAAGAGTTTGCAAAAACTATATTTGAAAGGCTTGAATGCCTTCACGACGGAGGAAAGAGTATATATATATATATATATATATATATATATATATATATATATATATATATATATATATATATATATATATAAAGAAGGTAAAGCAAAAAAGAGAAAACACAAAATATACAAGGGTCATCAGAACGACCCATCCAACAGTCAGCGTCAATAAAGAAGACACATAAAGAGGAAACCAACAAGTAGGAAGAAAAAAGAAAAAGCTTGAGATGCCCTGCACACCAGGGCCAACTAAAAAATCAACTTCACCACTGTCTATTTCTACCACACATTTCAACACTTGTTACATCATCATCATCATCATCATCATCCTCATCAAACAAGTAGGTCACGGGTTTAAAGAATGTATGAGCGAGATAAAGAAATGTCCAAACTGTCAGAAGCGAAGTGCCCAAATGAAACTAAATGAGCTCCCCGGCAAAAAGAAAAATTATTTTAAAGAAGAAAGAGATGATAAGGACAGAGCAGAAAAGGAGAGAAAATTTATCAGACGCAGGAGCAACTAAAGAAGGACCACAGGCAATCCCAGGCCCACAGGCAACCGCAGCACCGACGGTGAATTTTGTGCCTTACCTCATGATCGAGAACCAATCTATAGAAATTATGTCCATCATAATGTATTCTCACATGGCTAATATTTCGAAGCTGGGGGGATACGAGTATGATGCTGAGCTTTTTAAAATCTGTTATGGGATGGATAAGTTGGATTTTAGCAAGTTATTTAAGTTGGAACGTAGTAATAGGACCAGGGGGTCACCACTTAAAAATGAAAAAAACAGAGGTGCAGGTTGGATGTTAGAAAATATTTTTCACCAATAGAGAGGTAGATTACTGGAATAGTTTTCCATCTGAGATGGTAGACAGTCCAAACTTGAATGTATTTAAATGCAGGAGGGAGAGTTACCTTTGAGGGGGAATCTGGACTCATTCCTGTTGATGCAGTTTTTAATGCGAATGGGTAGAGGAAGCAGGGTCAAGTGAAGTTAAAAATAATAAGAAAGGGGATTCAAGAAGAAATTTTAAGAAGAGAATAGTAGCAAAGAAACGGGAAACCAAGAGAGAGAGAGAGAGAGAGAGAGAGAGAGAGAGAGAGAGAGAGAGAGAGAGAGAGAGAGAGAGAGAGAGAGAGAGAGAGAGAGAGAGAGAGAGAGAGAGAGAGAGAGAGAGAGAGAGAGAGAGAGAGAGAGAGAGAGAGAGAGAGAGAGAGAGAGAGAGAGAGAGAGAGAGAGAGAGAGAGAGAAGGGGGGAGCACGGAACTACCATCATGCGAAGAGGCAGACGTACATATTTACACCACTATGCGTAACGAATTCCCCAAAGGTCTGAACATGATACATTTTGAAGAAGGGATAGTATATGGTAAATTTAAATGGACTCGCCAATCAGACTATCCGTCAGATATAGTCCAAAGATCTATACTGATTGGGAACCTACAAGTAACAGAGGACAGATGTTACTTTCTGAGCACAGAGAATTTCAGGAAGTTAAGGAACGCTCAAAGAAAGAAGTTTAGAGTGTAATTAGGTAAAGAATTATGGATAAGAGAGTTAATAAACTGAAAATAGTCTAAGTGAACATCAATGGATTAAAGAATAAGAAAATAAATTTCGCAATGTGTTGGCTAAAGAAGACCCCGATGTAGTAATGATTTGTGAGCACGGGTTGAAATTAGAGAGGTATGAACTGAAGCGGCAGCATTATTATACTTACACTAAAAATCACTCGAACGAAAGATTCGATGGTGTAATAATTGCTGTTAAGAAATGTATAGAGCATAGGGAATTGGGAGAGTTGAACGAAAGCTATTTGGCAATGGAACTGGACACCCAGACGGGACCAGTGGTTATAAGAAGAAACTATTTGCCCCTTCATAATTTCCTTGGGGTATTTGGGAGAAACACGCCGGTGATTTTCCATGGCGACCTGAATGATCGCTCCAGGCACTCAGGATATACCTCTAAGAACAGAATAGGGAAGAACTTAGATTTATTAATAAATAGGGGTATAGTGGTACGAGGGGTGGTCAATATGTTTTGCAATTCGGATATAAAGAAACGAGATATGAGGAAAAGTGTTTTATTATTTTTCAATATAACTACCCTCGACTTCAATACACTTGCGCCACTTGTCCCTGAGGCTTCAAATTCCCGACAACCAGAAATCTCCCTACTGCTGTTCATTCCACTCCTGGACGGCGAGCTGGACATCTTCATCGTCCCTAAACCGGCGTCCACGCAGTTCAACCTTGAGCTGGCGGAATAAAAAGTAGTCTCTAGGGGCCAGATCTGGACTGTAGGATGGATGGTTGAGCTCCTCGAATCCGCACTCACGCACGGCAGCTTGTGTAACTCTGGCCTTGTAGACTTTGACGACGTTGAAGTCGATCATGGGGCGTGAGGTTTCTAGGGATCTAACGGGCAGATACCTTGGTCATTGCTAAATTGTCGTGGATGATGTTGATAACACTTCCATGTGATATTCCAAGTTCTCGATCGATTTTTTTGATTTTCACCCGTCGATTTTCGAGGATCCTCCTCTCCACACGGGCCACATTGTCTTCGTTGGTCACGTCTGACGGGCGTCCTTGACGGGAGTCATCTCCAAGGGACTCACGATCATGGCGGAACTCCCTATTCCAGCGAGCAATGGTTGCTTAGGAAGGGGCGGTGTCAGTGTACACTGCAACCATGCGTTCATGGATCTCTTTTGCATTCTTGCCTTCCTTGGTCAAATATTTGATCATTGCTCGGTGCTCAACCTTATCCATTGTTGAAAAAAAAGTGACTAACGATCTGCGATCAGCTACTGCTTCTTAAATAGATGAGGCAGGAGCGCACGGCTGCAGGTCCTGACTTGTCATAACTTGTCCTAACACCCCAACAAACAGCCATCCCCCTTTTTCTGTTCTACCCTACCGATTCGCAAAACTTATTAACCGCCCCTCGTACGAGCTGGGCTGGAGTTTCCCACGTACGTCACGGATAGAACAGCTACAAAGCCGGACATAGTATTAACCAGCATAAATTTTAACTGGAACATGTTTGTCAAACCGGGTCCTGTGTTCTCTACAGATCACAACTTAATCACAATTTTGCTGACACTAAGTCCAATTTAAGTGCCATGCCCGGTCAGAAACAATATGATAAGGCGGAATGTAACAAATTAAGGGAGGTGCTGGAATACTACCGACAGTCGTGTTGGAAGGTGAAGGTGTGGAAGATATTGACCGAGAAATAGAAAAGTTAGAGTCTAAAATATAGTCAGCAGAGGAAGTTAGCATACCAAAGGTGGCGATGAGAACACTCCCGGCTCCAAGGTGGACACCAGAAATATGAACAAAGATACAAGAACTAGAAACAATAAATCAACTAACAAAAGACATAGGACCAACCATTGAACTATACAGGAGGAGACATGAACTCCAAAGAGAAGTAATCAGTAATCTGATGAGAATAGAGAAAGAGAGCTACAAGGAGCTACAAGGAAAAGAAGTACCCTAGGAGATCTTACGATCCATTCAAAGATGGTACCTTTGGGATAACAGTTGAGCAGGCACAGTCCTGCCCAACGGCTTACGTGCTCAAACGGCCACTTTTCAAGACTTTGTCAAGTCTTGACTTGAACTGATCAACAAAATTGCTGTTGACAACTTCCACTGGAAGTGCGTTCCAGCTACCGTAGATGCTGTATGTGAAAAGTTTACCACACAGATCACGGTTGTAACGCTTCAGTTCAAGTTTGTAGACGTGATTTCTCGTTCTGCCCTCACTAAGTTGGAAAATATCCGTGTAGTCTACATTATCGAAGCTTCGAAGTATTTTAAACACTTCGATAAGCTGACTACGCAGTCTCCGGGTTTCCAACGAGAACAGATCTAATTCTCTTAATCTATCATCGTAGCTTTTGTGTCTGATAGAGGGAATCAGTTTGGATGCCTTGGCTTGCACACGTTCCTATCTCGCAATATCTTTTCGAAACGAAAGACTCCAAAATTGTACTGCATACTCCAGGTGCGGTCACACAAGTGAGTTGTACAAACAGAGTACTATCTCCTTGTTCCGATATCCAAACTGGCGCTTTATGTAGCCTAGCATCCTTTAGGCCTTTTTTCTCTGCCTCAATGCACTGTTTCGAGAACTTGAGGTCACTAGTGATTGTTACACCCAAGTCTTTCTCAGTGTCAGTGGATTCAATATCAGTGCCCTTAAGGATATACTGAGATTGGGGGTTTCGGTGGCCGATATGCATCACTTTAAAGTTCTTCTCGTTAAATGGCATTTGCCACGTGTTCGACCACTCCCCAATCTTCCGAAGATCATCTTGAAGGCGGGCAGTATTTCCTTCTTTTGTGACGTTCATACCAAGCTTGGTATCATCGGCAAATTTGGAAATCTTCGCAATCATGTCACCGTCCATGTCGTTGACGTAGATGATGAATAGTAGTGATCCCAGGACAGAACCTTGAGGAACACCGCTAGTAACGGGCACCCACTCGGAATCCTGTCCATTCAACACTACCCGTTGCCGTCTGCCGTTTAGCCAGTTCTTTATCCAACTTGCTACATTTCCTTCTACGACCAGAGCACGCACTTTCTGAAGAAGGAGGTGGTGTGGTACCTTATCTAAAGCTTTTTTAAAGTCTAAGTAGATAACATCCACCGCCTTATCCAGGTCGTGCTCACTAAAAACGAAGTGGAAGAATTCCACAAGATTCGTTAGGCATGACCGGTGCCTTTGGAACCCATGCTGGGAACTGCTCAATCGCAAGTTGGACTCTAAATAAGTCGTCATTTTGTTCACCAAGATGCTTTCCATGAGTTTACTGACTATTGAAGTCAAGTTAATAGGTCGATAGTTCGACGGCTGGCTAAGTTCTTCTTTCTTGAAGAAAGGAGCCACCTCCGCTTCACGCCAGTCTCTAGGAACGAATCTGGTCCGGATTGACATGTTAAAGATTGTGCTCAGATGTCGTGACACTTTATCGCGCACTTCTTTCAACACTTTAGGTAGAAGCCTGTCCGGACTAGGGGACTTATTCGTCTTTAGATCAGTGATCTTTTTTTCTATTTCTCCTTGTGTGAAGTCCATTTCCTCCAGCTTTTCTCTACAAGTAAGAATCCGTGGGCTGGGGGATGGGATCACACTATTCAGTAAACACCGAAGAGAAGTAGTCGTTGAGGAGGTTAGCATTTTCTGCATCTGAGTGCTTTAATGTCCCCTCCTCTTTCCTCAAAGGGCCAATCGTTCGACGGATTGGTTTACGGCTATTTACATAACCAAAGAACTCCTTGGGATTCTCCTTGCAAAGTCTCGCCACTCGGAGCTCCTCGGCACGCTTTGCCGCCTTTATGCTAAACTTCACTCTCCTAGTTAGCCTACGGTATTCGTCAAAGTCACAGAGATCTTTGACTGCTGGTACACCGTTCTTTTCTCCCTCAGAAGTTGACCAATTTCTCGATCAAACCACTTTGGTTGAACGGAAGACCGACGAAGGCTTTTCAAAGGGATGAAACGTGATTGAAGACTCATGAACGTAGTTTTAAATCTATTCTACGAATCTTCAACATCCTCGCACACTTCTAGCCTTGCATCAGTCAATCCAGCACGAAGACCTGCAAAGTCTGCTCTTCTAAAATCAAGTTTCTTCGATTTACTAGTCGCAGACTCTACCTTGGGGACCTTGACTATAAATCTGACTAGTCGGTGATCACTGCCACCGAGCTCTTATCCTTACGAGAGATTCTCAACGATGTCCTCCTCAGAGGTTAAAATCAAGTCGAGGGTATTATTGCCTCTCGTCGGCTCTTTCACCCATTGAGTTAGGAACACGTTGTTCGCAAACTCCAGGAGTAGTGCGTTCTCACCACAGGTTTCTCTCATTTCCCAGACAACTTGGGTGTTGAAATCACTCATGGCGAACATGGCGATACACACTCTGTCTTGTACAAGTTCACCCAGCAGCCGGTACAAATCTCTGTCCTTTTCAACGAGTTGGGTATGGGGTCTGTAAAGCACCAGGGTCCTGTATTTGGCAGCACCTATGTCTAGGTCAACACCTAGTAGCTCGTGATCGGATACAATGTTGAAGTTCGTCGATTTGAGCCTATCCTTGACATACAACATCACACCGCCACCCTCTCTCTCTGGACTATCTTTTTGGAAGAGTTGGTAACCGGAAATCGTGAATTCACCTTCAAAATTTCGTTTTGAGGTTTTTACCCTCGACTCTGTTATGGCCACCATTTCAGGTTCTTCCGTCGCTACGAGGCCACGAAGTTCAAGAAACCTGTTTCTGATTAACCTCGCATTAAACAGAAGAACTTTCACAGAGTCCTCAAATGTAGGGCTCCCTACGGTCTTTGGTTTCCCGTCTTACGTGTCTCTCTATTCTCTTTTGGTGGTCTGGTGGCACCCTTTCGAGCGACCTCCGCAAAGGTCGTTCCAGGGGTGACTTTGGCGTACTGGCGCACGTCCGCCCTCACTCTGGGCCGGACCGTCCTTTGAGTCCACTCAACAACATCTTGTATCAGGGAGGTGGTAAGTTCGCCCTGCGTGAGTCGCTCCCGCCTATTTATCTGAGACGTTTCGGATCCTTCAGAAGGCACGCTCCATATGCTGCTGTTCGTCTGACCGAGTCGTCAAACCTCGGCGTGTCGTGGCTCCCAAACAAGCAGCACTGACGGTCCCCGAAGGGGACATCGATTTCTCACCAGGTGAACAACGGAACACGCTCCGTACTAAACTCCTACTAGTTTCCTTCACGACGGCTAGGATCTCGGATTAGCGTTCAATGGATATCCCACCACACGAAGAGACTCGACCCAAGGCTTTTTATTGGTCTGGCAACCAACCTGGGAACAAAGGGCCGTCACCTCGGACCGATGCTACTAGAGGCACTCGTCAACGGTCAATAGGAATGGTCAATAATTACGCACCAGAGAAGGGGTTAACGGGGCACTACCCTCATCCCATTCATCATGCCCCAACGCCCAGGACACCTCTAGTCCTAGTCTTTCGCAACCAGTGAGCGTCGATTGGCCTTGTTTATAGAGGTTTCAAAGCTTCTCTTCTGACGCAGGTCCTTATATGCAGATAGAGGGAAAAAGGGTAAGAGTGACATGATAGGAGTAGTTTTTTTTGTTTTTGTATAATAAGTGGAAGAGATAGGATAAAAGTAAAAAGAAGAAGGATAGAGTAGAAAAAGGAAGCCCTACCAGGAAAAACCCAGAAGAGAGGTACTCCCGCCGACATAGCTCGAAAAGTCATGGGTACACACAAGCTCTCTTCCCGAGACAAGGGGGGAGGGGTCATCTATCCCTCTACTTTCGAGAGAGAAAGAGAGAGAGAGAGAGAGAGAGAGAGAGGGAGAGAGAGTATGGGAGGGTTAGATAGATAGACTAGATAATGAACAGAACCCGAGACAATTCTGGCAATCTGTCAAAAGATTGCAGGGCAATCTACCACCGAGTAAGGTAAGGATTAAGAGAGGCAATCGTTACATAACGAGAGTATAAGAGCTGTTTAGGGCCGACTGGAGTCAAGTATTCAACATCACGGGTGAAATAATGAAAATTTTGACGCAGACCACGAAAAACGATTGTAAAAGAACTGAACATCCATCTGGGCAAGACCTATCCGCTCGACAGGATCCCTCGTTATAATGGGGAGGAGGATGACACCAAAGACGATGGAAAGATAAAGATGGATGAATTAAGTTTGGTAGTCCAGGTCTTCAAAAAGAAAGCATCAGAACCATCGGGGCTGACGAAAGCGAGTATAAGTCAGCTCTCGGAGGACGTACCTGAGGGGATGTTGGCAATTTTTAATGCATGCTGGAACATCGGTTACTACCCGGACAGTCTAAAAGTGGCCAAAATGGTTTTTGTGCCAAAACCGGGCAAGTCAACAACGGTAGTCAACGGATACAGACCCAGCTTACTGCTTAATTTTACAGCTAAAGTATTGGAAAAAAATTGTGTGTAGAAAATGGACTAATCACCTAGAGACCAACTGTAAATTCAACACCCAGCAGTACGGATTCAGAAGAAAGAAAGGTGCGGAGATAGCCCTAGCGCTGATTACAAAGACGCTGGTCAAAGATAAGAGTGAGCGTAAGATGGTTGATCTAGTGGCGCGCGACGTGCAGCAGGCGTTTGACAAGGTGTGGAGGGATGGTCTCAATTATAAACTGGTAAAATAGAGCTAGAGGCTAAAATTTATCACGCTGTTATGCAGTTTCATTAGCGACAGAAGGGCTTATATGGTGTTCGGATGCTATGAAGGCCCCACCTATAATACAAAGGAGGGGCTTCTACAGGGGAGCTGCCTCTCCCTAGTCCTCTACGCTATTTATACCAATGATCTGCCGTTTCCCCTTAGCCGAGAAACAGCTTATATACAGTTCGCGGAGGACATCACGCAGATTATTGCGACCCCGACTAGAACAGCAAGGAAGGCAAAAGAGATCCTGAACTTAAATAGATACGAGAAGAAATGGAAAATAAAGACCAATAGTGATAAATTCTCAGTGATACCCATCAACAGGAGAAAGGTAGAGAGCATTGGAGTTGAGGGCAAAATATATGAATATAGGGACGAAGCGAAAGTATTGGGGCTGAAAAGAAGTAAAAGCGGGTATAGTGCACATGTAGCGGATAGGATAAGAGTAGCAAAGTACTTTTTTTACGAACACAAAGGCAAACACAAACAGTAAAACAAAAATTAATTAAATAAGTAAATTAATGAGAATTAGAAAATTGGCTTACCAGGAAGAGGTCCCTGTATAGGATGATGTTCCTGAGCTGAGTGTGGTGAATGTGGGCAAATTTGACTTAAATAACTATTGGTGGCAATTTAGTTGGTAGCTTATGAAGGGAATAGTTGGTTGTATTTCAAATAATTAATAAGGGAGTTGAAGATTGTTGGTAGTTAAGTGAATTGTTTAGAATGGAAGAAAATTCAGGGGGAGTTAATGGTCTGTTAGTATACTGGGAGAAACCTCGATGCTGACTAATCCTTAATTGCAGTTGGAGAATAGTTTACCCAGGAAGCAAGCCTGGCCAGCTGCACACAAAACCTGGTAAACCAATGTGGACCGAAGCATTTTGGAAATTTTTTCTTTATGGTTGAAAAAAGTTTAATAGATAGACCGTTGAGGGGAACAAAATGAAACTGACATTGGAGGTATTTCTTAATCAAGCCGACTGTAATTCCTTTATTAATTTGGATGTAATAGGCCCAATGTAAGGTATTTTTAAATAAATAAGCATCTTCTCAGGTTTAATGTTGCCATTTGAGCTATTATATAATTTATCCAAATAACGTTTGGTAAGTTTGTTAAGAACTTGGGAAGGAAACAAATTAAATTGACAAAACTTTCGAAGGTTTACAAGTTCTTGGTGGAACAAAGCCCAGTTTGAGCATATTTTGCAGGCACGGAAAAGTCTAAAAGAAATGGAAGAATACCTAAATGTAATGAAAGTAAAACTGAAAAAATTAGTTCCAAGTAGTGTGGTAGGAACTCATTTTCAAGGATATTACATTAACTACGCCTGCAATTTCTTCCATTCGAAACCATTCAATGTCCTGTAATTCATAAATTTCAGACTCAGAATTCTCTATTTTGGATTCTAGTCCTAATAGATATTCTGGAGTCATTATATATTTCTAAACTTACCTCTAAACTTAACTACTAAATTTCCCCACATTCACCACACTGCCCAGGAACACCATCCTATACAGGGACCTCTGCCTGCTATGCCAATTTTCTAATTCTCATTAATTTACTTATTTAATTGATTTTTGTTTTACTGTTTGTGTTTTCCTTTGTTTTCGTAAAAAAAAATAGTACTTTTGTTTCTAATTTTGTCCAATTAACTCTGTTATATTTTAAATTTGGTTTAATACTTATTCTAATTTATATATATATATATATATATATATATATATATATATATATATATATATATATATATATATATATATATATATATATATATATATATATATATATATATATATATATATATATATATATATATATATATATATATATATATATATATATATATATATATATATATATATATATATATATATATATATATATATATATATATATATATATATATATATATATATATATATATATATATATATATATATATATATATATATATATAAATTTTAAATAAATATTAATCAGTTTCCCTTGTGCTTTAGGAATCTTTTGCAAAAGAGTAAAAAAGACACGGTCGCTTTCTTCTTGTTACTTCTATATAACGTATAATTTAAATAATTTGTTGAGGCAGAGAGGGAGAGAAAAAAAGAGACGCCGCGCAATACTATTTACGGGGAGGAAATGGCTTTTGTCCGCTCCACGAAAGGCGGTGGAGCAAGTCTGGCTCATTGCGGATGAAGCTGCTATTAAACCCTTTTACCTTTGCAAAAATGGTAAGACTTATTTAAATTTATTTTTAACTTTGGACCAATGTTAATTTTCTACACCCTCATCCTCCTTTTGAGCTCGGATAACAAAAAATCTTGTCTAAATACTTAACATATGAATCACCCATGGGAATGAGAGCGAGACGTTGAATTAAATAGGATTGACGAAGGTTCAAAATTCTTCGTCTACTTTAAGCCAACCAATGATGACTTTGTCCCCTCTTTGTCGACTCACGGCTCTCAGAATAAATTTGACATCGTCATCAGGTTCCTTCTGCATGCACAGAGGATTTTCAGCCACGAGTTCATCACACAGGAAGAGAAGACTCCTTTCAGAAACTGAAGTATGTTGTTGTCGTCACCAGGAAGGCCAGGAGCAAAGCCATCGATATAGGCCAGCATGGGACAGCAAGGGAAATGAGACAAAGCACACATTTTGTTCTATTCTATTCTCTAGACTCGGCTTAGCCTCCCATTTTAGGAAGATCCTCCACAGCTACCTCACTAATAAGAGAATGGTAATAATATTCGAGAGTTAGACTAGGAATCCGTTTCACTAGCCATGCGGTCTTCCAGGGAGGGTATTTATGCCCCACCCACTTTGCGGTCTACACCTCGGACAATCCGAAGCTCCCATGGACACTCACCATACAGTACGTGGACGACATCACGCAGCTTGTGACTTGCCAAACCAGATCTGGGAGAATGATGTCGAAGGTGACTGCCGCCAAGGCCGAACAGATCACTAAGTTCGATGAGAAATGGAAAATCCAGACGAACCAAACAAAGTTTACCGCAATTGCGGTAGGCAGACGAAAAACTGAGCCTCTCAGGCTAAGTGGTTCGATGCCGACTAATTCCCCAAGGGCGAACCTCCTAAGCTTCAGACTCTTCAAATATGGCACATGTAGCCATATAAGGTAACGAATATAGAATGCCAAATTCGAATCAGACAAATTACACCGATTTTCCAACCTTAATACCACTAATATTAAGAAATTATACAAGTTACTAGTGAGATCCAAGCTACTCTAACCAGTGGTTCCTCTCAACACCTCTTCAAGAAGCAAAATGTTTAAAATACAGAGGGTTCCAAAACATACCTACGTTTCATTCTTAACGTGAAATGGAGCGACTACATTATCTTAAGGTAACTCCACCTTGCTACAAGTACGAAGAATGGCAGCTGGAATAGCCTAGAAGCGACTCTACCCCTAGGTATTGTAGATGACTTGTTTATACTACAAGACCGGGATAGATACAAGTCATACATGTCATCAGCAGATAAGCACCTTAACCAGCCCTCTACAACTAGCCAAGCACGAAATAAGGACAGCAAAAGGAAAGAAAAAAAATAAATCAAGAAACGAAGAATTAGTAGTAAAAGAGAGTTAGTACTGAGATAACCCGATTCCTGGTCACACTTTCTACCTCTATCCATATTTAACTTTAATCACTTTCTTCTTTCTCCCCTTATCCCACAGCGCGAAAATAAAGAGTGGGTTCCTCACCTTCAACCTCTTTCTCTTTTAATAATAATAATAATAGAATTTCTTGTCTTAGTTACGTTTTACGCAGAAGAAGCTCCAAAGGAGCGAAAGGTGAGTAAAAGCACATCCTATAGGCACAGTTTCATTTAGGTGGTAGTCTTTGGGGGTGCGAACGAAGGATTTAAATTTATGAAAATGTGTTTTGCTTTGCTCGTTGGTCCCGTTAGCTCAGTTGGTAGAGCACTGGTCTAGATAATCGGAGGTCTGAGGTTCGAGTCCTTGCCGGGGCAAGGTGTTTTATTTTCTCTTAGCTTTTCTCGGGGTCATCTCCAGTAAGATTTCTCCTCTCTTGTTTCTATCCCATATATATATATATATATATATATATATATATATATATATATATATATATATATATATATATATATATATGCGGTTAAAAGGCTATTTTTGGCAAACACAGTCTTCCTCAAAGCTCTTGGAAGGAGCTTTTCTCACATAAACGAGAAGGTAACACTTAAAATATATGTTTTCTCAGATAGCCTAAAAAACTATCTTTCGATTGGCCTTTTCAAATGTCAACCCTGCTTATCGAAGAGAATGGAAAATTTGTTATTTTTCATTTTCGCCAAACCTTATAAATTGAGAAAAATTATTTCAGTAACGCAATTAATTATGCGGTTAAAAGGCTATTTTTGGCAAACACAGTCTTCATCAAAGTCCTCGGAAGGAGTTCTTCTCACATACATGAGTTATTACACAGACGCATTTCGATACGACATCTATCATCTTCAGAGTTAAACTGGGGAAATTCATTCATGTATTCCAGTTTATGTTATAAAAAGTGTGTTAACAAACTAACAAACATAACGTAGACACGTACATGTTATTCTTCTTGTGAGTGCGGTTTCAGTCATTCCGATATACGAGTTAGGTAAGAGCTCACAGTATCTTAAGGTACATGTGTACTCATATATCAGATGGCTCCTTTGTTTGGGTTGAGGTGGGGGTTTTGGGTTATTTTTTGATGAAAAGGGTTGATGTCCGTTTATTTCGGTAGTAGATAGTTATTGCAATTTTTTTCGGGATTCATGGGGTTTATTCATGGGTTAATAATGTCCTTGATTGCTCTCTCGTCTGCACGGTATTCTGTGCTCATAGCGTTCTTGTAAAAGAGTTCTATAATGTTTTCCTTGTCTGTGTATCGGTTCTTCTGGAGTTTTGACAGATAACATCGGTCCCTTTTAATTCTTCTAGCTGTCTGTATTTCTTTATTGGAGCGTGTCCTACAAGGTCACGATCCGTACAGAAAGACCTTTTCAAAACATACTACCTAAAAAACATACACAAAAAATATATGGAACTTGCCTTAACATAAAACTGATGGAAGAAAACCACCATATTTTAGACTATGCTCCCAACAGATGCCAATTACTCCTCCTAGAAGCAATATATATTCAAGAAATCAAACCAAGGTTAAGCATACAATCTAACTCCCATGAAATATTGCCCCTACAAGACGACGAAATCGAGGGACCAGGTACATTTAGGACCGCTGCCCCTAGCCGCTCATCATCTTTGGCAAGCAGCTTACCCCCTTCCCCCCTCCTCCTCTCCAGCCACCCACTTACCCTTCTTACACCAGTTCCTACTTGTACCTCGTCAGCTCACTGGTTCGCCTACACGTGTCTACGTTCCGTTCATTAGTTCGTTAACACATTTTTCATAACATATAAACTGGAATACATGTAGGAATTTCACATTTTAACTCTGAAGATGATACATGCCGTATCGAAACGCGCCAGTGTAATAAAAGAATGTCCTAAGATAGATTAATTTCCTTCCAACTTTTTGCAATTAATAAATATAAGTCTCTAATGAACTTCGGTAGGCTTATTCACGGGTTGAACCACGAAGAAAAGGCGAACATAAGACAAATCGAGAAGATTGAAAAGAAAATTATTAATACGAGATTAGCGGTCGCTTTCAATATATATATATATATATATATATATATATATATATATATATATATATATATATATATATATATATATATATATATATATATATATATCCCTTTGAGTTTTTTCTTCTTTAAGAGTCCCGTTCAGCTTATTCCAATTACATCTGGAGGGTATTTTCCATCATTGAAATTACGAAGGACTCTGGAATATTTTGAAGGATTTGTAGAGGTTCATCTCATCTCTGGGGTGTTCCTGCTGCTGGGGCTGGGAGTACAAAGTTTTAGCCCCCCCCCCCGCCCCTCCACACACACACCACCGCGGAATGAGGGCCTAGTTGGCGTGTGGGCAATACCTCGTTTCAGACAGTAGTAATACCCCCCCATTTGGAGAAGAGGCGTGTTTCTTCCATGTCATATACCAGTTACCAGGACCATTTCTTCTTCTTGCGAACCTGAATGGTACTCGCCTCATCTGGGTAAAGTACACGGTCAGTCCCAGGGTCCGAGGCATTCCTGACTTGGTCGAAGAGGCGGAGATTAATGTTATAGAACGCATGTATTTATCGAAATCATAAAGTAAAGCCTATCTTTTGCCTATATTAAAAAAAACTCAATGAAAACAAAACAAAACACCAAGATACAATTACAAGAATAAACTCCGATTTATAAACAACAAAGAGAAAGTAAACGGGCACGAAGGCGCCTTAGGTAGGTCCACGCCCTCTTTGGTCTGAGAGGACAACCAACAAATTATATAATTAAATATTATGGAGGAAGCCCACCTCCTCCAGAAACTCGACCATTCCACAGCCAAGAGTTCACGTCTCAGTCTCGAGCACAAGGGACAAGTGGTAACGACCTCGCTCATCCTGGGACTGGTACAATAGCAAGCGCAACGTTTCCTTAGATTGGGACGCCTGACGAGAATCTAGCGAACAGTCTTGGATACCAAGCAGTCGTCGCACAAGGTTTTAGGGAAGTGCTCCATTAGGTAGCACTGAGTCACGTGAGTGTGCCCGATCATGAGACGACAAAAAAGCACGTGGTTCAGTCGGGGAATAGGGGGATAGGTGCAAGGGAAGAGTCGCACCGCGATAGCGCGTAACTTTGGGTCGCCATGACCTGTCTTCCATATTGTTTGTTACGCAGCTCAACGATCAGTCCTGATCACTGCCATGTAGTCGGTGTAATCAGATCCTGCATCTAACTTGAATTCTTCTTCAGCGTGCTCATTCTCCTCAACCTACACATGTTCAGAGATCTGACGGAAGACTATATCGACATCCCCCAGCCGCTATCGTTATTGGTGACACGGATACTATGGTAGAGAGAGTGCGGATATTTTAATGCCCCTATGGGACAAAGGCGCTTTACAAGGCGTTATGGATGATAAATTAGTCTCCAGACCGGGCACGGCACGCAATTTCCTGGGTCAAACAAAATATTGCAACTATCCCGGCCGTAAAAGACCCCGCCAGCTTGAAACGATGAATAGTAAGCGTTAAAGCTAACTCACAAATGTCTTTTGGAGCCCTCTGTATACATCGACACGGCTCCATCATGATACGATGTATGCTCTCGGACTCCTGAACGCAATACTTTCCGGGCTGTAAAAGATTTGGTAGCCGAGGCCTAGCAACAAACAATCAGATGTGGTAACCTCAGGGTGGCGTCTTGGATAGAACCATTGGTACCATCGGCCCGAGAATTTCATCAAACTGTCGAAGGAGTTCCGTTATCCTAAATGCGAAGAGCTTAGCTTATGATTGGAATCTCTCTTCTGTACATGCACCGTCGAGATCAATCACGTAAGAAATCAGAGTTGTTATCGACTTGAGCAACAACACATGTACAGTGAACGTCGCAACTCAAAAAAAATCTCATCTCCGGCGACGAGGAGGCTTTCGATCAGCTACATGCGGAAGGCACGACTAAGGTGGATCGATTCTAGCCCCGCTCTTCCCGGTACCATGACAGGTAACATGCGCAAAGATCTTTAGACTGGAGCACTCGACAAAAATGTGCTGGACAATCTGGAGGAGCACACAGTCGTCTCAGTAAGGTGCACGGGAGCTCTCCTTCAAATAACGGTGTATACCATGAGTGTACCCGATTTGAATACAACCTAAGACAACCTGAAACCACCGGGACATTGTGACATGGCGCTTTCAGGGAATAGCCGCGGCGCGATATTACACAACCTTAACTGCTCGTCTGCTCTCTCCCATCTTTATTTGGCAGGCATCCTGAAGGTCTGACCTGATTTTTCCCCTTTATTCGGTGTGGGAAAGAGCAAAAGGCTGGTCCGGTCACCAAGTCCTCGCCCACTCTTTGGCGCCTTCATCGGTGCGCTCATGTTCTCGCAATTCCCCTATGTCCAGAACCCAGAGGAAGACCTTCTCCACATCCAGCCGGCTCGTGCCACCTGTGGCGTCACGCATACTACGAACAAGGTAATGCAGAGATTCCAATGCCCCAAGAGCACTCAGGGCCCTCTGTGGGTCGCTATAAATAACAATTTGGTATCCGACCCGGCCACGATGCGTCAAAAGTGTATTACCATAATCTTGACCAAAGGAAACTGAAACCAGCGCGCTTTAGCATATCGAATGATACATTTCATTGCCCGTTGGATTATGTCTGCACTCTAACAAGATTTGTCTATGTAGGCCTTACATATAACGTTTTACATCCGGAGCATAATATCTGGCACGGATTAGAACTTGCTGCACTATGTAGGAGACAGGTGACATTCGCTGTCAATAAAATTAACTAACCTAACATTAGCCAATTTCTCTATCAACAGTAATAACCAGAAAGTTATAGAAATTGAAAAAAAACAACTAAGGTACAATAATCTACTCCGGCTTTCGAAAAACAATCATGGATGCCATTTGAGAGGAATCTGTGAAGATAATATACATTTCTTTCCTCATAACTTTAATTATTCACGGTTCTGTGAAATCAAACGAGTATTTTCCAGAAAATATATGTTTTGGGTATTTTGTTCTCTAGGTTTTTACGGAACTGCATTAAGTTGTTTATATATTTATCGAAACAAATGTTTTGCGTAATGCAGAACACTAGAATCACTCATGTTATTCAGAACAATATATAGATGAAAGAGTTTCTCGAATGATACTTAATGATGAATGTGCCATCTTTATTACCAATGCCTCAGTTCACTTAAATTGTGTTGGCATCCGTCACTGCTACATGGGTTTGCTAAACTTAGAGTAGAAATAATAATGAATAATAATGTGCGTTGTTATCGATTACATATACTACGCATGTCAGTACAGGAGTTTGCATAGAATGCACGAAGCAACTATTTTTATTGTCACTGTCCTTATTTTATTGATTTCCTGTAATATGGTTTGTATTTTTCTGGGATAATGGGGTCGGCCTCAGTGGGAATGTAATCCAATTTCTCTTTCCATTTCATTGCGAGTTTTCCTTGTCAACAAGTTTGTTTCTTCTTTTCAACTGAGCGTCTCTTTCTTCTCATTGAAGAACGACATAGGAATTTTACAATCAGGAAGAGGCCAACGATTCAAGGTCGTAATCAAGTAATGAAGAAAGTTGTCTTGGAGTAAATCCATAGTTATTAGGTTTGTTCGTATCGGCCCTCATGAGCAGAAGCTTATTTATCTGAAACGAAGAAGAGAGAAAGAATAACAATCAGATATTGTAAACTCTCCCAAATCTGAAAACATTCACCATATTTGAAATGCTCATATAATAAGCAGTAATAGATCGGAAATAGTTGTTCATCTGACCAGCGGTTCCCAAACCCAGGATCGTGACCCAAATGAGGATCCCAAGGTGGCTCCTGAGAGTCGCGGGATGACTAAAAATAATAAAAAAGAGCGAAAAATATTAGAAGTAAAAATAGTTCAAACATTTTTATTAACATCATAATTGTGGAATATAAATCGTCATTCATACTTGGACAGGAAAATAGTTGCGAATAATTAAGGAAGATAAATGAAGGTAGAACAAAACATATACGAGTATGATCAGATCCAATACTTGTACTGTAGCGAAGGCCACTGGAGCTTTCACTTGATCTGTTTCTTCAGAATCTTTGGTTCCGACGTAGCTGTGTTGGTGGACAGACGTGCGTATTACGTAAGTTTTATTTGCATCTTACCTTTTCATTTACTGTGAGTCTCAAGCTAATTTAGGAGTAGAATATTATTACTCTAAAATAGAAGAAAGGGCATCAGCTTTGGATAAGTTGCCAATTTTTACTTGTGTGTTTTACGTCTGATGTAGAGCTCTTGTTAACCAAGTGAATACGGTGTTGGTCTGCCAACGTCGCGGTACCGGGTTCGATTCCGGCATAAGCGGACACAAACCTCGGCGCACGGAGAGATCTGGCTACCGACTGGTGGACGCGCTGTGCTCAGCCCTGTTTTGGGGTGGGTAGATCTTACACTTCTTCTCCACACACATAGCCAATTTCAGCACTTTCGTTCCTCTGCCATCTTCACAGCACAGCATAACAGAAACACTCTCTCTGTTCCAAGGAATCCTACCGACGGGTATCTATATCCACATACCTCTCACGCGTAACAGATCCCTCTTTCCCGGGGCGACGAAGGTTCCACCTAAACGCTGTTTGATGTTAAAAACAATACTTCCCGGCACCTCTCCACCAAAGAGGACCGGCACCTGGTGTCCTCGGGCTCAGCAGCGATTGTCATACTGACCTTTATGTCTATTTGATTATCGGGCGGGAATCCTCCTGGATGAAGGAAAGTTGGCAAACCATTACTTACTTACGTCTGAAGTAATTTACATTGAGTTGTGGGTGAGCGTTTATGTCACTTTATGAATAAGTAATTTAGAACAGTGTATTGTGCATATATATATATATATATATATATATATATATATATATATATATATATATATATATATAAAATATATATATATATAATATATATATATATATATATATATATATATATATATATATATATATATATATATATATATATAGTCGTAATTTATTTGTTTCTTGAGAATCTGATACGTTATCGCTAATATTCCTTCTCATTAGTCGATACAGTCGCTGAAGATGGTCTTAGTGAAGGTCCGAAACGTCCGGACAATAAATGATTAGTGCAATCTCTTGGGTTTTCATATTTCTTAATATATTTATGCAATGATAAACATTGAGGGCTGTGCATCACTTGCTCAAAAATGTTCTTGAATATTAATAAATTCATTATTTTTTTTATTATTTTGTATACCTATGTAAAAATTTGGTAAAATAACAATTCTAACCATTTTTTTTATATTATATGTCTTTTGATAACCTTTGTGTATAATCTAGTAGTAGTAGATCCTTAAATTTCAGTTGTGGCATATAAAAAAAATAAAGTAATTGGTACCAAAGGCGTACAGAGCGTGTCCTACATGGTCTCGATCCGTACAAAAACACCTTTTCCAAAAATGACACCATAAATCTGAACTGGTAAACATATTTCAAAGTTCTGTAACGTTGTGGCCGCAGAAACAGATCGAGCGTCATATCTTCTATTCTATCTATATTTTAAGAACGGAATTAAAAAAGATAAAAAAATCGTGGTTTGAATGTCCTTGTGTAGGAGGCGAGAAGGGGGAGAGGGAGAGAGAGAGAGGTGGAGAGTTAGGAGAGGAGGGCATAGAGGGGTTAAGGAAAGAGAGGAGAGGGGGTGGGGAGAAGGGAGGGAGATTAAGGAAAAGGGGGAGGAGGGGAGGAATTATAAAGGGGGAAAAGGGGAATAGAGGGGTAGATAATTTTTCTCTTGTTTGCGAGGGGGATAGAGGGCGGGAGATCTGGATAGAGAGGGAGGGGGGGGGCTAGGGAAAGAAAGGGGGAAGAGGGGAGAGCGAATAGAGTGATGGTAAATTGTGTGGAGGGAGTGGGAAAGTAGGGAGAGAGCGGATTGAGAAGGGAGGGGGGAGATGGGACAAAGGGGAAGTGGGGGAAGATGGGAGTAGGGGACTGGGGAGATAGAGCGAGTAGGGAGAGAGGGGTAGTGGGGAGACAAAGAAGGGGGACAGATAGGGGATGGGGGAGAGATAGGGAATGGGGGAGAGGTGTAGGTGGAGAGAGGGTAGGGGAGAGAGGAGTGATGGGTGGAGAGAGTGCGGGAGAGGGTGAAGCTGATAGTGTAGGGGTAAATTGGGGAAGATGTGTAGAGTGGGAGTCGGAATAGGTGGGGATAGGGGGAATTGGAGAAAATTGGAGGAGGGGGAATAGAGGGATCAAAGAATTTTTCTCTTGGTTTAAGAGAGGGCGGGATATTGGTAGGATATGGGGAGAGAGGGTCAAATGGGGATAGATGGGGATAGGGGGAGGGGACAGGGAGGGAGGGAGGGGAAGTGAGGATAGGGGAAAGAGTGGGGTAAAAGAGGGAATAGAATGGGATTTCGTATTCCTATAAATGGACAGGCACATACACAGACTTCATTATTATATATATATATATATATATATATATATATATATATATATATATATATATATATATATATATATATATATATATATATATATATATGATAGGTAGGTTAAATCCACAAGCAGTATTCGGAACATATATAATTTGGAACGTTTCGAACATTAGCTATGTTCATCTTCAGCCTATAATGGAGTAAAACAATATGAAAGCAAGCGAGCTTAGAATACATAACGAAATATATGAGGGGCGGTCAATAAGTTTTGCAATTCGGATATAAGGAAACGAGATATAAGGAAAAGTGTTTTGTTATTTTTCATTATAAATACCCTCGACTTCAATGCACTCGCGCCACTTGTCCCTGAGGCTTCGAATCTCCGACAACCAGAAATCTCCCGACTGCTGTTAAATCCACTCCTGGACGGCGAACTGGACATCTTCATCGTCCCAAAACTGGCGTCCACGCAGTGCAGCCTTGAGCTGGCGAAAAAAAGTAGTTGCTAGGGGCCAGATCTGGACTGTAGGGGGGATGGTTGAGCTCGTCGAATCCGCACTCGCGCAGGGCAGCTTGTGCAACTCTGACCTCCGAACTTTGACGACGTTGAAGTCGATCATGGGGCGTGAGGTTTCTAAGGACCCAACGGGCAGAGACCTTTGTCATGGCCAAATTATCGTGGATGATGTTGATAACACTTCCATGTGATATTCAAAGTTCTCGCTCGACTTCTTCGACCTTCACCCGTCGATTTTCGAGGATCCTCCTCTCCACATGGGCCACATTGTCCTCGTTGAACACGTCTGACGGGTGTCCTTGACGGGGGTCATCTTAAATGGACTCACAACCATGGCGGATTTCCCTATTCCAGCGAGCAATGATTGCATAGGAAGGGTCGGTGTCGGTGTACACTGCAACCATGCGTTCATGGATCTCTTTTGCATTCCTGCCTTCCTTGGTCAAAAATTTGATTACTGCTCGGTGCTCAACCTTCTCCATTGTTGAAAAATTTGTGACTGACGATCTGCGATCAGCTAATGCTTCTTAAATAGACGAGGCAAGAGCGTGCGGCTGCAGATCGTGACTTGTCATAACTTATCCTAACACTCCCACAAACAACCATCCCCCTTCCTCTGTTTTGCCCTAGCGATTCGCAAAACTTATTGAACCACCCTTCGTATGTATCAATGACTGACAATAAGTTTAACGTTTGCTGAATTTGAGAGAAAATAATACGACAATGTAATGATGAATAAATTTAGAGTTTAGTAAAACTTTCAGGAAAACAATGCAAAAATTACCGAGGGAGGACAATGCGAACTTACAAAGTAAATCACTGCAAAATTATAAAACAAACTTAGAAAACAAAGCAAAAATTGAAATGAAATAAATGAATGAACACTTACCAACTTGAGAGAAAGACAGAAATTGAATGATTTAATTAATATGTGAGAAATTTGAACTGAGCTAAACATGGAAGTTGTTTAAAATAACTGAAATATGCTTAATCAACTAATAGAACATTATAATTATCGGGTCATTGAGTGAGTCGTTATTACATTTTAGGTAAAAATGAATTATAAAACCAACTAAAATTAAGATATTTGAATTAATAGATGTAAAGTGGTGTGGACGACTGACTCGAATTTAATTCTGGATTAAGCATTTGAATAAATAGCGATTCCAAAATGTTGAGATCTACGGATTTATCCGCAGAACCCAAAACTTTTAAATTTGAGGGGCACAATATTGAGGTACAGTTATTCGAATGATTCCTTATTGCAAAGAATTCCGGTTTAGCAATGGGTGTGTCTGTATAGTGGGAAACCCCCTTATGTTTGCAAATCCTCAGCTTCAATTGTGACAGTAGTTTTACCTACGTAGCGAGTTTGGCAACTCGCACACATAAATTGATAAACAAGTGAGGACCTGAGTAGCAAGGGTAGCTCTTCCTTATGAGACAAGTAGGTTTTAAGAGAGATAGTGTTAATTGGGATACAGTAGAATTTGATTTGTGGATAAACTTTAGCTAATAATTGTTGTAAGTCTAAGATGAGTTTGTTGGTCAGTGAGCCTATGTAGGGTGTAGAGATATACGAGTTAACAGAGGCAGTTAAGAAATTGCGAGTATATATGTATGTATATATATATATATATATATATATATATATATATATATATATATATATATATATATATATATATATATATATATATATATATCGAGGTCTTCCCCATGGCGAGGAGAAACAATGAAGGAAAAACAAAGCCCACCTGGGTTTCTCTGAGCCCCTCTACCCGGTCTCCGGTAACATAGTATGAGAAAAATGGTAAATTTAGGAGACAGTTATTCCTGACCTCTACTCAAAAGGCCGACCCTCCGAGGGGGTATTTATAAACAAGCAAGTCAAAAATTTAAACTGTAGATCTCGTATTACGCTCTCCTGAGAGCACCACGACGCCAAAGCACGGCGGAATCGATACCTACTTCTGTCGAATCAATATGAGATCCCGTTTACCTAATTTCAAAAATGTCGAGGAAGAAAAATAACAGACGTCCAAAAGGCAGACCACCCTCGGGTCTCACCTTGCGATTCTCCTCCACCTCCCATTACCCCGCGGGAGTAATTCGAGTATAAGACTGTTCGGCAGGAAAAAAAGAGGACTTTTTCGTTTTCGTCACGAGATCGAGAAGAACTTGCCGGGAGAGAAGTCCTCCAGCGAGTTAAGAAGGATTTTCATTTTCTTGGGCAATACCAGATTGCACCAAGTATAATCTGCACAGTTCGATTACCAAAGATCGTAAAGTGATCTTATCCTATCTGAGTTTGACACACCAAACTAGATAGACTTCTCACCCAAAAGAGAAGCTCGACAAGCGAAACCAAATCACTAGAAAAGCATACAACCATATGCAACTCTTAACTGAGAAACCCGTTTCAAGGTCATAAGCGTCCGAAACATAGCCGCCTCATCGGCATTTTTGTTTCGATTCTTTCTTTTCCGTCAACTCAAAATTCAATGTGACGTTACTCGTCCAACCCTCTTTCGATTGAGAAGCCAATAAACTACTCTCACGCCTTCTTCCCGGACAAGATTCAAGTGAAGGTATTTCGGTTGGATTCTCTGGTTAGACCCCACTACCTAATGTAAGTGATCAATTCTATAGTCATGTTCCCGTGCATTTAACGTAGATTATTTGTATATCTTAAAGACAAGGTTGTTTTAAAGTAAATTGTTCTCCCTTAAAGCCACCTGAAACCGATTGTCGGTAAAGGGACTTATGAACCATTTTTTTAGTTGTATTTTTGTACGTGTATATATTAATTTTGTTTGAATTGATTAATGTACAGTAAAAGTTTATTTTGGTTGAAGTGTTTAAATTATCCTTGAACGAGTTGCGTTAGCAGTATTTATTAGATTAAAGAGAGAAGTCTCCTTTTTATTCATTCAATAGAATAAAGATAAGAAAAGCGTTCTTAGAGACCGATCCTGTAGCGATCACTGGAAGTGCGAACGTACCACCCATCATTATTAATCATAATAATAAATATAATAAGATATAATCTCGGCTAACCCACGACATAGGGTATTTTGAGATATATTTTCTGTTTCGATCCATTAGATTTGACGAGAGGAATCTCATGTATTTTATTTAGGAAACTTTTAATCAATTCTTCGAGTAATGATGCTGGGAATAAATTAAATTTACAAATTTATTCATTATTACATTGTCGCATTATTTTCTCTCAAATTCAACAAACTTTAAACTTATTGTCAGTCATTAATGCATATATCTCTTTATGTATTTTAAGCTTGCTTTCTTTTATATTGTTTTACTCCATTATAGGCTGAAGATGAACATAGCTAATATTCGAAACGTTCCAAATTATATATGTTCCGAATACTAATTCTGGCTTTAACCTACATACTAAAATCGAGGTTTCCGAAGGATGTTCTAATTTCTACATTTATACGACGGCGCTACAATGAAGCCACGCTTAAAATGTTCAGGCTACTGGAGACCCTTCTTAAGAAGCAAGCAATTCAGAATGTGATCTTCATTTTCTTAATGTATTTCAATCCTATAATTATGACCCAAAGTTTATGCGCTTCAAACTATATCGTAAAGAACTTATAACTTCTCAACGCTATCTCTCTTGAACTTCGAAACTCCTTATTTCTGAAATCAATTTTAAGGAAAAGTTGGTTGGTAATTATTCTAAGTCGATTTCCTTCAGAGAAAATCGCCTTAAACGGTTGACATCCTGCTTAGATTATAACCATGTAATAAATTTCTTGAAATTTTCTAAGAAACTCGAAAGTTTAGGTTTTTCTTCAGTTATGTCAATTGATCCAGGTAAGGTAGTTTTCAATTTTAGCGACTTCATTTTAACGAAAGAACAGAAGAAACATTTGGCTTTAGGATTGGATTTTAAATTGTCTTGCTTTAGGATTAATCGTATTAATTATCTTCATAAATTTGAAGTAATAGTTTCACACATAATGAGTTTACCTCTTTGGCAGTCTGAGTTTTCTTATGTTGTTAATAACCTAAAAAGTCCATAGCACACTCATACTTACATAAGTTTAACCCGTTTAAGAATTTCAATCCCGTCTTCAGTTTTTCTGATATTAATATTTTAAAGAACTTAAAACGGCCAGATTTAGTCATATGTAAACCAGATAAAGGCAGAGGTGTGGTATTGCTAAATAAAACTAATTATATAGATAAACTGAATTCTATTTTGAATGATTCTTCTAAATTTCTTAAATTTGATTGTGATCCATTTCAAAGTGTCATTAGGATAGAGGGTAAACTTAAAAGATTTCTTCGTAAGCTTAAGTCTAAAGGAATGTTTGACGAACATAATCCTCGACTTTTCACTTTAGGTTCAACTCCTGGGGTACTCTATGGCCTTCTCAAAATCCATAAGGTCGGATTGCCAATTCGCCCGATCCTTTCGGCAATTCGTACACCTACTTATAATCTTTGTAAATTTTTGCTACCCATAATAGAGCCTATTACTAAAAATGAATTCACTATACCGGATTCATTTTAGTTAGTAGATTTAATTAATTCCTCTGGATTTTTCCAGTATCACATGACTAGTTTCGATGTTGAGTCACTATTCACCAGCATCCCTGTTCTTGAAACCTGTAATAAAATATGTGATTCACTTCTTAACACAAATTTCACAATTCTTGGTCTAAATAAACCTGAGTTTTCTAGTTTTCTAGACTTTATAAACAAAGGGACGGGATGGCAATGGGCTCACCACTCGGCCTATCGTTTGCAAATGCCTTTCTGTGCAAACTAGAACAGGACTGGATGTCCAATTGGCCACAACACTTCAAGCCTATACTCTATAAAAGATAAGATACATTGAAGATTGCTTCTTTCTCTTTAAAAATAAGAATCATGCCTCCCAGTTTCAAAACTACACCAACTTCCAGCATCATAACATCAAATTTACACTGGAGCACGAAATTAATAACTCTCTTTCCTTTTTGGACATCAAGATTACCTGGTCAGAAAAAAAAATTCTACTTCAGTATATAGAAAACCCACATCCACTCTGCTTGGCACCAATTATTTCTCGAGTTTTCCAAACTGCTTCAAAGTATCATCTGTAAGCTGCAGAATAAACCGTGCTTTCACAATATGCTCTGACTGGAACAATTTTCATAAAGAGATGTCTTATCTCAAACAATTTCGTAAATTTAATTTATTCCTAGTATCATTACTCGAAAAATTGATTAAAAGTTTCCTAAATAAAATACACGTGATTCCTCTCGTCGAATCTAATGTATCGAAACAGAAAATATATCTTAAAATACCCTACATAGGCTCGCTGACCAACAAACTCATCTTAGAATTACAGCAATTATTAGCTAAAGTTTATCCACAAATCAAATTCTACTGTATCCCAATTAACACTATCTCTCTTAAAACCTACTTGTCTCATAAGGAGAAGCTACCCTTGCTACTCAGGTCCTCATTTGTTTATCAATTTATGTGTGCGAGTTGCCAAACTGGCTACGTAGGTAAAACTACTGTCACAATTGAAGCTGAGGATTTGCAAACATAAAGGGGGTTTCCCACTATACAGACACACCCATTGCTAAACCGGAATTCTTTGCAATAAGGAATCATTCGGATACCTGTACCTCATTATTGTCCCCCTCAAATTTAAAAGTTTTGGGTTCTGCGGATAAATCCGTAGATCTCAACATTTTGGAATCGCTATTTATTCAAATGCTTAATCCAGAATTAAATTCGAGTCAGTCGTCCACACCACTTTACATCTATTAATTCAAATATCTTAATTTTAGTTGGTTTTATAATTCATTTTTACCTAAAATGTAATAACAACTCACTCAATGCCTCGATAATTATAATGTTCTATTTGTTGATTAAGCATATTTCAGTTATTTTAAACAACTTCCATGTTTAGCCCATTCGATTCCACTCTTTCTCTCAAGTTGGTAAGTGTTCATTCATTTATTTCATTTTAATTTTTAATTTTTGCTTTTTTTTTCAGTTTGTTTTATAATTTGGCAGTGTTTTTCTTTGAAAGTTCGCATTATCCTCTCTCGGAAATTTTTTTATTGTTTTCCTGAAAGTTCTACTAAACTCTAAATTTATTCATTATTACATTGTCGCATTATTTTCTCTCAAATTCAACAAACGTTAAACTTATTGTCAGCCATTAATACATATATTTCTTTATGTATTCTAAGCTTGCTTGCTTTTATATTGTTTTACTCCATTATTGGCTGAAGATGAACATAGCTAATGTTCGTAACGTTCCAAATTATATATGTTCCGAATACTGGTTCTGGCTTTAACCTACATACTAAAATCAAAGTTTCCGAAGGATGTTCCAATTTCTAGATTTATATATATATATATATATATATATATATATATATATATATATATATATATATATATAATCGAAAATCACATGACACCGTGATATATAAATCATAGATGTATTTAAAGGCTCAAAGAAATGAAAACTGTTAACACAACCTGGAAAATTGCTTAGGAAATTAATCACGTGGACCATTAAAGCTTAAGAAAGAAAATGGGAGAATTATAGAAGCCGACAATAGGGCAAGCTATTTTAACCATTATATGAAAATGAATAATGTAGTTGGTTTGAACCTGTGTTATCAAGCGCTCTTCGAGAAAAAAGGACCACGACGCTCAACTCTCTTATTCATTTTCATATAATGCTTAAAATACCTTGCCCTATTGTCCATTTCTATAATTCTCCCATTTTCTTTCTTATGCTTTAATGGTCCACATAATTTTTCCAGGTTGTAATACCAGTTTTCATTTCTTTGTGCCTTTAAATACATTAATGAATTATATATCACGGTGCCATGTGATTTTCGATTATATATATATATATATATATATATATATATATATATATATATATATATATATATATATATATATATATATATATATATATATATATATATGAAATGAATAACTCCCAAAGTAGCACGTGAGGTTCGCAATGAATGAAATGTCCCGCAGGAAAAAGAAAAAGAAAAAGTACTTTCGAACTTTATTTAGTTCATTCTCAAGGATAACTACAAGAGAAAATAATATAATAAGGGTATATATAAGCTATTAAAAGATAAAGGACCGCCTCTAAGACAAGAAATTACTAATGAGGAAGTAGGAGATGGATGGGTAAATTCACATTAAGATTTAGCTCTAACAGGTAGCAAGGTCAAACAGAGAGGCAAGAAAGAGTCAAGAACAGAGCCAAAAGGGTTAAAACGATTTTACCCGTCCCTCTCCTATTTCCTCATTGGTGATTTCTTGTCTTAGAGGCGGTCCTTTATCTTTTACCAGCTTATATATACCCTTATTATATTATTTTCTATTGTAGTTATCTTTGAGAATAGAAGGAATAAAGTTCGAAACTACTTGGAAGCACTTTTTCATTTTTCATGCGGGACATTGCATATATATAAAAATATATAAATATATATATATATATATATATATATATATATATATATATATATATATATATATATTAGCCTGGTCCAAACATACATGATAATTTTAAAAGTTTCAACGAAGTGCTCTCCACAAGGTTGGTTATTTTTATTCCACTATACGGGCCTGTATTGTGTGCCAAATTCTGAACGATTTCATGAATATTTAAAGCTCGCGCAATATACTTATTATCTTTGGTTTCTCTCTTTTGCAGATGGACTCTTTAGCCCCGAGTACGCGAAGTTGACCAGAATGGTAATTATTATCCATTCACATCTAGTTTTTCTCACCTGCACGGCTTCCAACACGAGGTGACATACTCGTACTTTGCATGCCACAATTCTTTCTCCTGAAGCAGAAATTACCTTTTCGCAAAGCTTCAAGAAGACCTGTCAAGACTGCTGCGCTATCTGGACGAGGGGAAAGATTCCTACCCAGCGGTTGAATCCCTGTTTGAGGAAGTTGGTATAGTTGATGCGGAAATATGAGAACCTCAAAAAACACCGGAAGTGGGGTGATAAAACAGGCGATGAATTTCGAAGACTCACTTAGCGACCCCTTCAACATTGGGGTAAGTGACGCTCTGGAGCAGATGACTGTTGAAGAGGATCCTGTGTTTTACCAAACGCAACGTGAGGACGTCACCGTTTGCAGCATGCCTGGTTATGATCTCGTGACAGCGGGAAGAGAAAGAGAGAGTTGAAAGCGATTTAGGGAAAAACAAGAGAAGGCTAGAAGGCAGGTTCATTCTCAGTGGCGGCGGATCAGCTGTCTTCCACGTCTTCCTCCAACCAGGAAGATGAAGATTTCACCTCTACTCCCTGTTGCTCAATAGTGTCTGCAGCTCGTTCAAAAAGGCCGAAGAACATCTTTAGCTCCCCTGCTGTCACATCAACCCTCAACCAAATCAACCTTCAGGACTGTGTATCTGTGTTAGTGGCAGGAACCGTGGCACAGCCCCTTGGCCATGATCTGACCTTCTCCTGAAGCTCAGCCCGGCAATCTAGGCGGCAAGGATGACTTCAAGGGTCCAGTTTGCCTGCACTGGGATGACAAGATTCTCCCAGACTACACTGGGGATGGAAGAACTGTGGCCTGTGCGGCCGTGCTCTTTACTAGTCCAGATGATTTCGAGAAATTATTGGCTGTGCTGAAGACGGAAAGGGGAATGGGGGAGGCACAAGCAGCGGCATTCATGATGACTCTTGACTGTTGGTCACGCCGTCTTCATATATATTTAAGGCCTGGTGTTCGATAAAACTGCCTCTAACACGGGTCTCTATCGTGGTGCTTGTACGCTGATTGAAAAAGGAGTTGGGAGGGAACTAGTGTGGATAGCTTGTCGTCATCATGTCTTAGAGATCGTCCTCTCCAGTCTCTTCAAGGTAGTCTTCGGACCAACGAGAGTACCTGAAACTGGACTCTTCAAGCGGTTCCAAATGTTTTGACCCAAAGTCAACAAAGAGATGACGTTGGTGTTCCAGGTTAGTTTCTCTACAACCACAGGATGTAAGAACAGCGCATTGAAATGTTTTCCTGTATCCGTCAGGCTACGAAGAGGCAACAAGTGCGAGCAGACTACGCCGAGTTCCTCAGCTTGAGTCTCCTCTTCTTGGATGGAGGGGATGATTAGCGAGCCAAATTTCGGCCCCCAAGGTCAGATGCATCATGAGCGGTGGATGCAGAAAGGATTGTACGTCTTGAAGATCTTCCTCTTTCGAGACCAGTTCAATCTCACAGCCAAGGAATTGCGCACCATCAGATCACTCTCACTTTTCGTCGCCTTGATCTATGTCCAGTTCTGGAACGAGGCTCTGTGTGGCATACAGGCCACCCCCAAGATTTGGAGTTCCTCCAAACTTTTCCAGCATACCTAGACAAAGAGGTCACAGATGATGCTATAACTGCCTTTGTGGGCCATCTTTGGTATCTGACAAGGCACCTGGTTGGACTGGTGTTCTTCGAAAAGGAAATGGATGTGGTGACGAAGCGCAAGATAATGACCAACCTTGAGCGGGAGAAGAAGCCAGGGTGCCCTCTTCGCTTGCAAAGACTGCCAGATATCGGAGTTGAGCTGGAGGAGTTTGTGACCAAGAGGCCGCTGAAAATGTTTAACCTCATTACTGAGCAGGGAAATGAGAATACAAAATCGTCTTTCTGGAAGGAAGAACCAGGAACATGGAAGACGAACACAACATTCCTGGAGAAGAATTCTGTGGGTTCTTTGAAGGTCTCTAACGATGCAGCAGAAAGAGCTGTTTCTCTCATGCACACCTTAAACACATCGCTGACGAAGGATGACGAGCAGAAACAGTACCTACTCCACTTCGTGGCCAATCATTTTCGCCGCCTCCCTGCTCCGACCAAGGGAGGATTGATAAAAGAGGATTGTTTCTGAATTGTAGAGGGATAGATTGAAGTCCCACTTCATTTTGTCATTCAAGTTGGCACGGTGAAGCATTATTAATTATTAAGGTAATTTTGTTTTCATAGAGAAAATAAGAGCTATACTATGCCAATGACGAACGAAAATTAACATAACTTCTGATTCTCTTGCGTCAAAAAAAGACACCTTTCTGCGCAACCCTTAAAATTAAACGAAATTTACTAAAAGTTGCTCTAAATGTTATTTATGAAAAGCATAACAAAATAAAACTTGTTGAGCTAGCAATTTTTTAATTTCCATTTTGTGGATCAATCTAATATATATATATATATATATATATATATATATATATATATATATATATATATATATATATATTATACTCATTTCATGTATTAATTCCAGATGAAACGATGTCCCAGCGCAAACAATTGGCGTATAAACCTGATTATCTGAAATACGGTTTCACACATCTAAGAGATATATCAGGGAATTTCCTCCTTTCGTGTGATCAGTGTCTACAAGTCCTTGCCAATGAATCAATGAAGGAAAACAAATTGAAACGTCACTCTTGTTCAATTCATCCAAACTTTATTAAAAAGCTACAAGTTACTAGAAGGATAAGGAAGAACAGGTGAACCATAGTCGGAGCTGGTGAAATCAGCAGCATTCGCTATGGTGGACAATAAATGTGTAACAGATGTAGCTAAGAAAATTGAGTCTGTACCACTTTCTAACCACAGAATCAAACGTCGAATTGATCTCTCGTCATTAGATATTTTGTATCAATTAACTGTGGCACTGAAAAAAACAGGTAAATGTTCGTAGACACTGCTGGTGAACCTTAACTCATGGTTTTTGTGAGTTACATAAGAGTTGACAGAATTATGGAAGAATTTCTGTTCTGTAATGACTTGTCAACCACCACCGCATGAAAATATATTTTTCTTATGGTGGACAGGTTTTTTAAAAATATAACATAGACTGGTTGAATGAACTGTTTGGCTGTGTGTACTGATGGATCGCCATCGATAATGTGAAGTCGAGTTGGTTTTGTCACTCGAGTTAAAGAAGAAAATCCTGATGTCAAAATAATTCACTGTTTCTCACAACGGGAAAATTTGGCCTCTCAACTTCTCTAGCTAGAACTCCATATTTTGCTGAATGATGTTATCGAAATTATGAATTCTATAAAGGTCAGAGCTTTGAACTCGAGCATTATCCGTAAAATGTGAGGAGATGTTGGATCACATCACCGGGAATTACTTTTCCACTCTGATTTCCGTTGGCTGTCTCGAGGCTACATCCTTGGACGGGTTATTAAACTTAAAACTAAAGTTTTTCTCCAAGAGAAGAAGCATAAGTTGGCCAACTGTTTTAAAGATGCTGCTTGGGTGGCAAAGCTAGCATATTTAGGCATCATCTGCAGGCACTTGAATGAATGACCGATTGAAGATTTCATTGAATCTACAAAGCTAACTTGCTACACGTCTCTCACCTTATAAAGGAGACAAAAAAAGGGTTAGCCAGCCGAAAAACGTGTAGATTTTTCTTCACTTTCCCTACCGGGATTTTTAGAAGAAGATATTTACAAGCTGCTCCTAGGCGTCTTAATGTCTGCCTACCCTTCCCCCTCCCTCGACGGAGTAATGAAGCAGAAATGAACTGGACTGCCTGTCATCTTGCCTCGACCTAACTATGACGTTATTTATGATAGACATAATTGGGAGCGCCAAGGAAAGCTGGTTTGAGGAGTAGCCCACAGTGGAACTCGGCTTTAAAGGCACCCGGAACAGAGGTAGGACTGCAACTTCAGAAAAGGATGTGGGGGCCCGCCCACACTCATCAATTCAGGAAGTCCAGGCAGGACCATAGAGGGAAGCAACATTGCTCTCTATGTATGCCGGCTGCAGTTCTAATACCCAAACCCTCGAAGGTCGGACCCCCGGTTAGCGATGGTTGATTCCGGTAACCAGCAAAATGTTCGCCATACAATCGCACCTCGTGAGGGCCCCCACTGGTTCACCCATCATCATTCATCCACCCCATTTGGCAGTTCACGTTCATGGATGCTGTTTAGTTACGAAAAAGAGGGAATCACATCAAACGAGCGTAAAGTATCACCTCAAGAACAAAGAGAGTACGAACTATTTCCTCTCGAATCAAATTGTCACAACCAACGATTAGAGAGCTTAAGAAGAATATAGCCTCGAGGAGCCACTCTCTCGAAGACATGGCCAAGGATAACACCACCAGAATCCCCTTGCGGGCAATCGACGGACAACCCAAGCCCGGCAGAGAAAAGGTATTCGAAGTTGTTTATGGCAAATTAAGTGTTGTCATGGTATTTTTTTTGTTTTTAATTTTATAGAGCCCATCTGGCAACTACCCACTTGGGCATAAGTCGCCGAAAAACACGACAGCCTAGAACTAGGCTACTTTAAAATAAAAATATGAAAACTTAACAATCGATATAAATTATAAAAACTTAACAATCAGGAAGCAATCTCCGGCAGCGGGGGGAGGTCCCCCTCACCCCGGTGCAGGAGAGTGCAACCTACAAACAAAACAATAACAAAAAAGAACCTTAAATAAAGGGGAGAAGCCCGGCCTCCCTCCAAAAGTGAACAAGTCCACAAGTCAATGTGCACGAATCTGTCCCGAGTACAAGGGACAGGCGGTAGCGACCCCGCCCATCCCGGTACCAGGACAGGTATCGTGCGCGAAGATCACCCAGACTGGGACATTCGACAAGGATGTGCCAAACAGTCTGAAGGACGACGCAGTCGTTAAAATAGGGTGCAGGTGAGTGCTCCATCAAAGAGCGATGCGTCACACGAGTGTCTCCGATTCGGAGATGACAGAAAGCAACCTAAAGCTGCCATGGCATTAAGGGATAGGTCTATGGGAACAGTCGCGGCGCAATGGCACGCAACTTTAAGTTCCCTTCGACCGTCTCCCATCTTCTTTGCCAAGCAGTTCGAAGAGCTGCTCGTATTCCTGCCATGTAGTCGGTGTGAGGAAGAGCGAAACGCTGGTCCGGTCGCAGAGTCCTCGCGGACTCTTTGGCGCCCTCATCGGCGCGCTCATTGCCCGCAATTCCTACATGTCCAGGAACCCAGCAGAAGATAATCTCGACATCTACCCGGCTCGCGAAAACCGTGGTGTCACGGATATCGCGAACCAGGAGATGCGGCGATTCCAATGCCCCGAGAGCACTCAGGGCGCTTTGTGAGTCGCTATAGATCACAATCCGGTCTCCCAACCGGGCACGTCGCGTAATCTCCCGTACCGAGTGGTGTATTGCCACCAGCTCGGCCGTGAAGACAGACGCAGCGCCTGGCAGAGCCCCGCTGACTTCAAATAGAGGGGATACAGCTTGAAAGCCGACCCCCTCTTGGGACTTGGAGCAATTCGTATACACTGGCACGGTTCCAGCGTGACACGATATGTGCTCCAAAAAGGTCGAACGCAAAACTCCCGGCGCAGTACAAGCTTTGGGAGCAGAGGCGTGGCGACAAATAGCCAAATGTGGTACCCTCTAGGGTGACGTCCTGGGCAGAACCAGGGGCGCCACCGGCCCGAGAGCTATATCTACCTCTCGAAGGAGTTTCCTGGCCCTAAACCCAAAGGGCTTAGGGTATGACTGGCGTCTCTCGGCGGCATAGGCACCATCGAGATCAGCTGCGGATGCAGTGAGAGCTGTTGGCGACTGAGGGAGGCGCCGGGCTCGCGCGTACAGGCGAGCAAAGCACTGCACGCGGCACAGATCGAGTGGCATCTCCCCAGCATCGACCAACAGGCTCTCAATGGGGGAAGTGCGGAAGGCACCGGTTGCAAGGCGAAGGCTGGTGTGGTGGATCGAATCCACCTTCCGCAATAAAGGCTCGGCTGCGGATGCATAAAACTCCGTAAGCGAGCTTCGAGCAAAGTGTTGAAAGAAGTGCGTGATAAAGTGTCACGACAACGGAGCGCAATCTTCAACATGTCAATCCGGACCGAATGCGTTCCTAGAGACTGGCGTGAAGTGGAGGTGACTCCTATCTTCAAGGAAGGAGACCGAAGCCAACCGTCAAACTACCGACATATCAGTCTGACTTCGATAGTCGGTAAACTCATGGAAAGCATCATGGTGGACAAAATGAATTTGCCTTCAGGGTCAAACCTACTACCGAGGAGTTCCCAGCACGGCTTCCGAAGGCAACGGTCATGCCTGACCAACCTTGTGGAATTCTTCCACTTCGTGTTCAGTGAGCACGATCGGGACAAGGCGGTGGATGTGGTGTACTTAGACTTTCAGAAAGCCTTTGATAAGGTACCACACCGCCGCCTTCTTCGGAAAGTGCGAGCGCTGGGCATAGACGGAAAAGTAGCCGGCTGGATCGAGAACTGGCTAAGTTGCAGACGGCAACGGGTGGTGGTGAATGGACAGGTTTCTGAGTGGGTACCTGTTACTAGCGGGCTGCCTTAAGGTTCTCTCCTGGGTCACTACTATTCATCATCTACGTCAACGACATTGATGGTGACATGGTTGCCAAGATTTCCAAATTTGCCGACGATACCAAGCGTGGTATGAACGTTGCAAAGGATGGAAATACTGCAAGCCAGCAGGAAGATCTTGGGAAGATTGGGGAGTGGTCGGACACGTGGCAAATGCCTTTTATCGTGAGCATGCAAAGTGATGCATATCGGCCACCAAAACCCCCAATCTCAGTATATCCTTAAGGGCACTGATATTGAATCCACCGACACTGAGAAGGACTTGGGTGTAACAATCACTAGTGACCTCAAGTTCTCGAAACAGTGCATTGAGGCAGAGAAAAAGGCCCAAAGGATGCTAGGCTACATAAAGCGCCAGTTTGGATATCGGAACAAGGAGATTGTACTGTGTTTGTTATGTAAATTCACTTGTCCGACCGCACCTGGAGTATGCCGTACAATTTTGGAATCTATTTTGAAAGGACATCGCGAGATTGGAACGTGTGCAAGCCAGGGTAACCAAACTGATTCCCTCTATCAAACATAAAAGTTATGAAGATAGATTAAGGGAATTAGATCTGTTCTCGTTGGAAACCCGTAGATTGCGTGGTCAGCTCATCGAGGTTTTCAAAATACTCCGAGGGTTCGACAATGTTGACTACCGGGATATTTTCACACTTGTTAAGAGCAGAACAAGAAATCACAGCTTTAAACTTGAACTGAAGCGCTACAATCGCGATCTGTGTGGAAAGTTTTTCACCTACAGTATCTGTGGTAGTTGGAACGCACTTCTAGTGGAAGTTGTCAACAGTGAATCTGTTGACCAGGTCAGGTCAAGAAAGGGGCTTGAAAAATGGCCGTGAAAGGACGTAAAGCATTTGAGCAGAGATGTGCCCGCTCGACTGCTAGTCCAAAGGTACCCTCATTGAATGGACCGTAAGGTCTTCTAGGGTACCTCCTTGTTGTTGTTACTCTCTCTCTCTCTCTGTCCGTCTCTCTCTCTCTCTCACAAATACACACACACACACATACACATCAAAGAACATTCACCTTAAGCAAAGCTCCTCTCGAAAGAACCTTAAAGCGCTAAAACTGGTCACGCCAACCTTCCATTACTCATAAATAATCGAATTTTATGACATAAGACATACACTCAGTCACATCCCTTCAGGAAACACAAGTCTCTTCCATTTGTCTTCCCATTGTGCTCCATCCACCGAGGAAGACTTTTGATTCACCTAAGGTCTACCCATTCACTTCCTTAAGCAGTCCTCGGTGGACAGGATTCACAAGTCTTTCTATTTTCATTCACATTTACCCCTTCCAGCAAAAAAGGGATTTAAACTCACCGACTCTAGTCATTCATCTTATTAAACGTCAAGTGCAGAATCAAGTTGTTTATAAATCCAAATACGAACTTATTTGGTGAACACCCTCATAAATGAACTCGAATCCCGAACTTGGATCCACACGCAAGGGAAGCACACATCCTCATCTCTCCTTCGCTACATATATATTGCTCCACGTAAACGCCATATTATTTTTTCCATATAAGGACTTCTTGGATTCACGGAAAGAATCATTTATAATATATGATGGAAATTTGAATTACTCCCCGTTTTTTGTTTTTTTTCTAAAATTCTTTAGCAATGCCTGCTGGGTCATAAAAGCGAAGAATACGCAAATATAAATAAGAAAACGGATTTCTTAGTTTTGCTTCTAGTTTTGTGAGGATGACTAGAATAAATATCAAGAAAATGTGCGGGTTTTTTTCACTTTTTTTCTCAGAAGATCTAAACGCGAAATTGCTTTGGCTTGTCTGATATTTTCTTATGGTATATTGAAAGCATATCAATTCTGACTGGTAATTTTCTGTTTTTAAGTTAAGTATCTTTCTGTACGGACGGTATTCGTTCGAAATTTCTAACTTTTAATTTTACGTATATTTTTAGTCGCGTTCGAGTCTAGTCGCGGGTGACTATATCTCACTATGTCGCTCGGTCGGTTCCAGTTTGGCTTCTTTTTGGCGTGGGGAGGGGGGGTAATAACATTGTAACTCTTCGGTCGATTCTCTTTCGAATGATATAATTGCCAAGGTCTTCCAAAGGTTAGCCCGAGAACTATTTTGTTTTGCCAATAACATCATAAATATTCGGTCGATTTGAACGAAATTTAAACCCTTATGTTGTTTTACATTCTCTTTCGAATTATATAATTGACAAAATTCTCCCAAGGTTATCCAGGGAATTATCGAAGTTTTGAAGGTGGTAAGGTCATAAATCAGAATAAGTGAGAGCACGCGACTTTTGATCAGCATACTTTGTTATCCAGTCGCTGGCGACTCTATATCTCACTATGTCTGTCGGTCGGTCTGTCCCCGTTAAGCATTTTTTTTACAATAACATTGTAACCATTCAGCCGATTGTAACGAAATTTGAAACCCTTATGTTGTTTTACATTCTCTTTCGAATGACATACTTGCCAAGGTCTCCCAAGTGTGCCCAGGAATTATTCGTTTTTTACCATAATATCATAACTATTCTGCTTATTTTAACGAAATTTAAAACCCTTATGTTGTTTTACATTCTCTTTCGAATTATATAATTGTCAAGGTCCTCCCAAGGTTATTCCGGGAATTATAGAAAGGTTTGAAGGTTGTAAGCTCATAAATCAGAATAAGTGAGAGCACGCGACTTTTGGTCAGCAGTTGTGAGGTTTTCTACGGCTTCGGCGCGAAACATCCAAGTACTAATTCGACCCAATGTTGCTTAACAGTGACGATCTCGTTACAGGGTCACACGGCAACCTGGCGCTTACCTGAAGCTTACTCCAATATTTCGAGGAAAGATAATACTCTCCCTCGGTAGGGAGTACCAGTAGGAAAGAAAATCCCAAAAGGCGGAATTTCGAACTCTTTATTGAGGGTGTAGAACTCAGGTTGCTTCTGCGTTAGATTAATTCGAAAACGGGCATGTCAGGTATTCGGGCGAGCCTATTCCTTGTTTTGGGATGGTATCTTAACTGATTGCGATTCCGACTGCAACTGTGACTGTAATTGTAAAAGGAACCGTGACTCTGATTGACTGAATTACTGCAAGAATGTCTTCCCCTCGGTCTACCCAAGATGTATATACTGTGGCGGGCGCACACCGTGGGTGTGGCTCACCATTAGCCAATGATTTTATTTGAGTGGAGCCTCCTCCAATCCGTGTTAACTTGTGTATCCATGGAGATAGAGATTCATTTTTATCGAATTCCAAAAGGTGGTTTCCCACAGCAAATAATGGCCGCTACTATCGTGTTTTCTACTCTTCACCTGCTACAAAGCTTGTTTGAATAGCTTGGCCTTTTAGCGTGACTGTGGAGATCGCTTTACTTCGTTTTACTGTGTATGTGTGTGTACATGTGCACAAGTTTGCTAATGTGTGAACGTCTCGAATTCATTCATCTCGCCTTGGCCTTTGCAAGCAACATATATATTATTTAAATGGACTATTGTTATAGGTACTTTGTTATAAAAGCTATACATTATTATTTTACAGAGATATTACATATTATTTACACAAATAGTTATTATTATTTATAAAAACTGCTATTCTTATTTTAGATTATTTGCATGTGAGTAGTTGTGATCGTGCCTGTTACAAGCCTTCATATGATTCACATGATGCTCAGGTGTAAGGCCTCATTGTCAAACCTATTTCACCTTGCACAGTGGCACTACAGATAATTCAAAATGATCCATGAAAGTCGATGCGTGCCATTGCAAGGGGAAAATGTGTGAATGAAAGGCTCATTAGGCTGATTTTGCTTAAGAACATTCGCTACTTTTCACACAAGATTAATGAGGGACAATTTCTGTCCTAAGCAATGCAGAAAAAGCGACTCGAGCACATCAAGAAGCTGATCAACAAGTTGAAATACCCATTGTAGCCAGTGAGGGGGTGGTTTTTCTCCGACGAGAAGAATTTCTGTCAAGACCAGAAGATCAACTCCCAGAACAAAAGTTAACTCGCTGTCGCACCAAAAGACGTGCTCAGACTTCTGCAGAAGGAATTTCCAGTGACAATTAAGGTCTTCGGTGCCGCTATCAGTCAAGTTGACTGCCGCAAAGAAAGAGAAGATAAACAGAATATATTTTCCTCTATATATTTATATATATATATATATATATATATATATATATACGAGAGAAGGGGTTGACTGATTGTGGCGGGTGTCACCAGTTCCAAAGTTCCAAGTTGGAACAAATATTCCTTCTCTGCTACATGATGTAATTTGGTACTTTAGGATGTCCACTAAATAAGTTCGTATTTTGATTTTACAAACAACTCGATGAAAAATAACTTTATTTTGAAATTTAGTTTTATAAGATGAATGGCTAGAGCTTGTAAATCGTATCCACCGAGGTGGATGGATCACAACAGCTATGACGAAGTGATTTGATCGATTGTGTAGCTGATATGAATAATGAGAATTTGTCTTTATGAATAATGTTTTATATGTGTAGAGAAGGTGGGCGTGACCAATGGGGTTTCTGGAGAGGAGTTTGTTTTGTCTCAAATCAATGTTTGTTCAAGAAAGAGAGAGAGATAGAGAGAGAGAGAGAGAGAGAGAGAGAGAGAGAGAGGGGGGGGGGGAGCAGGACAGAGATTGTCTATCGAAAGAATTTTATAGATAAATGGTGAAAAAGGAATTTATAGTAAGAAAACGATAATAGACTTTGTGAAATAGGATATCAGTGTAGCAGAGTGTCGTTTGTAAACAAATGGAAGGAAATGGTTAAATGAAAGTTCTGGGGGTATGAAGTTTGTTGTGACCAAAAAGAAGATAACGCGACGATGGAAGGCCAACAAAATGAATCGTCGGTCATGTCGGAACACCGTGTACATGAGTATGTCCAACTTTTGCTTTTGTGTAATTGGATCACCACAAACACACACACACATATATATATATATATATATATATATATATATATATATATATATATATATATGTATATATATATATATATATATATAATATATATATAAGGAAGACTGGTCAAACGCTGGCTGGAGAGGGTTGCTGCTGGAAGGCCATACCTCCGGAAAGAGTGAGGAGTGGTTGTCGAAGAATTTCTACTTCACACGCGGTACTTTCTGGTCCCTTATTCCCTTGGTTTTTAATCCCATGGATGTGTTGGGTGCGATTGCAAAAGAGACCAACCGCTGTGCTTGCCACATCAAGAACGAGCTGGTGGCCGAGATATTCCAAGGGAAGATGAGGGGGTCTACTTTGAGTAAACTGTTATCTCTCAGCCTTAATCTAGTTGATATTTTTCAACTATATATTTATATATATATATATATATATATATATATATATATATATATATATATATATATATATATATATATATATATATATATATATATATATTTGACCCTGGTCAAAGATGCGGGGCAGCACGATGCAAACCTTACTGGAGAGAAACCCAAAGACCATCGCAGTTGGGAGAAAATTGATCTTCATGATTTATGGAACGTGGCATGGATTGTATGCAAGCCACCGGATGTTCTCGGTGTTGTGCAACTGTTCCTGGAAGAAGTTCTTTTCATCTGAGAAAAACTAGATAGTTCCTGGCTAACAAAATGCTTTAGCTTGTTCAGAAGCTTTTTGGACATGGGCAAGTGGTTAGCCTAGGCCTTTGCTGTCAAAATTTGGCCCTTGCCCCTCTAGTATGAATGGTAGCGAAGATCCTTATTAAGGGCCATCTTTATGGTGGTCAATCCAGAACCCATATCTCTCGCAAAAGCCCGGAATCCCTGTCTCGGGTCTTCCTTTACCTTCTCCTGTAATTAGATGAATTCTGGAGTAAGCACGCAGTCAGAACACCCGTTGTGGCCCTTTCTGCTGGCTATGGCTCCGTTGTAGGTGTCAATGTCTCGTTTTACAGCATTTACTGAGTTTACAGTGCATTGAGCAGCAGTCAAGGTCTAGTCTTACATGCCAGACCTGGCAATCAGTAGATCCGGGTTCGAGTCCCGGCCAGGAATTTTCAAAAACTTTTTTCCCCTGGCGTTATTTCTGTCTTCTCGGTAAAGGATCGCCTTCATTGTGCCGCCCTCTGCTCTCTTTGATTCTGGGTTCTTCTAATGTCCCTTTCTCTTGCCTCTAAAAAAACTCGGGTTTCTTGTCTCATTGCTCATTGGCGTCCAATTTTATCTTTCTCTTGTACTATCTACATACATATATGCGTTTGGAGATTATAACTGCCTCAGCCATTCGGAGCCTTCGGCGATCAGAATCACGGAAAATAATGGAAGTGTTCGGGACTAGCATTTCTCTTGTGTTTGACGTATGATGCGTTGTAACGTGGCGATTAATCGCCCCATCCTGGAGGTGAATTGCCAACTTGCACGACAAGGTTGTTCAAGTCATCCCTATGTACTATCCCCCCCGCCAAAACTTTCTCATTCTATGTCCGCTTGCTTTCACGTCCACTGCACTCTGCCAAAGCCAGCAATTTTTGCAAAGGTAAAGACGGAATTTTCTGAAACCGAACAGAAGAGTAAGAATAAATATATGTGCTCACTGGGCGGATTATAGATTCCTTCTGTTCCCTTTGAGCGAAGTAGCTCCCTCAATAGGGGGTACTTATTTCTAAATTTATCTCTTCCTCTTTTTAATTACTGTTAAACCCTAAATTCTTTCAACCTTGCACTACATAACTTAATCACCGACAAAGTCTGAGTTACAGTTGGTATTAGTATATAGTGAATCCCTGCAGGAGACCCCGGTAGAGGGTGAAAAAAAGAAGGGCCGGTTATCTGCCACGATCCCGAACCCAACTGTGGACTACTGTTAGGGCTATATCTAACTAAGTGGAGTGACCAAAGATAGTGCGAATCCAGAAAGGTAGGCGAGTTAGAATTAAGATATATGGGAGGTTTCTCTCACTTTTGGAGTGAAGTATATTTTTAACTTCCAGAAGTCACCAACTAGGAGTCCACATGATGTAGAGCACAATATAAGACTGACAAAGGCAACATGGATCTCCCAGAGGAATTAAAAACACTGCCCTTCCGATTAATACCAAATGGAAGAAAATGGACCTCACAAGAAGTCGCCCAACAGATTTTCTCGGACCTGGAAATACCATTAATAAAATGCATTTAAACACCCAATGGATTTACAGTCATCTGCCCCAAGGAAATGATCTGATACAACTTCTATCGACGGTCGGTAGTATAACCTTAATAAAATTAGACCTAAAAGCAAAAACTCCAACACATATGACGTCGAAAAGGAACTTTGTATGTCGAAATGTAGAGCAATGGGTAGGCACACACATATTGAAGGAAATTAAGCATGAATTGATGGAGCGCTAAAAATAGATAAAAGTACAATATATGATCAACTTCAGATATCACACTCATGTATTTAAAGTAGTATCCGAGCACAGTGGAATGGCCTCTAAAACACTGGAAGCAGGATTGTTGATATCCAGAGAGACATATATTTGTAAATATCCATATGTACTTCACTTGTTACGCAATTGAAGACCACACCTAAGTGTACTGCCAAAAGAAGGGACTAATAATATGTCCTTAATGTGCTACCGAATGTCACCCGTTCTGTAATTGCACAAACACAATAAAGAAGTGCATTAATTGTGAGAGGAACCATACAATGGCTATGTTATGCTCTAAACGAAAGGAAGCCTTCAAAGGAAGGAAAGAGAACAATAGTGAAAGAAGGCAACTTTAATATACACATCTTATGCAAATGCAACAAGTAAGAAATGCTAGGAAAGACATTTCTACTTAACATAACAGGAGGATGTATGTCAAGATATACACATGCGTAATATATGCACACGTACATAAAAACGCAAGTACAACCGGGAACGTATGCAAACACGTTAAACTCACAATTGAAAGCAAATAGGCAAGAACAAATAAACATTCCACATAAAGTCGACTCATCGGCAGTTCTAAACATGAGAATGCCGCAAGCCAACACCAAAGATGACAAACAGGAAGAACTACAAAGATCACAAACAAAAAGAAAGTGACACCGATGAAAGCTTGGATTCCTCACAAGAGAAGCCGAAAAGAGTGACACGAAAATGTAAAAATAGAAGAAATCTAAGTCAGGAAGGATCCTTACCCCGAGGCGTATACCCAACAGGGGAGGACCATGACGTAGCCACTATCGCGATTAAGGAGAACATTGATTGTAGAACTTGCGAGGAATTAGATGAATCATATAATATATCGCCGTGGAAATAAAAATGGAATTTACAAAACTCAAAATAGCTACGGGAATTCAACCCACAAGAAGAAATTATTTGCGGCTAAACAGCTTTACACTCATCTTCACTAACAGAAACCCTGGTCATATTCATGAGCGATATCAATGCCCATTGCGCAGCGAACGGATAAAGAACCAAAAACCGAGCAGCAAAACGCCTGGAAACTCTACTCGCAATAGGCATCTGCCATCGATTAGGACCTGATTATCTAACTTACTGTATGTAATAGGGACCATTGCCTTAAAATCGGTCTTCTTCCTAGGCAATAATGATCTCTCATTCAACTATTACATGTAGCCGGAATCACATACTGTGCACAAACCAAACAGCTACACTGCTCACAATAAACCACAACCGATATAGATCCCCGTGAAGATAAAGAAAGCATACAACAAAGAAGGGTGGGAGAAATACAGAAGAAGACTAAGCACAAATACACCATAACCACTAGAAGGAGCAATATTAGAGAAATAGATTCAGAATTAGTAAAAATATGGAGCTCGATTCAAGCGACAGACAGATATATATGCAAATCACCCTACCCGGGTATATTTCGGTAAAAACTTTTGCTTTGACGCCCGGAAGGGTTTAAAAGAAAAGACAAATAAGTGAAATATCCGAACAAACAAGAAGAAACAAAACAACGAGGAAGATACACGCCGAACTGAGAAGGAACACGAGAATGAAACCATCTAGAAGATCGATAATGATGTAACATTGAAGAAATGATAGAGGAAAGTGAACCAATTTATAGTCGAAACAGGAAAAATAAATATGAAAAAAAGACTCATAAAGAAACATTATAGACGACTAGGAATGGATTGAATTGATATTCAGAGAATATTGACAGAGGATTTTGGACATAAGCGCAGAGGAAAATAATAAGTTTCACCTCAATTTCAAACATCGAATCATAGACTCGCTTAGCAAGGAAATTGACAGAACGCTGAACTCATCCCCCACCACTTCGTCGCTGTAAGGAGAGAGGCACACGGTGGTATTGACGCGAAAATCACCAAGCAAGAAGTCAAGGCAACAATATCGCTTTTTCAGCAGAAAACACCAACCTTCTAGATGGAATCGCAAATATGTTCAATGTCTGTCAAATACATCTCAGATAAGCTTACGTCGTTAAAATGATCCTGATTCCAAAATCAGGAAAGCCACTAAATCAACTAGACAGTCACAGACAAATATATTTACTTGATTTCGAGAAGGTATTCGAGAACATTATAAACCAAGGACTAAGTGAGTGCCTAAAGGATTTAGGAAGAGGCAAACTACAGTCATCACTGACAAAATTGCTAAAACAAATAAAAGACAATCACAGCGTTATCGTCTGTAGGGACGCATAGCTTTCGACAAGGTTTAGACAGGGGGAATACAATACAAAATCATACAGAACAGGATGAATAACAACTTATAAGGGTACTTTGCCACAATTTGATGTAAAGATACGCATTCATCGAGATCGGATATCATCAAGGAGACAAATTCAAACTTAATTTTGGCCTTCCGTAGGGATGATGTTTGAATCCGTTATACTCGTAATCCCATTACCCCTCTCTGAAGGGTAGCTCAACATCCAGTTTGACGTTGAGATGACGCATATCGTCGTATGCCCTTATAGGAACGGCGAAATGCAAGCAAGATTTACGGCCGACGATATAAGGAGGATAAACGAGTACGAAATGAAATGGAAAATATACGAACAGGAACAGATTTAAGATCATTCTGATGTTCAGAAGATAACTCGGAGATATCTACGTTAAAAAAAATTGCACAGACACACAAACGAGACCAAAAACCTAGGGATTAACAATTCTATAGGCTCAGATCACTCATCCGAAAGAACAAAAGAAGATCTACCGCGATAATGTACCAAATTATCCCAATATACACCATATTGAAAACAAACATTATCAAACTGCAAAAAATACAAAATTAAGAGACATCAATTATCACAAACACAAGAAAGAGAGAAAGGAAAAGACAACGCGAGATTCACAGAGAAGCTGAATTAAAACCACTCAACAAAATAATAGAAGAAAGAGCAAAAAAATGAAGAGAAAAAAACTCAAGAGGAAATAGGCGAAGAAATCACGTCACTGATAGCCTAGAGGAAGGAGAGAGATCACACTCTCTTTTTCCAACATATACTTCAAACTTATACTTCAAAAAGAAGAAGAAATCTACACATAAAAGACTTCCACGAACATGGAAAGTCCCAGAAGATGATACTCAAATAACTTCACCTCAACTTCGAATTAAAATAAACGAAATTGGAAACTAACTGAAATGACAAGGATTACCCGAATTTGTCAACCGATTACGCGTAAGTTTCTTTAGCTAATTTTACCAGTTACATAAACATGTATAATACACGATATTGATACAAAAACGAGAAAAAAAGAGTGACAAGAAAGCGAAACCAGCAGTAGAAAAAACATAACAGCAGTTTGGACGCCTAAAAACATTATTATAATATAAAACACATGGAATCACTATCAATGCTAGCCTGATGCTCAGCCATCAATTCGCTTAACTAACTATTTTCATAACTATATTACTCTACTAAACAGAGAGATCAGCATGACATCCGTAAAAACCTAGAACTCACTTGCAAACCTCCTACTTCCTTTCATTTATCTCTACACTTTTTCTGCTATCCTTCACCTATACATGGATCAGGGAAAATATAAAGTTGTAAGTCCACCCACAGTCTAGGTAACCTGTCAAATTTGCTCCTGTATTTCCAATTTACAACTTTGCTATCTTGAAATCTTCTCTCTCTCTATCTCTCCTCCACCTTCTTCGCCACTCCTCAGGGACCCGTAGGTGCTCTGGGAGTAGCGCCGGGGAGGTTAGAGAGCTTTCCCCCGCCCCTCCTCTCCAATTCCCTCTCTAGCCATCTTAAGATGGTCGAAAGGAGGGACGGGCAGAGGTGATTGGCGAAACTTTCGCTATTTCTCACCTCCCACCTTTCTTTTACTTTTTTTCTCTTTCGTTCTCATTCTGGTAGAGGCATGGGTAAAGGGGACAAGGATATTGGGAAGCTTAATATAAGACGTGTTCCGATGCTGCGCGGCTCTACTATTGCATCAATTTGGAACCGAATCCCCCCTTCCCCACACACACACACTCTTCTTGATTAATTAAACCAGTTTGGGTGGCCAGGCAAGTGTTTATATGGGCGAAACCTGAAGTTACAAAGGAGGGAAAGTGAAGGCCAAGTACAGAAAACGCTATCTCCAGACAGTAAACACCGTAGTGTGGGGAAGCTCTCTGTACACGAACAGAAGAGTTTCCCAGCTAGGGTAGAATCCTGCTACCCAAGGAAGGCCCCATAGGGTGAGCCCTTAAAGAAAACAGACCGGTTCCCCCCCGCGTTATACGGATGGGAGGCGCAAATCTACAAGACCGGCCGTCATGGAATTTCTGTTTGGAGTTCTTAATCTCCTCATTATGAGGCTAGTAGACACCCCGAATGGATACGTAGCCATTTGCCATTCAATGGAGGACGTGGAACAGCTCGTATCTGAAAAGGTAAAGAAGTAGCTTCAAAAAATCAAGCTGGAAGCGTCCATACCACAAGACATCCTGGTTCGCCGGACCATAATCCTCAGAAGGCTCGACCCGTTTTTCTCGGATACTCTTGCGAAGACATCAGGGAAGATCTGTTGAGGCAGCAGACGTGGGCGAAGATCACTAAAGTAGAGAAGTTCGGCAGAGGAAACGGAATTATCAAAATGGTCTTTGAGAAAATCGAGATGGCTGACAGGGCCAAGAAGCAAGGCCTCCTAGGCATTTACCTTCGTGTGGCCTCAGAGCAATTCGAGGCAGAGGAGTACGTTCAAGTGGACTGCTGCTACAGATGATACGCCATCGAGAAGCACTAGACGCGTGAATGCAAAGAAACGGAAGTCACGTGTCCCAACTGTGCCCAGTCTGTTCACGAATGGAGACAAAGCGTGGCTGAGAAACTAAAATATATTAATTGCGGAGGGGACCACAGAACGCTAGCCGTGAAGTGTCCCACCCGCAAGGAAGCGATTCGGGCAAAGCGGGAATTCTCCAAAATGAAAAAGGAGGTAAAGGAAAAGTCGTTCGCGGAAGCAACGGCTACGCAGCACAAACATGGAATCACGGCGTCGAAGCTGTTGATGCCAAGCGAAGGCAGAGACATAATGACCATGGTCAATTTTACCCACTTGGCAAATCTGGCAAATCCCAGCACTTTTGCAGAGGAATTGAACCGCCTCCTGCAGAAGAACGGGACTAACAAGAAGTTGTGGTTCCCGCCTAATCCCGCCTCACAAGACGTCCTGAAAATCCAACTCACCCACAGTCCCCACGAGGAAGAAAAAACTTAAAAAGAAGAACAAACTCAAACAGAAAAAGAAGAGTCGGCAGGCGAAGAAGCTACCACAGACAAAAAACCCAAGTTAAACTCGAAGAAAAAAATAAACAGAGAGGAAAGAAGAAAAAAATAACATACAAGAGGAATAGTTAGACGCTCCAACGACTGAGGAAGAGGTGGAAGAAGAAAAAAATCGTGGAAAAAGCGAAAACTAAGAAGCAAGAGGGGAAAAATATGTTCACATTGTTCCAAGGAGTCCCACTTACCGAAAAAACAGAAGTCCTTGAACAAGGCCACTTCATTGACGGAGCAGAGCTGCCCCTCAAGGTGTACGGAACACCGGTCTGCCTACCCCCTAGCGGTATCACTCGGCTTCCAGTTGAGGGCATACGCAAAGGGAACTACAAATGGACGTGTGAGGGTCCGGACTCTCCAAAGGAAGTTAAGGATCTGTTGTGGGATGACACAATCATCATTCCTGATACATGTGTCCGCATCCTCAACATGTCCGGATACAAGACAATCAGCAATGGACAAAGATACGCCTAGGAGCCCTCGACACAGTGAAATAGCCAAAAAAAAGTACAAAAGTGTCTAACAGTGAATATAAGCGTTAAAGTTCAAATTAAAACCATAGTGAAATAACCCCAAAAGTTACAAAAGTATCTAACAGTGAATATAAGCGTTAAAGTTCAAATTAAAACCATAGTGAAATAACCCCAAAAGTTACAAAAGTGTCTAACAGTGAATGTAAGCGTTAAAGTTCAAATTAAAAACAAGAAGTCTAGCAGTGAATGAAAGCATAAATAGTTCAATTTAAAGCGAGTGTCATGAGTTAATCGTATAAAAAAAATTACCGGTGGTAGCAAAAAGTGGCTAAGATAGCAAAAAGTTTGATAGTTAATATTAGAATCAAAGCATATAATTTATACATATTTTTTTAATGTAAATCAACATTAACAATTTATAAAAGCGACAACTGAATGCGAGAAATATATTGTTAAGAGATGTGAAATTTATAAAAACATAGTAATGTAAAATAACTGTGTAAATATTTTTAAATCAATGGTGTAGAAACTAAGTTTTATAAAATGAAAAATGATAACATTCCGAGGTCAATTATCGTTGTAAACACATTTTAATAATCCTCGGGACAACAATAATATAAAATTATCAATTTAATATTTATCAAAAATGTTACTGTAATTTTTTAAGAGTTGACTAGTCCGACCTCCAGGCAAGTGTATACTCATACTGTATTTAATCTCCATTAAATCTCCATTCCTTCCATTTCACTAGTACCTCAACCCACAAGAGTGTGGGGGATCCCTGAGCTTTCATCTTTTTGATAATAAAGTTAAAAAAAGAAGTTACATTTAGACATTCTCTAGAATTATCCTAGTCCGGAGCTGAAACGGGTTCTCCCAATTGCCGGTCGCGCGCTCTAAACTGAAATATCAGATACAGTAAATTAAGCCTCCCAAAGCTTTACTCTATCAAACTCTATCTTAACTCGCTCACGATTTAAAGACTCACAATTCATATGAACAAGAAAGAAGAACGACAAATTTGCTATTTTACGTCATCATATTTACTTATTTTTGGATTAAATATATGAAGATTGAATTGGTGCTATCTTGCAACTAATTTTTTTGACCTTACTACTTGAGCTCACATATTAAACGTCGTGAAAAATAATATATCAATGATATAATTATAATTACATAGGATGGTTAAATCTTAAACTAAAATTACTCTCATTTAACGTATTCGATGCATGAGTACTGTTTCTTTCTTACCACTTTATCCATCCCTTCCTCAGTGCGTGTGTCGAGGTCTTCGCTAGTTGCCTTCGATATTACTTTTCTGTCTTCGGTCTCGAGATGATGGTCCGGTTGGCTTAGTTGGTCTTGGGGTATCTTCTCTATTCTCCATGTGTTACACTTCCTGAGCAAGTTACATCGTGGCTGGGGATGCTAGGTTATCCGCCAATCAGATATCTTCTAAACCGTTATTCCGTCTCATTTTTTAAAGTTGTGTTAAGTAGGTCGTGTCATCTTCATGATGTGTGCATGAAGTATGCACGCAAAAGACCGTTAATTATTTAGTTTTATATTACGTTTTATGGAAGATAAGAAAAAATAAACAGCCAATAAAAAAAAAGAAAGACGAAACCTGAAGTTTCGCCATGTGAACGTCTTTTTGTGATTTAGGCTCAGCTGTTACCGGTCACAACTTCCCAGCCTAGTTGGCTGCCAGGCTAACTGAAAGGTATCAGGCTAGGCTACTACTCCTAGCCTAGCAAGACATCCCTAAAATGCCTGGGCTACGAGTCTGGCCGTTCGACAGGGTCTACTACGGCCCTGACATTGGCTTTCCTCCTCCTGTCACTTTTGGCGGAAAACCAGTGAGAAATCACTTGTGGCTGCGGTTCGTAAGCTGCGTGCGCCACGTTTATGACCGTTTAGCCTATGGAGAAACCATTTCGGCTAGTGTAGTAGGCGAATGATGAGGTCTGCTGGGAGAGGCTGGAAAGATCTACAGGGTAGGCGGATGCGGCTGGCGCGAGACCTAGTACAAAACTTTTCTCTCTCATTTTATTGGTCACAAGCATCGAATATATAACGCGCGCCCAGTCAGCTGACACAAGTATAAAGTAAATAGAGAAAAATGGCTGGTGCACAACAATTGAAAAAACTGAATATCCTAGGTGCGGAGGCATTTGTTCGTGTATAGATTTTAAGTAGAGGAACTTAAAAAACATCATTCGTCAGAGCGTCTGCAATTTCGGTGACATTGAATTGGTAATGGAGAGGAAGATGGGAGAAGCGGAAGAGCGTCACCACCGCGAGCTAGCCGTCGTGAGGAATCAAGTTGTTCAATTTGAAGAAAACTGCATTCTGGAATTGACGAACCTGAGGAACCAGGTAGACCAACTTCAAGAAGCAGTTGACAAACTCTAGAGACGTGTCATCTCCAGATCACCTACAGGTAATGGGAACGAGATTCGAGGAACTGTCCAGGCGGATATTATTGCTGCAGACTAGATGGGAGAGAGTAATACGACTCGATCCGGAAAAGGTTGCTTGCTGAAAAGACCCGGGAAGGGGCAAAGAAGGGAATCAAAGAGCAGGCAAAAAATATGCTGACGTTGTTAGATCCGTGGGAACCTTCGAGACAGTGAGACCTTCTGTGTCGGGCGCACCTCGAACGAACTCCCAGAATATTAAAAATGGTAACACAGGGGGCTGCAGGAGTTCCTATTGAAGCTGCTGTAGTAAATCTTCTGACCAAGATGAAAAAAAAGAAGCGAATGAATAGGAGGAAAAGGCATGTAGCAGCTGCGGAGAAGCGCCAGAGAGCAACACTAAACTGGCTGATACAAGCGCATCAGCACTGACAGTGGACTGTTCAATGGAGATTAGGAGTGCAAGCTCGAACAAAGCAGAGTTCAGGAAGTAAGAAAAAAAAGAAAGAGTAAGAAGAATAAGAAGAAGAAGCAGAAGACGACCTCTCTTGCCGCAGAGGATCCTTTGAGAACCATAATTTGCTTTGCCGTCTTTTCGGGCGATGACGTGCAATGCGTAGTGGTAGGAGACTCAAAGATGCGAGGGCTTCAGTACCACCTAGGTGTGGGGAAGTGCTACTGATGGGAAGTACGAGGCCTCGCCGGGAGGGATAACGAGGCACTTCGAGACGAAGTTAAGAAGGTACGGAATTTCTCCAGAAGCTCCGTCGTACTTACTTCAATGGTCGGTGGAAACGATCTTTTTTTAGAGGGGGCAGAGTCGAGCAAATGGAACATATTGTAAAGACATCTCTAAGAATTGCTGAGGATCTTCTCGCCAAGGCAAACACGGCCATGCTCGGGGGAGAGATGCTACCCAGAAAGTTCGTTACAGCACACGCACATAGCAAACGAAATGAGCTGTATGCGGGGGACGGGGTCCACCTAAACGACCAAGGAAGGAAGTTTTTTGGCCAATTTAATCGACAGAAATGCCTTCTGGTTGTTGAGGGTTGCACGGAACGAGCCGGGCTGTCACTCGACATGCAACAACGAACAGGAGACTCAAGACGAACCTCGAGAGGGGGTTAATGGTGCATGCTGCTGCAGGAGGCGCTGATATACGGCAACATGAGAGGAATAATGGAACCCCTGCTGGTGACGAAGAACCGGTCTCAGGGTGAAGGCGCTCTTGGCGATGCGTCCCCATCTGAAGACAGTGCTCCAACCAATTCGTCAGAAACGCGTTAGTAGAGGGAACGTTCGAACTAGCCAGCGTTGCTTAAAGGTTTTATTTTTTTAACGTGAGGTCGATACGAAACAAGTGGGACGATTTTGTGGTAGTATTGACCTTCGATAACTTAAAATAGATGTGTGCAGATCGTAGAAACGTGTATTCATACTGACAATCAAGATTTCGAGGGTATATTTGCGATCCCAGGTTATAAAATGTTCCACTGCGACTGAACTTGTCGGGAGGTTCGGCGAGTTATGATATACGTCCGGAACTGCTTTGCCGCTGTCGAATGCAAGGTGAGATGTGGTCATGAGATTTTAGAGTTAGACATAGATCCTACCAGCTCCTCTTATCGAGTAGTGGTGGTGTAAAGAACGCAAAGCCAGCCAGAAAAGTCAGACTCCAGCCTGTACACGAAGCTCACTGACCTGATAAATAGTCACACGAGTTCGGTACTGGTAGTTTTAACTGCCGTGGGACTGACTAGAGAAAATGGTCAGACGATGGTGAAGGGACGAGACTAATTGAGTTCGCTCAGGATAACTCCCTTACACAGTGGGTGGGGGAGCAAACGTGGGGTGAGAACATGTTAGACTTGGTGTTTACCACTGAGGACGACCTGGTATATGGACATAGTGTGAGAGAGTGTCTGGGCGGGAGCGATCATCGCACAGCCAAGTTATCCTTCTACATTCCATGTGACAGACGCTCTCACGCCGCTACCTTAAAATCTGACTACTAAACTTCATTAATATTTGGGATGCGATAGTTTGGCTTTAACCGTCAACAGGAGACTGAGCCTCGGCCAAATGGTCGGCGTTTAAAAAGACTTTATGGCCCAGCAGTCTGCGTTTGTTCCTAGGGGGAGGATGAGTGGCAAGACTCTTTAACCAAAGTGGTTGAATCGTGGCCTCGCCGCAGCGATAAGGAACAGATAAACTGCCTACAACAACTGGAAAGCCAACTGAAATGAAGAAAGACTTCTTCAATACAGCAAAAAGTGCAGTCAAGTTAAGCCTTTTGTGCGCAGAGGTAAGTGCAACGAGGAAGTCCAGGTGGCATCCCTCTGTAAAGAGACCCCGAAATAATTCTTCCTGCATGTCAATAGCTGCAAAACGATTCGTCATCGCAAAGGACCGCTGCTAGATGACAATGGCGTATTACAGAAGTCAGAACCAGACATCGCCAGTGTGTTGAATGACTACTTCACCTCTGTATTTACGAGGGAAGCGGAGAGTCCAGATCAAGGCTGGGGGTTCATCTCGAAGAGGAAAAAACCCTAGGCAAAATAGTCTTAGACAGAAATGAAGTAGCAGCCAGATTAGGAAACCTTAACCCGTATAAGTCTCCAGGCCGGATGGCTTTCCTCCTAGAGTCCTCCGATAAGTTAGCAAAGAGTTCGCTCCACACCTCACCACAATTTTCATCAAGTCTTTAGAAAATATAGCGGTGCTGGATGCCCGGCTAATTATCGGCCTATTAATCTGACATCTATCGGAGAAACACTGTTTGAGGGAATAATCGAAAACCTTATAGTGCAGCACTTAGAGTCACACAACCTGATCTTAGATTCGCAGCACGGATTTCGCAAGAAAGGTTCATACCTCATTAATCTACCAGAATCTTTCCACAGTATTTTGTGTGAGCATAACCGTAGTGGAGCTGTGGATATTTTATACCTGGACTTTCAAAATGTCTTCAATAAGGTACCACACCACAGGTTGATCAATAAGGTCCGCGCCCTCGGATTACCGGCAACGTAGCCAAATGGATAGAAAACTGGCTCACGAGACAGAGGCAACGGGTAAAGATCAACGGGGTAGCCTCGCAATGGGTGCCGGTAGGTAGTGGGGTGCCTCAGGTCCCAGTGCTCGGTCCTCTATTGTTTATCGTCTACATAAATGACATAGACGAGGGAATACTGTAGCGACCGGCGTGTAAATCCAAAATAGGACACACGCGAGAGTCGCCACACACATAAAGTACAGAGAGAGAGAAAAGTAAAGTTAGCGCCGTTTACGAGAATGTCACACGGTAGTAAACGGAGCACAGTTATCTCTTTTAGAGTTGGTCGAGGCAATCTTAGGCAAACATTATAATCAAGGCAGAATCCAAAATAAAACGGATAGCTATCACAGTTAAACAAATAGAAGGCAGGTCAGGAAGCGGTCTCCATGGCCACATGCCACCACCCACATAGAATTTTACCCAATAGTCGGAGTACCTTCCTTATTAATATGTTTGGCAGTAGCCAATCAAAGGTCGAGTTATGTTAATACTCTAAATCAACAGGCCGGTACATAAGAGGGAGGTGTGGCTTAGTTGGACGAGGAACGTGTAAGGCGTGGATTAAATTGAATATATATCTGTGTGAAGCCAGAACAAAGAGGATAATTAGATTACTATTTTATATAGCAATATATCGCGTTATATATTGTTCAATCCGATCTCTCGGATTCGCGTAATTCATCCTTGTATATAGTCGTGTACATAACGCAGACATTAAGGTGTAAATCTTAAAGGCTCTATTCGTCCGGTCTCCTTTAGATCTTGCTCGCACTTGACCTCGAACTTAATTTATGTCATAACTTAGAACTTAAAACTTTATTAAAGAACTTTTGTAAAGTGCAATAAGATCTAGTTTCCATAATAATTATATTTTTGCTTTGGCGACTTCAATATCCTGACGTTCTTCAATCTTCCTGCTTCAAGGCCTTATTTATCGTGAAAAAAGCCGTTGCGCATTGTCCTCTTTAGTCGCAAATTCCTCGCGATTACATAACTCACGAAATACCGGTGTTCTACCCCGGTGTGGTCTATCCCCATCCTCTGGGCTATTTGACCCCGTCGCTAGAATAAGACCGCCCCTCGGCTTAGGGCACCCCATAGCAATCAAAAAATAACTCTCGTAGGAAATAAAATAATAAGGATCAAGAACCAAAGAGATGGCTGGTCACCCAGCAACTTACCCTAACTCTTACTCATTCCTCTTCACCACTATATCCTAACTACCCTATCCACTATACTCCGACTATCCACTTTACTTTTCTCCCTTTTTCAAGACGTAAGACGTAAGACGTAAGGAAGGGCAACGGAGTCCTTACCAAAAGATTACGCGATAACTCGGTAATCTATCACCATTAATGGCAACCAGCGTCCCCCTTCCAAGGCTCTTTAGTTGTCCTACGATTACCTTCAAGGTTCTCCCATAATTAGGGACGATCTTAAAGAGCCCCCCCCCCCCCATAACTGGCGACCTTACATTAAGAACCGTCCATTTTTAGCAACAAGAAGCGGAAGAACATTGAAGAATTTGAGGAAATAAAAGGAAGAAGAAAGAGAATGGAAGTCAACCAGGCGAGGCAAGGTGAGGCAGAGTCAGTAAGTGCCGTGACGATAAAAGCTCCAGTATTCAACGACGCTGCAGTGACGGGTTGGATTAGGATTATGGAGGCTCAATTCTACAATTCGAAAATCACCAAGGAGGTAAGAAAATATTACCAAATATTGGCCTTATTACCTCATGAAACAGTGAACCGCCGGCCGGCAGACATTTTCGAAGATGAAAACTACGAGAGATTGAAGGCTGAAGTCGTGAGTCTATTCGAGAGAATAACAGCTTCATCGACTTTCACTGGCCGTCCTTCGAGAAATTTGGAGGAACTGAGGCGCACAGCCTTGCAGCTTGGAATAGGTGAAGAACTTGTGAGGCATAAATTTATTCAATCAATACCTCCCACCATTGCACCGATAATTGCCACTCAAAAAGACCTCTCGTTAACCCAAATCGGTAAATTCGCGGACGAATTAATAATTTTTAACAAGGAACAATGCGTTAATGTGAATAGTGCGAAAAATGCGTGCGGTCCGGCGGTAATGCGCGAGAAACAATTTGCGAGTGCGGCGCGGAGTGGTAATCAAAGTCATGGTGGCAAATTAAACCTCCCCCCAGTGAACGTGCGTCCTTTTAGGAAGGACCAGAAGCCAATTATGTGTCGTGCACATCTCTATTACGGAGACACTGCAAAGTGGTGTAAGCCGTGGTTAAGTGGCCAAAGAAAAAGGAGGATCTACAAATTCAGCCTTCATCTAGACCATCGTCGCCATGAACTAAGAAGGCACGTTTTAGTCACTGCGGCAGCGGGCATGCCGGCCGTTTTCAAATTAGCCGCAAAACTCGACAACAAGAGTTACGAATTCCTGATCGACACGGGGTCGAGTGTTTTTATCATCCCAGCCAGCATTGCTAATAACAGCAACATCAAAGAAAGTTGCATAAATCTTTCAAGAGCAAACGGCGGGAAGATTAAAATCCACAGGGAAATGAGTGCGGATTTGGCTATTCCAAGATTAACAAGGGCATTTTGATGGCCTTTCGTTGTAGCAGACATCACCGCACTCATCCCGGGAATGGATTTCTTGAAGCACTTCAATCTAATTGTGAATTGCGCCCGGAATAAGCTGTTGGATCGAAACACCAAGCTCACTTCAGTGGTTCAAACTTCCGAGGAACCATCCATAGCGTTGATAAGAACAGACCTCCATGTCGAAAAATATTGGAAAAATATGGCGCACTGTATAGACCAGCTCCCGCTCAAATGGTACCAGCAATGGACCAATCAGTGGAGCATAATATTGATACCGGCAGTGCCCCACCTACATTTGTGCGGACTAGGCAAATGACGGCGGAAAAACTGAACGTAGCAAAGGAAACGATCGAGGACATTTTAAAAGAAGTCACCGTGGATCTCACCGATACATTTGGTACCCAAGAAGACCCCCGGTGAGTACATGATGGTCGGGGACTATAGAGCTCTAAATGCCATTACAAAGCCCGACCGATATCCATTACCACGGATCCACAAATTGGCAGATCATCTCCATGACAAATTATCACAGAGAGGCCTCAGGATTTCCCTAGAAAAATGCGAGTTGGCGAAAGAGGAAATCACGTTCCTGGGCCATCAAATCTCACAAAACGGCATATGTCCTCCTGCCCCCAAAATAAGGGAAATTGAGGAATTGCCAAAGCCAAGTAACGACTGCGTCGTTACTTGGCAATGTTGGGATACTAAAGAAGGATGATGCCCAACATTGCGGCCAAAGCATCACACGTGTAGGTGCGAATAGACCGTGTTCGAAGACCTCTTGAGGCGCCTTATGCGGGCCCCTTCATGGTCATCGAACGCGGCAGTAAAGTGTTCACACTACATTTCCCGGATGGAAGGATGGACACCGTCTCAATTGACCGGTTGAAACCGGCACGATTACCCCAGGCAATTGAGGACTCTCGGCGATCGGAGTATCCCGGTGTCCCGGCCGCCCAGAAGAGGCCGAGACCCGATCCTGCTTGGGAAATGGAACCCGCAACTGGAAGGGGGGCCGAAACCCCTGATTCTGGCCCTTCGCCTAGAGCAGAGGAGCCACAAGAGGAACGTACCTCATCGCGAGCGGGAAGAAGGATTAAATTCGCTAAAGACAACAAATATATTTATTATTGAGAGAAGAATATCAAAGTGATAAATAAATAATACTTAGCCTAAAATTATAAGACAGTGTGCCAATATAAATAAAAAGAGTACATAAGGTGAAATTATATAAGATTCATATAGCGAAGTTCGTGATTTTCAGACGCAAAGTCGTCACGAGGTACCAGGATGGGAAGAACTAGACAGCTCCCATCCAAAGTAACGAATGAAATAAATAAATTATTGTATAAATATTGTTAAACTTATTGTAAATGTTAATTAGCTGTAACGAGTAATAATCCAGGTTGAATGCTACGTATAGCAATTAAGGTAGGGTTTAAGAATCCACAAAATAACTCTCGTGGGAAATAAAGAAGGGCAACGCAAACCAACCGGGGCATCTGTATCAACCGGAGTCCTTGCCAAAAGATTACACGACAACTCGGTAATCTATCACCATTACTGGCAACCAGCGTCCCCCTTCTAAGGCTCTCAGGTTGTCCTCACGATTGCCTTCGAGGTTCCCCCATAATTAGAGATGACCTTAAAGAGCCCCCCCCCCTCCATACTACTATAATCCATAGCCAAGTTCGCCAACAATAGCAAGTTAGGAGGTAGTGTGAGCTCGCGAGAAGAAATGGAACGCCTGCGAAATAGCCATCTCAGGATAGGCGAGTGGTACGAGAGGTACCAAATGCCATTTAACTTTGACAAGTGCAAGGTAATGCACATCGGCCATCCTAAGCATCGGGAAAACTACTCCTTTCTAGGCAAACACATAGATACTACTGACCTTGACAAAGCTTTAGGCGTGATAATTAGCAGTCACCTACAGTTCTCCAAGCACTGCCTCCAGGTAAAAAAGATGGGCCAGAGAATGTTGGTGTACATAAAGAGACATTTTCGCTGCCGAAATAAACAGTGTTGTCGTGTCACACTTTGAATATGCCGTTCATTTCTGGTCCCCAACTCTGAGGAAGGACATTAAACGACTGGAGAGGGTTCAGGCCGGGCCACTAAATTGATTCCTTTCCTGAGACGTAAAAGTATCAGCATCGGCTGTAAGAACTGGGGCTGTTCTCCCTGGAGTCGCGCCGGTTAAGAGGCCATCTGATTGAAACTTTTAAAATAATAGAAGGAGTTTGAAAACGTAGAACGCAAATGCTACACGTAACCACGGTTATAAACTGGAATTACATCGTAGTATCTGTAGCTACTTCTTTTCGTACAAAGGCTGCGGGCCGAGGAAGGCTCTAACGTCAGAAGTGGTGAACAGCTCGTCAGTCGAAGAGTTCAAATCTCGACTTGACGAGATAATCCACGCCTTGACCTTGGTAGAGATTATAGTATCCGTATAGTTTAGAAGCAAGTAGATAGGTTTCAACTTTTAAATAAAACTTTCCTGATTGTGTTCTTTTTCACAACACAATAAGGTATATTTTCCGCTTTCTGGCTCCGCAAAAGCGGGTGGGAGAGGTGGGTGGGGAGAGCCTTAATCGGTTCTACGCTTTCTGTTATGCTATAAGTTAGGCTTTTCCCAAAATAGTATTTTCACGGTATGGTCAGCAATGACCTTTGAGCTATTACTATTCCTTGTGATAGGTTGGGCTTGGATGTCACCTCCTAACTCTCCAGTAAAAAGCTTGTACAAAAAGAGAAGCATCTGGAAAACGTAACGAGGATAAAATCTTTAATGAATCTCTTGGAGGAATGGCGTGCCAGCCCGGCACGAATGAGAGAGAGAGATAGAGAGAGAGAAAGGGCGAGAGGAGGAGAAGGGAAAGAGAAAGGAGGGTGAGAGAGAATGAGAGACAGAGAGAACAAGAAAGAGAGAACCATAAATAAATACGAGAGAGAGAGAGGGAAGAGAGGAAGAGAAAGGGCGATAGGAGGAGAGGGGAAAGAGAGAGGAGGGTGAGAGAGAATGAGAAATAGAGAGAACGAAAGAGAGAATCAGAAAGAAAGACAATAGAAACAGAAATCGTGGGAGAGAGTAAGACAGATGGGGCAGAGGGGAGTGAGGAAGGATGCGAAGGGAGATAGGGGGAGATAATGAGAGAATAGGATAGAGAGAGAGAGAGGGAGAGAGAGAGAGAGAAAATAACGGCTATTTCAAAAGACCGAGTGGGTGGGCTTCCTGGGATGGAGCGAATTTCGCAAAACGAGGAGAAGGAACTGTGTTTTTATGAGTGACTTGAAGTTTATTTTTTACTGTTTTAGAAATTCCTTCATCATGAATGAGATAGTGCATTGATTTAGCAATATACTTAGGTGCTTTATTTTATTGTAAATTAATTGAGTGATTCTGTTTCATGCCATATTCCAATGATAACGTGAACTTTTTAAAACCGGGCTGCAGTAACGCCGAGGGCGCGATGTCGAATCATGTATATTCATCTACGTTGAGTGAAAAAGGCGGTTCCCCTTTGAGATATAACATAACATAACATAATTTTATGGATGACAAAAGCCACAATGGCCTATCAAAGGTCATCCGCATATGGGATACGATTTGGAGAGGTTCTGTTCTGAAACGCGTAGGAATAATATAACTTGTTTAATTAAGAATACTTAGCGTATATATAAACAAAGCTAAGTAACTTTGATTTAATCATCTAGTCTCTGAAACGACGAAGCCGACACACAATGGAATGAACAACGTTACACAGGAAGAACAACAATATTGTTCAATAAATTCCATTCAACTATCTAGTAGAGATCAAATAGCTGATAGTATTTACTTAAACTACATATTATGTCATATATCCTTTTAACACAGTTATATAACCGTAAATTAGTATTAATTGAAGCTTTATGGTAGCTTGTAATCAAAGAATCATTTCAACTACCACTGTTTTTGTTTTCTTCTAGGCCGTGGTATTGGTACGCTACCTACGTTGACGTGGTACCGAGGCAGTCTACCACATTCCCACCAACAAACATGACCCAACCGAACTTGGGCTTCGCTATTTCTAAATTTGGAATTGAATTTCTCATGTTACTAAGTGGACCCTCTTGCAGACACACCGTCTGCCCTGTTAGCGGCGGCTCGTAGTTATCATCGTATGCCTACCACGACCCTTCACCTTTCTACGGTTATTTTCTTTCCCTTTTCCGCTTACATTTTGACAAACAGATTCTCGCAAAATATCGAGGTTGCAACAAGTGAATTTCAATCTCGCCACTCACCATTTTCTCTTGCCTTAGTATAAGTGCCATGTGCAAGGCTGTGTTGCCTTGTCTTCCATACTGGTTAACATCAAATCCCTTCTTAAGGAGGGCATCCATAATCTTCTCCAGGGTCGCCTCCGCGTCTCTGTCACCCCTGTTGTTAATATGATTATGATTTAGGGCCAGTATTATAATTTCACAAAAGTAGATGTAAGCTTTCAGTTGTTACATTTGAATTGCTTTTGAGTCAAATTTATTCTCAAGGTTTCTATTATAATAATTATTACAATTAATTAATTTTCTTTCTTTCTGCTCATTTATTATCTTTTAACTTTCCTCAAACCTTCGTTCGACTGAAAGAACATCTATTTGTTTGATAACAGTTAATGAGAAAAAACATACATACAGTCCCCAAACCATGTCTATATTTTTTTAAAATTACAACAGCTGATTTTGATTCACTTTTATAACCTGGGGAGATACAACTGCAATTAATAACAGCTTTTCCTGCATAAAAACATGGAAATGGAAGTGTGTGATTATTATTTGAGCAACGAAAATAGATATTAAGGTGGTATTTTAAAGTTGGGAAGATATCAAACGTTTAAGAACAGTGTAGTGAAGAGAAACTTTTGGAACTAATCCTCTAACTTAATTTGCCATTTCACGTATCTGTGACAAATTTGAAATATACAAGACTGTGAACGATGTGTACAAACAAGCGACTGGTCGTCCAGAAACAGCAACAGATACTAACAATTCAAATTCAATTCAATTTGTGTATAGAAAGAACAGAGAGGGACTGCTGTAACACGGCAGTCAGGTAGTCAGAGAGGAGCGTTGCGGAAAATAATTAAGAAAGGGACAGCGAGAGTAGATAGGTCAGTGGCTATACACCGAAGCGAGGTGTTGTTATGAGGGTGTAGGTTATGTGGTAATTGACTGGGCGAGGGTTAAGGGCAAGTCATGGGGTGGAGGCTGACAGCTCATCTGGAAACGCGTTATTCACGATGCCTATTGGTTTATGCGAAGAACGGTACGGGCGGCAGGTGTTTGTGGGCCGCGGGATATCGCGGCGCCATCGCGTACCTTCTTACGTGTAGCGAGGTGTAAAGTGGGTCTGTGGTGAGTTTTCCGAGTTGTTTTGTAAGTCTGGTGTGAGCGTAAGTGTTAAGAGGAGTTAGTTTGTTGTTGTTGTGTAGTGCGTCCATTCTCGAGTACAGCGGCGAACGGCAAGCGCGCTTCAGAGCAGAGTTCTGAATGCGCTGAGCCTTTCGCTTCCCGGTGTCGCTCGCAGCTACGAGTGACAGTGGGGCGTACGTGAGAATGGGACGCACGAGTGCTTTGTATAAGTGTAGTTTTAGTTTTTTACTCGCTGGGTAGAACCTACCCAGCGATGCGTTTGTGCGTGAGGCTCTTGCTTGTATTATGTTCTGGTGTAAGTTGAACCTGAGGGATTTGTCGAATGTTACCCCCAGGATTTTGGTGCACTGTGTGTATGCGAGCCTTGTTGGGTTTTGGTGGATCATGTCTGGTGTGTGTGAGTAGATTTGTAGGTTGTGCATGAAGTGATCTCTAGCGCCGTAGAGTGTCATCTGTGTCTTCTGAGGATTCGTGGCAATCAGCCATTTATCCTCGTAATCTGTCTTCTCGTCAAGTATTCTTTGTGCGTGGAGCGCGATTTCTTCGGGGGCCCGGCCACTGACGAGAATGGTCTCGTCGTCGGCGTAGGCCACTATGTATGTGTGAACGCAGTTTTCTGGTGGGCGTGGGGTGTCATTTGTGAACATAATGTAGAGTGTGGGTGCCAGAACGCTTCCTTGGGGAACGCCTGAGCGTGGTGTGAAGGGTCTTGAAAGGGTGTTGTTGTATCTGATGTGGCAGCGCCGTCCAGTGAGGTAGTGTGAGAGGAGCCTTCTGGTGCAGAGAGGTAACTCCGTGTTGTTGGCGAGTTTCCAACGGAGTCCCTCGTGCTACACCTTGTCAAAGGCTTTCTCCACGTCCTTACTGACGGAGAGAGTCTTTTGGTGTATATGTCGTTTCTTCTGTATTCTGTCGTGTACGATGGTCACGGCCGCCTGAGTGGACCTGCCTCTCCTGAAACCGTATTGATGGGGGGAGAACCAGTCCCTCTCTTCCAGGAACTCCCGCAGGTGGCAGTTGACCATTCGTTCGAGTATTTTGCCTAGGTGCTCTAATATAGCAATAGGCCTGTAATTGTTTGGGTGTTTTGGGTCTTTGTGTTGTTTACGAAGGAGTATATTGTGAGAGACTTTGAATATTTTAGGGAAGTGGCCTGAGGCTAGAGAGGCATTGAATAGATGTGTGAGTGCGGGGTATATGTCTGCATGGAGGTTATGTATTAGTGTGGCTGGTAGGCCGGAGGGGCCGGGGGCGCGTTTTGGTGTCGATTTTATGTAGTGTTTTGTTTTCTCGACGGTGATTGGAGTGGTAAGTGTGGACGTATAGTCGAGCACCTCCATACGTATCAGGGTGGCAGGCCTCAGCTCGTGAGCATGAGTCCGGCACCATTCCTGAATGTCTTGGAAGTGATCCTGCGCATGTGGTTTTGTTGGGTTGTGGGTGTTTACTGTGTCCCAGTGGGACCTGAATGCGTCGAGGATGTCATTAGTGTCTGTGAGTGTGTGGTTGTTTATTTTCAGTGTTATTGGTTTGGATGGTTCCGTACCCAGCATCCTTTTCACGTTCCGCCAGAAGAAGGAAGGGTCCATGCAACGGGTGTCGTCCGCGATGCGGACCACCTCACGCCACTGCCGGTTTCTATCTAGCTGCACGCACTGAAGGATGCGGACACGTAGTTGGTTGATGTTCTGTTGTCGTGGGCCTCTGGTGTAGTGGTTGTTGTACTGTGTGATAAGTCTCTGTGTGTGTATTGAAAATGTGAAATGTTTTAAGCAGGTGTAGTTTTTGTGTGGTGAGTGTAGATTACGTGCGGTGATGATGGTGTCTAAGAGTGAGCACCAGTGGTGGTCTATTTGTCCTGGATTGGTGTTCTCCAGGTCGAGGTTATGTGGTGTGTTTGTGGATATGTGGGTCCTGAATTCAGCCCAGTTTGTGTTTTTGTAATCGTATATAGGTGATGTGGGGATGAGTATGGGGGATGTGGATATGAGAAGGCATATTGGTATGTGGTCTAATAGTACGTGGGGACCGGGTGCAATGTGAGTATAGAATCGTGTGGCGTGGTCGTTACGGAAGACCACATCCGGGGATGTGGTGCCCCCGCGCGGGCCGAAGAACGTGGGGAAGGCAGGGCCGATGTGTTCGCAGCGGTAACGCCGCAAGGCACCGGCCAAGTAACTACCCACATCGTTCGTATTGTTAGAAAGGAGTGTCAGGTGAAAAGCGTTGAGGTCCCCCGCAAAGAAGATAGGTAGGTTGTAGTTTGAAAGGGCCCGGAGTGGGACTTCTAAGTTTAGCTGTATTCGTGGTGGTCTGTAATGTGTGGCCACTATTATGGGGCCAGAGCTTGTGTCAATTTTGCAGGCTAGAAAGGAGGTGTCGCGTGTGTTGACGAGGGAGTGGTGTATGTTGCGCTTTACTAGGATCGCAGATCCTAGGTGCCGTGCCTGTGGGGATAATTATGTGTGATAGCCTGCAATGCGGAGTCTGTTGTTGGGAGGGTGTAAGCTGGTGGAGTTCAGAAGTATGATGTCGGGTCTTTGTGTGTTGAGTACCCAGTTGGCGACCGTATGGCGAATACCGTGCCAACTGCGTACGTTTAGTTGTATTAAACTAATACGACCTATTGTCGTGGTCTTAGTGCTCGGGAGGCTGATTTGCCAGGAATCGTCCCCTTCTCCTTGGTTATTGCCCAGGAGGCGTGAGGGGCGAGTACCTTGACTCGTGTCGATGTTTGTTTGTGAGTCACGGCAGTGTTATTGGGTGGGGGAGCCGTAGTAGGTGGAGGAGTGTGTTCTGTGGAGGTGGTGGCTTTGGATGGGGTGGTGTCTTGGTGGGGGGAGTTCGTGACGGAGGTGGGCGGTGTAGAGCTGGAGGATGAAGGGCTAGAAGTGGTTGGGGAGGTACAGATTATGAGAGGAGGGGTGTCGGGGAAAAGAGGAGGTAGGGACGGCGGAGAGGGGGTTGAGGGAGAAGGAGAAGGAGTCGGAGGAGAAGGAGTTGAAGGAAGGGGGGTTGAAGGGGAAGGAGTCTTAGGTGAAGGGGTGGAAGGCGGAGGAGGGGGGGGGGGTGAGAAGGAGTAGAGTGAGAAGGGGGGTGTTGAGAAGGGGAGGATTGAGAAGGAGTGGAGGGGGAAGCAGTAGGGGGCGAGGAAAGAGTGGAGACGACAGGAGAGGGGGGGGGGGTTGTCCCGTGCCTGTCTACGCGGATGGGGCTTGGGGGTGGGGGTTTTGGGGTTGGCACGGGGTGTAGTGGACTGCGAGGGGGTTGGGCTGACAGTGGAGGCTGTGGGAGAGGAGGTGGAGATGGGTGCGAGGGGGGGTGGGGGTGGGGGTGGCAGTGGGAGGTAAGCGGGGTTTTGATAGAGGGGTGGAAGAAGTGCGAGGAGGATAGATTGTTTGAATGGGGGCTGGAGCAGTGGCTAAGGAAGGTGCAGGGACAGGACAGGCGGCGGGGAGAGCGTGGTGAAAGTGGGGGGGCGGTGGTTCCCGGCGGGCAGGGGTGTGTACCCGTCGGGGTGGGGAGGAGTGCGAGTCTAGTTGTGTGTGCGTCTATTAGAGCGAACACCTTCTCAGGGAAGGTGATTTGCTCTATGCCGTTGGAGGCGAATAGCGTGTTCAGGATCTTCGCGTATAGTCGAGGGTCACCCCTCGACATGTCCTTTGCCACCGCTGAGAGCAGGGTGGCCAGGTGTAGTTTGGTTTTTGTGTTGTCGCTGGGGTGGGGTGGGGTGGGGGTGGGGGTGTAGAGTGGGGTTGGGGTGGGCGTGTAGAGTGGTGTGGGGGTGGGGATGGTAGTGTGGTGTGTGGGTCTCTGAGTGTTATGAGCTGGGGTGGGGGGAGGGATGTGTGGGTGGGGTATGGTTTCTGCAGGGGAGGGTGGGTGCGTCAGGGGTAGAGCAGGGGGAGCCGGCAGCGTAGCGCTGGCAGCAGCGGCGAATGACATGGTGAGGGGAGGGGGGGCGGGGGCGGGGTGTGTGGTTGTGTGTGTGTTTGGTTGTGGGTGCCGGATGGCTTCCACGGCGTCGTGTCGTGCCTTACCTAGGTAAGGGCACCTGGGGTTGACCGTGACGTGGTCGCCGCCACAATTTGCACAGCAGGCTGTGGTGGAGGTGCAGGTCGTGTAGTGGTGCCCCACTACACTGCACTTGGAGCAGATTAGGTCTGCAGTGCATGTGTTGGTGCTATGTCCGGTCTTATAGCACCGGTGGCATTGTGTGGGTCTTATGTTGTGCTGTTCTTCAATGTGTTGAGGGTTTGTGAGGGTGCCGCAGACCTTAATGCCTTGGTCTAGCAGCCTATTTTTTGTGTTATCACTGGACAGTGTAATCACTGCCCAGTTCTTTGACCTATTAAAGTAGAGGTCCTTGACGACCTCCTCCCCGTACTCCTGACGGAGGTGCGAGCGAAGGTCCTCATTTGTAAAGGCCAACCACAAAAGGTTGGTCCTTGTGACTCGTATCTGGTATCTTTTTATGATACCGTCAGCAAGTCTAGTCTGTAGGTTGTGTGTGTTGAGTGTAGTGGTGGCATTTTCGTGGAACGTTAGCGCGTCCTCCTGTGAGCGGAAGACGAGCTTGTGGCCTGTGCGTAGTTTTATTATGTTGGTTATTGGTGTGTCATGGGTGGAGGCTAGGTTAAGCAGTGTGTGGTGGTCGATTGTGTCGGGTGCTGGTTCTGTGGTGTTTGTTAGGATTAGGTAAGAGGTGTTTGCCATTTTATTCTTTAAATTTTTTTTCTTTTGATTGGGAAGGCCCCCGCCCCGCCGATGAGGACCCCATGAACATGACTCGGATGTGGTGAAGGGTGATGGATGATTTTATGGACCTGGTTGGGCTCCTCAGAGGGTGTAAAAACATGGCGGACTTAATGATGACTGAAGCCAGAATCAACTGACTCCAGTCGGGGTGCCGCCCCCTCTATTGGGTTTTGGTTATTTAACAGTTACGTCCGACATCTCACAGAGACGGAAGAGTCTCCCTCTGTGGTCCTGGACGATGGCCGCAGGGTAGGTTGTTATGCCTCCCCACGTTTGTAACTGAATCTCAAACCAGGTTGCTTCTTCCTCTGGGTTCCGCAGCGGGGTAAGCCTCAGACCTCCTTTCCCCAGAGTTTTCAATTATGCCTTTTCTAAGTAGAACGGCATAGTTGCAACGAAGCTATATATGTAGAGTCACGTTCACGGAACCAGACATCACGGCGGAGCAGGGATGGGGGGGGGGAGGGGGTTAGCACGTCATATCAGAATGACGTGCCTAGTAAATAAAGGTATTTTTATTCGGGGGGAGGGGGCGGGGGCAGGGGGTGACTTAAAGTCCTATTTAGGTCCGGGGGGTATCTTGTAGTTGATGAAATCTCGTCCTCGAGAAAAAATCGGCGGTGAGCAGGAGTGTCCTGGAAGTGACTTGCCCTCAACGTTTCCTCTTTTGCTGGCTAAGACTTCTCTTAGGTAGTAGTGCTCACGTAGAAATTCGATCGCTGTATGTGGATTCAAATGAAGCGCTATAGGTATTTAACCTATCACAATGGAAATATTTGAGACAATGGGCTCGTGAAAAAAAGAGAAAAAAAAGTGGTAACAGAATTTTGAAAAAATGCTATTAAGAAATCTTACATCTTAAGATTATTTGAATGAAGATGATTTGGAGAGTATAAATCCAGTGAGTGGTTTCGAGTCAAAAACAGATGACCATTTTGCGGCCAAATTGTGTATTCTGATGAAACTAATTTAGGTGAAATGGTAGAAATTATTCTCGTTTGAGAAAACCCAAAGCATGGATGGCTTGCGTGAGTGCTTCAGTTTGTTCACGAGATTTGCAGAACGCTCCTTCCGTTTGTCCTTTACCTTCTGTGAGAGAAGTTGCCCTTTCTTATCTTGCGTGAGAGGTAGCCGTTGGCCTCACGTACTAACTGGCTGATGAGAGACTTCCTTTTCTTCCTGGGATCGTTGTCAATTATGCCCTGGATCTCCGCAACAAAATCGAGGGCTTTTTTTGCATCGAAACGATTAGATTGAGGTTTTAAAGCTACCCATACCCACGTAATCACGGCCTGACTCATCCAACTGTTTCCTAATCTTCTTAATATTCTGCAGATTGATACCCAAACACCCGGATATCTTTACATTGGAGCTCCCGGCATGAACCATCAAGCATAACAACTTGCCTCTTCCAAATTTTTGGAGTATTGAATTCAGCCATATTATTGCTTACTTCACATATGATACAAAACTGAGTCTATTAAGATAGGAAGAAGAGAGAACCGACGCTAGGCAACACACGTATGCAGAATTCAGAGTTGCCAACGGCAACAATTTACCCAACGCACCATGTATATTCGACATAGACTACATACAGAAGTTAAGGGTCCTCTTTACTGAAGTAGAACATGAAGAAGACTCGATTATATTATAACATTTTCCATATAATCCAAACAGCTTTATTAGAACATTTCTCTGGTTATCACAATGAAGAAACTCTCAAACTATTGAATAATAAATAAAAGGGTCAGAAATACATAGCTGATGACTTTGCAGCATTTCCAGTTTCTCTCCAAATCTTTGGTTGGTCTCTTGTTTTCGATGGTAAAGTCACCGGTCGTAGTTACTTCAACGTGATTCGATGAAAAGGTTTTCAGATAATTTAACCTTTGTTATGAGAACAGTTACATTGAACAAGATGAAAGACCTCTTCATTATGATGTCAGGAACTAACTTGATGAAATATTTCATACCCGATGCATCTAACAACGAGGTATTATCGAGTATCCACCAAGTTCACTGGGTTTGAACCCAATTAACTTTGTCATTGTATAAATGCACTACACTTGATAAAGTAAAAAACAGAGTGGAAGAAACGTGCAGAAATATCCCGACAGACATTTTTATAAATATTTGTGAATCAGTGAATGAAACATCGCAGAGGTGAATTGATGTCGATGGTCGCCAGTTCGAACACTTTTGCTTTTATAAACAAATAAAACTCATCTGAATATCTCAGTGGGTTCGCCCGTTATGTTTTTTTTTGTAAATGTATACTTGGTTTCTGGACAGTATTGTGTTAATTTGGGTTAGGTTGTAACTGTTGGATTGTAAATACATTTTGCAAACCAGCACGAAACGAGCTCTTGTCACCCGTGGTTTTAGACTCTCTAATTTACTATGGCGGTTCGTAGGTTGACGGTCGGATGGTAACCATTTTACTTTTCAATAAGTTTTTTGGCAATAACACCGTAACTATTGAGCATACTTCAACATAATTTGAAACCCTTATATTGTTTTACATTCTCTTTCGAATGATATAATTGCCAAGGTGCTCCCTAGGTTAGTCTTGTAATTATTGGAAGTTTTGAAGGTCATAAGTCAGAATAATTGAGAGCACGCGACTTATGTCTGTTGACCTTGTTTCTCATTTATGTCACTGCTGTTCTCTCCTTGTTTCCCTTTTAGGGAGCCGAAACTTTTCTTTCGCTTGTGAAGAGACAGAATCTCTATGGCCATCGCTAGTTTCTCTCTCCTATAACTAAACATGTATGTGTGAATCATAGAATTATTCTGCTAAAGAAAGAAACATAGAACGAGAAATTGTCCTCGATTTTCCCTAAAAGGAGGGGGCTAAAGACCCACACCGATCTAGTTAGTCTCTGAAAACGACCAACTTAAGCCAGGATTTTCGCCAAAGGCGAAATATGTAAAGCTCGTCAAATCTGTTTACCAAATAAGTGATGACAAAATTTGTGGTATCAAACTATTTTTTGAACTTAATATTTTATCAATGAATTTGCTATGTCAAATTTAGGGCTTTAGCACGTTGAATACGATTACGGCGAAATACGATTACGGTTGAATACGATTACGGCGAAATACCTTTACGGTTGAATACGATTACGGAGAAATACGATTACGGTTGAATACGATTACGGCGAAATACCTTTACGGTTGAATACGATTACGGAGAAATACGATTACGGTTGAATACGATTATGGCAAAATACGATTACGATTGAATACGATTACGGTGAAATACGATTACGGTTAAATACGATTACGGCGAAAGTCAAACAATAAGAAAAGAACATACGAAAAGGAGTGTGCGCGCACCGGCGCCGGTGCGGGTGAGGAGTTAAGTAAATCCTTATTCTTTATATAAGGTTAGGGTCTAATTAAAACGATGTTATTTGTGTATATACGTTGTTTAAATTATTTCTGTGTCCTTTGTGGGGGGACAGAATAAGAAAAAAGTCCTGTTGACAACGAAAATTCTCGAGAGTCAACGGAGCGTACAGAGTCTTGACGTTCCCCACGATTACCTGTCCAAATCTTGTCACATTTAAGTGCGAAATTTCTATGAAAACAATTTAGGCTGTTTTTAACATCGGTTTACCATAGTCAACCAAATATTTAGTCATTTTGTTAATTAACCAAAAATCTAATAACTAAAATTCAATGACTAGAGTTAGAGAGATAGAAATTATTTTATGTTTAGCTTTTCTGCTCTCCTACATTTATAAGAAACAAAGAATGAGAGGGAAAACTAATAACAAAAAGAAGCAAAGGAAAATAAAATCCAGTCGAAATAAAATGGCTCGGGCTGAAAAGGATTGTTTAAATAAGCCTCACAAACCGACCGTTATGTTGTAAAGAAGCCGAATTTAGGAGCATATTCGTATAGCGAGTGCCCAAAATACGGACTAAAAATTTTAATAATGTTAATCTAAAGCAAATATAAAGAACAGAATTTCCGAAAGCAGCTTGAAATGTCTTAAAATCCTGCTTGAATGGAACTGAGGTCGGAGTTCCACTGCAGTAGACCCAACAGATCCGAGTTGATTTTCAAGATAACTTTAGTACCTGACACCGTCGATTCTGAAGACTTTTCTGCTCTTTTTGACGTTTTGAAAGGAGTAGACAAAGACCACCATATTCATCAAAGGTTCCTCCCATTTTCCTTCTTCCAGAGCATATTCCACAATCTGATTTTGGCAGTTCATGATGGCATATGCTAAAGCACTCATACACGACCTGATCAGAAGAAAAATAAAGAACTAATAAACGTCAAAATGGCTGGCTTCGAGATTTAAGCATTCTTCAATTTAAAATTTATTCTTTTTATGCCAGTTTTATAGAGCGCCAGTGGATCAGCTGGTGAACGCGCTTTTACTAAAAATATAAGAATCATGCTAGAACTCATTGTTATCAAATGCTGAATCGTTCAGAAACTAAACATCAACACTGCTGCAGCATTACCACGAAGCAATTAGAGGAAACTCAGCACATAAACTAGAAAAACGAGCAGGTTATTAAATTTATTGAGAGATAAAGCAAAGGTAGGTACACCAGGAAAGCCATAATTACCCTATGAAACAGAACTAAGACTCAATCAAGATAAAAGAAGGAGGAAGGAAGGATGGGAGAATTCGAGTGAGCGTTGCAAGATTGGACTCTCTCACCAAGTTGTATACAGCCCTCAAACAGCTAAAACTACTTCTCTCTCTTCCTTCCTCCCTCTCCCTCATGTTTATTTGACCTGAAGCTCGACCATACCAATGTTGTCCTTGAGATAAAAAAAGTGATTAGTGGAAGTAAATATTATTTATGAAATATAAAGCAGTTCAGACATGTAGATGCAGTTTATGGGTTGTGGTGAATCGATGACCTCTGATAGGGCCTTGTGGCTTTGCTCATCCGTTAAATGATGTTGTTATTTTATAAATCTTAATTTTGAATAGTGAATATAAACGGAAGTCAAAGTGTGAAGGGAATCCCATTTCTATTTTTAATTTTGCAAGCTATTCTTAAACAAGTTTCCTAAATTTAAAATGACCTTGAGATAATCCTCGATTTTATCCAGGTACTAATTATGTTTGATAACAAAAACTAAACTCTTCCAATAGTGATTAACAGATCTCCTCTTTACCTCTCAGTTATAAGTGTCCTAAAATTAATTTATAGTCACAACCAGGTGTTAATTTGAGTTGCCTCATTAAGCCACCCACATATCAAGTGATCTAAGGATTATCTTCTACCCAATATAGGTCATAAAAACATCAGAAAGAAATCCACGCATACCTAAAATTTACCTATAATTAGCTACTTGCTTAAAAATATATTTAAATGAGTGAAGTAAAAAATAAATGACCCAAGTTTAATTCCTAGTCAGTTTGTGACCATAGGCTTATCGACCTTTAGAGTCAAACAGCTATCTGCTTAAAAAAACAACTAAATATTGACTGAGGTCAGTGAATAATATAATATATACAAGTTCAGTGTAAGGCAAACCTTAAAAATATGGGTGCAGATAAACTAAAAGCTTTTTGTCTCAAATGGAAAATTGTCAAATGGTGTTCTGATTTTAGGGAACGAAGCTTTTCAAATATTAGCTCTGTCAGTGCTTATCAATTCTACAGGCTTGACGAAGGGCATTAAAAAAGGAAAACGACTTAATAGAAGTCATCACTGATATAGAAAACAGATTTACTGTTGTAGAATTACAATGATGTAAATGTGACTTCGATGAGAACATAGTACCAAATATTGATGGTAAGCTGGTTAGATTTGAACAGTCATCCTTATTACTAGAAAATAAAATAGAACATAAATTTACGAATGATTTTATTACAGTCAGTAACGAATTACCACCTCAAGCGCTACGTAGAAAAACAAGAGAAATAAAGACTGAAAACAGATTTTCAGCTATGTCCGAAAAAAAGGAGGACACATATTCAATTAGAGATTCTATAATTAGAAATCAGATTGATTATTTCGATCTGATTATTTCAATCTCAAATGATGTATTTTTTGGGGGAAAACTTCTCTGGAACCGAAAAAAGATTAAATAAAAAAAAGGATTAGTTGTGTGTATACTACTCGTATCTAGAGTAAAATGTAAAACTGAAACTCAGTAAAGTAATTTGAATAAACAAACGCATTCAAAGCATATGTGAAAGTGAGAATGTGAATTTGATCAACTTTTGGCTGAACTTTATTGGCAACAAAGAAAGGCAGGCAAATATAAGGAGATCTGATAAACTTGTGTTCGTACGACATCCTCGAGAAGAACTGGTGCAATAATACTTCCCTTCCGACTTCGAGAAACGATACAAGCCCCGAAGCACAGGTAATCACGTAACTCACCTAAACCCTATTTTGTTTAATCCAGATCTATTATAAATCAATTTTCAGATCTAAGCACCTCGGTAGTATTAGAAGCATATGAATTAATAAGCGTAACAAAGACATGGATACATTGGCACTCAAGAGATTTTATAGTGAATTTCAATTGCAAATGTATAAAATGTTTCATAAAGACCGTGTTGGCAAAGAGGGTGGAAGAGTAGTTTTATATGTACGAGAGAATCTTCATCTTATAGACTGTAATATAGATTCGGAATTCGAGTTAAATGGAGGGAAGCTACTAAATCTTAAGAGAAAGATTATGTCTAATTAATGGTGATATAAATTCCGGACGAGTAAAATGGTCTACAAAAACCGTTGATTCTGAAGGACACAGATTACTCAATTTTATAGATGGCTGAGAAAACCCACAAGACGTGACGATATCTTCATTTGATTTCGGATCTGAGGGTAGGAGATAAATTTGGTAATAATGCTTATGTGATTGAATTTAATGGTAGTATGCTAAGCAACAAACCCAAAGTAAGCTTTCCTAAATTGCATTTTTAAAAGGTAACTTAGAGGGGTTAAAAGAAAATTTGCGCAAGTATAGACTAACTGGTTGTTGCCCAAATGAAACTTGAATTCATTCTAAAATTAACTTTTTGAACAGAGTCTCAATTCATTCCCTCAAAAACGTGTGAAATTAGTATTACTAAATGCCCTAAACGGTTAACATAAGAGATCGAGAAAAAGATTAGAGGCAGAGACAGAGCTTACAAAGTATTCAAATATAACAAGTATGAAAAGAATAAAGAAAAATACCTTAAGCTAAGGAGAAGAGTTAAGGTGGAAATTAAAAGAATCGAGCGTAATGAGAAAATTAGATTGGCCTTAAACTGTAAATTCAATCCTAAAGAACATTTTGCACTAGAAAACAATATAAATCAAATCATAAGTAGAAATGGACCAATTAAAAACATTAAAACTGTTATAGAATCCAAAGGTAGAGATATAGCCCACACGTTACATGAGTATTTTGCAGTAGTCTTCACCAAGGACAATAAGAATGTTTAATAGTTGAACAAATAATGAACATTTTTAATTTCTCTCTCGAAACTGGAATTGTCCCTAAAGATTAGAAACTATATAATGTAACGCCAATATATAAAAGAGAGAGACAGCAGTTCCTGGCTCATAAACTTGAGATCTGAGGTCAGGAAAATGCTCGAAAAAATATTGGAACATCTCGAACTAAACAGATTATTACGTGACTCGCAACATGTCTTCAGGAAGCACAGATTAATAATATAAATTCAATTTACGATAACACAAGGGCAGTAGATTTATTGCAGTTATACTTTGAAAAACACTTTCCATAAGCTACTCCACAAGAAGTTAATTTCTAAAATTAGAACATTATGGGTTTTGGAAAAATAGCAAATTGGATCGGAAAATGAATGGCTGACCGTAGACAGATAGTAGTAATCAATGGAATAGCGCCTCACTTAACATCTGTTGCTACAGGAGTTCAACAGGGTTCGGTCCTGGGATCCTTGCTATTTATCATTTACATAAACGATATAGACATTGGGTTGGTATCTAAGATTTATAAATTTGTTGATGACTGTTTGTTGGGCAAAGGTATAATTAGTGAAGAGGATATCAAAGATAGACAAAATGATATTGATCAGGTAGACAGTTGGTCCTTACAATGGAATTTGAGATTCATTATAGAAAAATGCAAAATAATAAACATTGGCACTAATAATCCCGGAGCCGAATATAAATTATTTGGCAGTCACAGAAAAAGAAAATGGCCTCGGCATTTATGTATCAAGAAGGCTTTAAAATACTAGGCTACATTAAATTGAAATTCAATTTCAAAAAGAAAAAAATAATTTTAAATACCTATAACGCATTGATAAGACCCCAGCTAGAGTATTGTGCATAAGTTTAGTTACCAAATTAGAGAAAAGATTTTGAAAGATTGGAAAAAATTCAAACTTGGGCAACAAAACTTATTCCATCTCTAAGAAATCATAATTATGAAACGTATATTATGACAAATAATTGAAGTTTTGCAAATTGTTATAGGAAAAAATAATGTGGACCATTCGATTGGTTTAAAATTAATAAAAATATACACGTAACGATGGAGTAAAAGTTGTTCCAAAGCCATTTAGAACAAATTTATGTGAAATTTTGTTCTCACACAAAATATATAACGTCTGGAACAAGTTGGAAGAAGAAATTGTTAATAGTAATAGTAAAGACACATTTAAAAAAAGGTTAAATAAAATTATAAATTTAAAGTTATGAAATGTGAACTCAGAAGATATTACCAAATTATCGCTTTACAATCAAAATTTCGAGTTGTAGTCTTTATTTCAACTCGACTAGGTATCTTTTCAATTTTTCATGCCCCCTTTGCTACGTAGGTGGGGAAGGGGAGGCGGGCGTTCATGTTTACCTTCCACTTTCCTTACACTCTCGATAAAAAAAAATATATAACAAAATGGTTATGCTCAGCTTCCAAAAGATACCTTCTCGTTACGAGTCGTAAGGTCAAAAAGGGGCATACATACCTTGTAACTCCTTGTAAAACACATGCACACGCAAACACACCTAAGCTTTCAATCTCTCTCCCTCTCTCACAATCTCTGATTATTTCTTACTCTCTCTCCCTCTAAATCCCAATCTCACAATTTCTTTATCTCACCCATTCTCTCTCAATGTCACTCTCTCTCGCTCAATCTATCTCTCAATCTCTCTCTTTCTTAATCTGCCGCACTGTCAATCTACTACGCTCTTAATCTCACTCTCTCTCTCAATCTCGCTCTCTTAATCTCTTTCTCACTCTTAATCTCACCTAATTTCTTTATCTTCCTTCTCTTTCTATCTCTTCCAATATATGTCAATCTCTCTCCTTCACAATCTCTCTCTTACTCTCAATCTCTCTCTCTCTCTCTCCGAAGGCAACGGTTTGCCTGACGAACCTTGTAGAATTCTTCCACTTCGTTTTCAGTGAGCACGATCGGGACAAGGCGGTGGATGTGGTGTACTTAGACTTTCAGAAAGCCTTTGATAAGGTACCACACCACCGCCTTCTCCGGAAAGTGCGAGCGCTTGGCATAGACGGAAAAGTAGCAGGCTGGATAGAGAACTAGCTAAATGGCAGACGGCAATGGGTGGTGGTGAATGGACAGGCTTCTGAGTGGGTGCCTGTTACTAGCGGGGTGCCTTAAGGTTCTGTCCTGGGACCACTACTATTCATCATCTACGTCAACGACATGGACGGTGACATGGTTGCCAAGATTTCCAAATTTGCTGACGATACCAAGCTTGGTTTGACCGTTGCAAAGGATGGAAATACTGCCCGCCTGCAGGAAGATCTTGGGAAGATTGGGGAGTGGTCGGACACGTGGCAAATGCCTTTTAACGTAGGGAGATGAAAAGTGATGCATATCGGCCACAGAAACCCCCAATCTCAGTATATCCTTAAGGGCACTGCTATTGAATCCACCGACACTGAGAAGGAATTGGGTGTAACAATCACTAGTGACCTCAAGTTCTCGAAACAGTGCATTGAGGCGGAGAAAAAGGCCCAAAGGATGCTAGGCTATATTAAGCGCCAGTTTGGTTATCGGAACCAGGAGATTGTACTGTGCCTGTACAACTCACTTGTCCGACCGCACCTGGAGTATGCCGTACAATTTTAGAGTCCTTCATTGCGAAAGGACATCGCGAGATTGGAACGCGTACAAGCCAGGGCAACCAAGCTGATTCCCTCTATCCGACATAAAAGTTATGAGGATAGACTAAGGGAATTAGATCTGTTCTCGTTGGAAACCCGTAGATTGCGTGGTCAGCTCATCGAAGTTTTCAAAATACTTCGAGGGCTCGACAATGTTGACTACCGGGATATTTTCACACTGAGTGAGAACAGAACGCGCAATCACGGCTTCAAACTTGAACTGAAGCGTTACAACCGCAATCTGTGTGGAAATTTTTTCACTTACAGTATCTGCGTTATGTGCAACGCACTTCCAGTGGAAGTTGTCAACAGTGAATCTGTTGACCAGTTCAAGTCAAGACTAGACAAGGTCTTGAAAAGTGGCCGTTTAGGGACGCAAAACAATTGAGTAGCCTTGTGCCCGCTCGATTGCTAGTCCAAAGGTACCCTCTTTGAATGGACCGTAAGGTCTCCTAGGGTACCTTCTTTCCTTGTTGTTACTCCTTATTGTTACTCTCTTTCTTTTTCGGGGACTCATTAATAAAAAATTAGGATACTGAGTTTAAAGCTCGTAACCCACCCAAGCGTAGGAACAACGTCTTCGTAGTGATCGTATCGTCGACGTAATACGAGGTATCGAATATTTGAAAGGGCAGAATAAGGACCGTGCAATCCTTACTCTTGTAGGTGGAAATGATATTCACCGATCTGGCACAACGCTAATAAATACTGTAAGTTAAATTGTTTCTACACAAACGCCCCAAGCAATAGAAACAAATTATCCGAATTTAAAGCAATAGTCAGATCGGAAAATTTTAAAATATTATTATAATCACTTTACAGCACAAATGGGTTTGCAGAAAAACAACATAATTTGGTCAATGAAACAACAATGTCTGTGATTTCGAATTAATAATAAAAAAACATAATCTCAAACTAATCAATCCTAAATAACAGTTAACATTTTATTGATTGTTTATTGCGAACCTATATCCTTATTCAAGATGAGGGCCATTTATATTTATACAGACGTGGGTTCTATCTCTCATCGTTCTTATCACTCTTTTGATAACATCTGGTCTGTCTGTCGTAGAATTGCTCATAGTCCGGTCCAATAATTATTCTAGTCCTTGATCTGGACACACCGCTTTTGTTTAAGTCGATGGTATTGAGACCCTATGACTCAATCTACGATCATTATATATATATATATATATATATATATATATATATATATATATATATATATATATATATATAGACTTTAATTCCTACTGAACGTGCGAAGGCTGGTTAGAGGCGGGTTGTACCACGGCCAGGATTCTCACTATAAAAGTCCCACTGTTTACTGGGGGAGGTTTGTGATCGTTGAATTCTAAGAGTGCATAATACAGGTTGAATAAATTAGCTGAAGGGATTCTTAATTAAAGTCTTGCCAAGGGTACGTCAAAAGAAGGAGCCACCAAATAAACACACGTACAAAAATAAACTTTACTTCACAACAAAATGATAATTAGTAGCAATAGTTAAACGGGCATTTAGGTAAATAAGGATTAAATATTAAACATGGATTAGTCTGGGTTGACAGCATTTACTTAATAATAATATGACAGAATAACTCAGTTGAATCTCCTTAATAAAGGGAGGATACCAATGACGTTAAGCGCCTAGGTTTATAATAACACTTTGGGAGTATCAATCACTGTTAATTAGATAGGTAATTTAAGAATAGAGGGACACTGAGTTTACAGATTACCATTAATTGTGATGGATTGGAGAGACGACTACTTAGGTCCAGACGGGGTGGTTCGGGTGGCCTTAACACGAGTTCTCGGGGAGAGGGGGGATAGGACGACGGGTTCGGGGCTGCTGACTGCAGTTCCGATTAGCTAACTCCTAACTGGATGTGACACTAACAAATAGTTACTTCCAGTAACTATTTGGATGTTCCTTTTTTCTTTCTCAAGTTACGTTGAGCAACAGAGCATATTATTCTAGTCACAGACTCTGCGGGGCGCGATTCGCCTCAGGAACTCTTTGGGACAGCGACCAGGTTGACTCAGCGGGAACGCGTTGGCAGTCGGTACGTTACGGCAACGACTCTCGCTGAACGTGAGGATTAAGCGAGTAGGTCTGGAACACTTCTGCTGAGGGATAAACTGCGTTGCCATTTATACTACGGACTGTGTGAAATTGAGAGAGAGATTCCCTATACGACAATTCACTTATCGCGGCGCCTTCTGGACAATATCCTTGGTATCATAAAGGAGGCAAATAGAATTTAGGCTTCTATGTGAGATAGGCCTTCTTCCGTCAGACTTCCTGTCGCCTGTTAGGGGCAGGGGGTTGGCGCGGATAACGACTTAGGTCAGGGGGGAGGCGGAGGAGAGCGATAGAATGTTGGGGAAGGGGAAGGGAGGAGACGAAGGTCAACTCAGACGACAAATCTCTTTCGTTCCCACGATCGCCAGGCGGCATGTGAGTGTGTACGTTCCATACCCTCACACTGTCATTTTAAGTTGTTTATTTCATTTTTGATGCGATTCTTCAAGTCATGAAAACAGAGGTGGTGTTGAATAAACTGCACTCTTTAAATGACCCTAAAAAAAGAAATCACATGGGATCAAATCAGGGCTTCTGGAAGGCCATTTGGTCCTATGACCTACTGCAATTATTCCCTTCTGGAATATTTCCTGAAAGCGATTCATAATAATCAATGTTCTGTGAGGAGGAGTACCTTCTTAGATCCACCAAACTCGATTAAATCTGGCTCTATAAGCACTTTGTTTTTTTTGGAATGATATCTTGATTTAAAATTTATATGCAAGTTTCACCATTTAAATCCTCATTAATAAAAAATGAACCAATTAATGATCCATTGTCACACACTCCTATCCACTATCTACTGATACTCTTTCCGTACAAATGATCTCCATCGCAAGGCCACCCATCCGTAATAACTTGAAGATCTATGACAGCGCTGATAACATCCATAATAAATTTACAGATTTAGGGAAAATTGCGTTAACAGCTAATTACGACATAATCGGCATAACAGAATCGTAGTTAGATTTCGAAAAAGGTGATTTCCTAGCAGAGTATAAACTTCCTGGTTACACAATGTTTTAGAAAAGTCGAATTAATAAAAATAGAGCGATGTTATTTTCTATATCAAAGAAAATCTCAATCCGATTCAAGTATCAGAGCCACAAATCCCAAACGTACACACATCGTACATACTTCTTAAGGAAGTGTAAACCGACCGCAATATCTATGAACAAATTAATGAAAAAGGTATCACGCAGGATACTGTAATTTTTTTATGATTTTAATCCACCAGTGTCAACGTGGGGCGAACCACTATTCGCTTATTATGTACACGATTTATATAAAAACTTGCAAGAAAAGTTATCTAACTAGCTTGTACTACACCCGACTCGCGGATGTAACAATCGATTTAATATTTGTAACAAAAGAAAATTTAGTTGAGAATATTAATTTCGGAGATGAACTTGGTAATAGAGAACACTGTGCAATCACATTTAGTATAAATTTCAAGAGAAGCCATATAATAGGTAACAAGAAAAAGTCCCCATTTTTAGAAAGCAAATTTTAGTAAGCTCACAGAAATGTTTAAGCAAAATGACTGAAACAGATTGCGTTACATAGACGATAATAACGCGAAATGAAAAATTTTTACTAGTTCGTACTCGGAAGTGGTGAATAAATGTACATTTTTAAAAAGTAGAGGCCCATCACATAAAAAGCCTAAGTGAGATAGCTGGCTATTTATGCGACAAGAGGAACGCACATAATAGATTAAAAATCTTTAATGATGAGTAATCAAACAGAGTAAAGAGGCGTTGGAATTATACGTAGCGAATCAAAGTAGAAACAATCTGAAAAACTTCTATAGTTACATAAGAGAAAAAAGTAACAACTTCAACAATTGGACAACTGAATGACAAGAACGGTGAATTTAGCACGAACGAGGAGCGAATGAGTTGTATCTTAAAAGACATTCTTTGTATCAGTTTTCACTACAGAAGATCTTAGCGATACCCCAATATTGGCAGCTGTTCAAACCGCAAACAACAAACTGTTAATTAGTACAAGCGTTAAAGAAAGAGTCGTAATAAAATGTATTGAAAAAAGTAAGGTAAACAAGTCACCCAGGCCGGATTCGATCTCCCCTCACGTATTAAAGTGAACTAGCCAAACTGCTCTCTTTACTCTTTAATTATTTGTTACATACCGGAACAATACCAGATGAGTGGAAGCTCGCTAACGTAACGCCAATATTTATAATAAAAACATAAGTAAATCGCTACCGAGTAACTATCGCCCAATTAGTTTAGGCCAATTAGTAGGCCTTCTTCTAAAAGGCATACGATAAAGTTCCAGACAAAGCGATATATTGAGGTCGATAGAAAACTGGTGGAGCAATCGTAAACAACACGTTATAAATTGAAAATCGTCTAGCTGCACCGACGTCAATAGCGAGGTACCTTAGGGCTCTGGAACTCTTTCTATTTCTTGTATACATTTATGACATAGACAAAGCCCTTTCATGCACAATATCTAAGTTTGCTGATGGCACTAAAATTGCGAATACAGTATCCACTAAAGTACAGATTAAAGATAGGCAAAACACTCTCGAAAAATTGTCAAAATTGGCGCAAACGTCTTTTAACGCGGATGAATGTAAAATGCTCCATATCGGATATCAAAACGTTAGAGCAAATTACCCATTAAATGTTAATTCAACTCTTAAGTGTCAACAGAGAAATAGACTTAGGCGTAACAATATTGCGGGACTTAAAACCCACTCAGCAATGTTTAGAATTCCATAAGAAAGCGAATAAAATAATTGGATTAATTGGTAGAGTATTTGAGACTTGTCAGTCAGACTTCGGATAAAGCACACATACTCAGAAGATATTTTTCGCCGATAAAGGATCCAACCTATAAACGTAAATTTTAATTCACTTTTCCCTACGGGGATTTTAAGGAGTTTAATAGTCTTGATTATTCGACATATGACGAACGAAACTCCCCTGCACCCCACTCACCGGAGTAAGGGAGTTGGAGTGAGATGAACTGCCATTCATCTAGCCTCGTCCCAATTATGCCGTTCTCTATGATATGCATAATTGCGGGCGCCAAGTAAAGCAGGTTTGAGGAGTAGCCCACTGTAGAACTCGGCGTCAGAAACAGCCGGACAAGGGGCAGTACTGCAACTTCCGGGGGTGGGGTATCCCCCTCCCTATACCCCTGGAGCCCAGCAACGACCATAGAGGGAAGTGACATCCGTCTCTATGTATGCCGGCTGCAGTTCTGATACCCAAACCCTCGAGGAGCGGCACCCCCGTTTAGCGATGGTCGATTCCGCGCTAACCAAAAAAAAGTCCGCCATACAATCACACCTCGTAAGGGCTTCCCCGGGTTCACTCATCATCATCTCATCCCCACATCTGGCAGTTCACGCTCATGGAAGATCGCTTACAACGAGGAGAGGGTTGCCCTCCTCAAGTGCGCTACTTCAAAGAGAATAATTTGCACCCACAAAGGAGGACACAAAAATTAGGTTTATAGTACCAGCAAAATAACACGAAGAAGGACCGACCCTACAAAGGTTAACCGCCCGGAGCCCGCCCCGTCCCCCTCGGACAATATGAACCAAGCTGGGACCACTCGGGTCAGACCAGACCGAACAGAGACAAGGTTTTTGAGATCGTCTATGGGCGACCTAAAATAGCCATGCTTAAGATTCTAGAGGTCCCCACGGGCTATGTCGCTATATGCGAAACATAAAAAGATGTCGTAGTCATGACGAAACAAGCAGGCGTCGAAGTTCTTCGCGAGATCGACCTACAACTAGCAATCGCCTGCAGATGCAAACGCACAGGATTGCGATCTTCAGGAGATTAGACCCCTGGATTGGGGAGCATTCTAAGAAAGAAATCAAAGAAGAAATCATGAAAAACAAACAATGTGCGAAAGTCACGGAGATTGTCAATTTCAAGAACAAAAGAGACAACTCGAACTATGCCCACGTTTTCGAAATTATCTTTGGAGACACAGCCATGGCCAAGAAAACGAAGGAGTCTGGGCTCCTGCTTTTTAACGTCAAGATCAGTGGGGAGCAGATAGAGAGGGAGGACTTCCACCCTATCCAGTTATGTTTCCACTGCTATAAAATGTAGGCACACACTACACGAGAATGCTAAGCGCACCAAGAAATATGCTCGAAGTGCAGCTGATCTGGACACCACTGGAAGGACTGCTAGAGCCTTTGAGAATTGCGCGAAGTGCGGGCAAGGCTACCACTCCATGACAATGGCCTGCCCCATGAAAAAGGAATTGATCAGGAGAAAACAACATCAAATTCAAGAGAAAACCAGAAAAGCGAATGCAACTTACGCTCAGGTCGCAAAGGCAGTTTACTCTGAGACAGAGAATATGAAAACTTACCTCAAAATCCAGAACGAGGCGTCTAAAAAAATATTGACATGCATCTTGTATGCACATGCCATAAATCTGATACAGCCAGGGTCATTTGCAATGGATATAAACTGGATGCTCGCCAAGAACGGCATGAAACAGATGTGGTTCTCGGACGATCCCCCGTCAGAAGATGTCCTACAACTACAAGTGGTCCCAAACCAAATGGCAGAACAGACACAAGAAGAGAAAAAGAACACCACAAAAGACTAGATCCGAGAATAGAGAAAAGAAAGGAAAGAGAAGCTGCGGCCAAATTGGCAAACACTCCCAAACCAAACAATAAGACTCAAGAGAAGAAGAAGAAGAAGGAAGAAACGGAATCCTCGGATTCCACAGACACCTCGGACTCTTCGGACTCTTCGGACTCAGATGGGCAACGGGAGAAAAGAAAGCACCTTTAGATGCCGACGAGATTAACCTCTCTATATACGCATCAGAGCAGTTCCCCTTCCCTGAAGACATGGATGCCAACAAAGTATTCGTCGGCATCAAAAAGAAATTCTATAAGTGGGAGTTTGACGCACAGTGCGAAGAAGAAATAGTCGAGGAGGCCCTCTTAAATCATAATGTTGAATTCTGCAGCGATACATTTGAAGAGCTAACTTGGCAGAGTTCAAAAAGAAAAGGAACGGGAAAAAGCGTCCCATCACCAGAAAACATAGAAGCCAAAAAGAAAAAATGGAGAATCTGAACAACAGATTAAGAAAAAGAAGAAGCAACCGCGTATGGAAACATATTCCGTTTGCTCGACCCAGGCATCATCTTAATTACGAAGCACGGTATAGACGCATCAACTAGTAAAAATAAAAGTGTAATCAAAAGGAATCTCTCGTTCAGGCGTCTTCCATAACTGGAAGAGTAATTCGTGGCGATAGACCTGCCCACATTAGTGGGAAACCTCGTGATAGCAGCGGCATATCAACCTCCCCGAAGAGCGTACTTGCCCCTCAACAACTTCTACACCTTGTTTGGCCACGGCAGAATGGCATTCCTTTGGGGCGACATCAACCCCAAATGCCGAACGGCTGGCTATGGTAACACGAAAAACAGAGGCCAAAACTTGGAAGTGATTATGCGAGTGAAGAACATCCAGAGGATAAGACCGGATTTTCCGACCTATATCACACCTCGAGGAGCAACAAAGCCCAACATAATCATGACAAGGGACGGCTTCCCATTCAACTAACATAGTGAGCCAGCCCCAACAGTCCCCAGCGACCATATAGAAATCTTAACCACCATTTCACTTGTACCGATCCAGCTTCCGGTCCCTCTTCGCAAAAGCTACGCTTCGGCCAACTGGGGAGGCTACAGAGAAATCCTTGGAGGATTCGAACCAGCTGACCTAAGCGGAGCAACACTAGAGGAGATCGACGGAGAGCTGGAGAGGATAACAGCTTCCATCACCGAGGCTGACCGCGAGTGTGTACCTATGACAGGGTTGAAAACTACTCCAAAACCCAAGTATTTCTCTCAACATTGCAATCTCGCATCAGAAGCGACACGAAGTTGCAAGGACAGCATTATTCCCAAGCGGAAGAAATTGCGCGGGAGAGGCAATAAACCCGATTTTTAAATAACCAAGATAGAGAAATACATATATAAACCGGAGAAAACAAAAAAACAACAACCAATATAGACTAAAACCAAAAAACAATAACCAAAAAACGTAAACCGAACAAAGAAGAGATATACCGAATTAGATGACATAAGATATATAAATAAAAGGACAAACAATTAAAAGAGGTTAAGTGCCCATAAAAGGTATAAAGAAACGAGAAATAAACAAAACAAATAAAAAACTAATTTAAAATAAAAGAAAAAAATAAATGAAAGAGGCTAAGAGCCCATTAACAGAAAATGAAATAAAAAGTATAAACTAATTTAAGTATTAAATAAAAAATTAACAAAAGGGGCGAAATGCCCACAAAAAGAAAGAGAAATAAAAATAAAATAATAATAGACGAAAATAAAAACAAAAGAGGCAAAATGCCCACCAAAATAAAATTAGCCTAAATAAATTAGCAAAAAATCCACTTAAAAGGCTAGAAAGCTACGACGGAGGAATAAATAAAATTAAATAAATATATATTTATATATATAAGGAAGATTCAGACTGGCTTTGCCTGTCACAAACGCCGAAGTGGGAACTCTAGAGGCCAAAAAGGCAACAGAAGAAGAGGAATATTATGGAAGTAAAATGAAGGCGATGCCCTCGCAACCAGGGTGACTAAAACTCAAAAACAACTTCACCCCTATCACACCTAACGCACATTTCACCACCTAGCTAATCAAATCAAATCAAATTTCTTGTCGACAAGAAAAAACGCTACTCCAATTAGACCTGTCGATGAACCTTGATTTAGTTATGTGCGTAATTCATGCTCACTTTGTAAATATAGCCAAACCTGGAAGCTGTGCCACTGAATTGAATAGAATGCTGATGAAAAACGAGATGAAACTATGTGGTTTCCCGATACCCCCCACCCCTTCATGTGAACTATACCAAACACAGAAAGGGAGCAAACCTAACCCTATATCAAGAAACAAATCTAGATATAGAGATCCCCGTTTGAACAAGCACAATACACCCGAAACACCCGAAACGATGGAAACTGAAGAGCTAACTTGGAGAGAAAATATATCTCAAAAGGCGAGCCAATAAAGCAAGAACGCCAAAGAAAGCAAGCAATCCACACCTATGCATAAAACCACAGATCTAAACATACGGATATATGCCTCAACGTCGGATCCACTACCGAGATTGCCAAAAGTTAAGGATATAAGTGAAGGAGTGACCAGAGGAAATTTAAGTGAGATTACGATTATGACGCCAAGGAAGAAGACTTGCTCTCAGCATTAAAGGGTGGCAACATAAAAATATGCCCTGAATCATGTTTCAAACTTTCTCACGAGCAGTTCAAGAAGAAAAGATCTGGGAGGGTGTTGTGAAGATCCTCCACAACACCTGATATTATCCTCACCAATGCTAACTTTGTTCTGAACCATACAGCAGTTCTAGTCCCCTATACTCCGTCAGACCATACTAGTATGGTCACTACTATTTCAACGTCCCCTATACAAGTTAGTATCCCAACTCGTAGATGCTTGACCAAGGCAAACTGAAACGACTACAAAATAATCCTACAAGTTCATCAAGTGGAACAGTTGGACGGATCTACGCTTGAAGACCTCGACAGACATTTGGAAAACATCATGGCTAAACTAAAGGAGGCAGACAGAGTTGCCATCCCTAGGGTAGAGTATAGGACTCTCCTGGCGCCACGATAGAACAAGGATATTATTCAGAGGAAAAATAGATTAGAAGAACTATTTTGGGAAATAAATGTATAGGGAAACTCAGTAGATCGTTATCGGGCCCTCAGGAACCTTCATTTGGAGCTTAACTTTATAATCAGCGAGAAATCAAAGATGATATCAGATGAAATCATTGATAGGATGGACACGGAAGATGATCCCAAGAAGTTTTGGTCCCAGGTCAAGAGATTAAGCAGGACGCTCCTCACCAAGACCAACATTACCATCACAACTGACGGAATAAAGATGACCGATGGCCAGGCTATTGAACATCAGTTTAGAGAACACTGGAAAAATAAATTCGATATTACAAAAGAAGGAAACGTCGATTTTGAAATGGAATATAAGGAGAAAGTCTTATCAAATTTGAGGAACGAGGGCTAGGCCTAACGCCCTTCCACTGAGTGGACGTCACTCGGATGAAGCAAGAAGTAGGAAGACCTTTTACCCATGATGAGTTTGAAACATCCCTAAAAAGCTTCAAGTAGAAAGCCTCAGGCAATCACGTATCACTAAAGCACATCTAATAAATGCCCCCAGCGAACATCAATATGGCAATCCTGAACCTCTTCAATGCTAGCTTGAATGTTGGGTACTTCCCTGACTTACTTAAAAGAGCGAGGATGATTTTTCTTCTAAAGCTAGTAAAGCTTAAAGGGGGGGAGGGGTTCAAGAGCTACAGGTCAATATCTCTACTAGAGTTCATAGGAAAGTTATTCGAAAAACTAATCAACGGTAGGCTGAGGGACTATCTGGAAGCAAGGGATCATTACAACGAGCAGCAACATGACTTCCGCAAAAGCTTTGGAACGGAAACAGACTTTGCCTTGATGACCGAGTACATTGGCATGGCAAAGGCTGATAATAAGAACGTGGATATAGTGCACAGAGACGTAACATCGGCTTTCAACAAAGTATAGACCCCAGGACTGAAAAAGAAGTTATGTGATTTAGCAAATATCACAAAACTCTTCTGCGACTATCTTGAAGACGGGGAGGCAATTATAAAGATTAATGATTTCGAAGGACAGCCCTTTGACATGAAAGCCGGGGTACCTCAAGGGGGCTGTCTGAGCCCAACGCTATGCACGTTATACATGTGTGACCTCCCCTCCCCTACCCAGGAATACGCCCTGTATGCTAAATTATCCTAACCCAGCCGACATTGCGAACAGGTCGGCCGGCGAAATAAACAACCTTAATATATACGAAAATCGGAACAAGATACGTACTAATGTGGAGAAGTTCAAACTCTTCCCATTGAACATAAAAAACAGCTGATATACTAGTACGGGATGAATTCTACCTATATACCCCTGAAGCTCGGGCTATTGGACTTAAAATGACAACGATAGGGTATGGCGAGCATCTTAATGTGAAGGTCAAGCAGGCCGAGAGAAATCTACGATACCTCTATAGATTTAGGGGGCTCTACCCTCAACACAAAAGAAAATTATAAATGAGCTTGGTGAGACTGATCTTTCTCTACCCTGCCATTCCCTTACACAAATCAGCCACTACGGCTCATCTTTAATGTCACTCGCCTGGACCACATCCCCTCAAGCAGATTGCATAATTCGCTGAGATCGAACCCCTAAACGTGACCCTACACAACAAGGCAAAGGCTATATGGAGGAAGATTTATGCATACATATCGGAAAGAGTACTTCAAGGTATAAGACCGCCCGAAATTGATCACCGAAAGAGACACTATCGACGAGGATATGGCAGCAGCCAACTGCGTACGCAGGAAGATGTTGTACTACTGTATCCTTAAACATACCCCAGAAAAACGCTAATCAAGTAAAAGTACAAAAATGTAGGACAACCAAATACACTATTTTATACATGATGTCATGTATGTCTTTAAGGAAAAAAAGATCCTCAGTGGACAAATTAAACATAAAAGGGAGAAAGAATAAATGATAACAAACAAATAAATAAAAAGATCCAAAGTAGACATGGAAAATGTAAATATGATGCTAAACGTAATGTAAAAAGAAACAGAGGTAGCACGTGAAACATGTATGAATATGCCAAAACTGAGTAGGCTCTATAGACACAATTCAGGCAAACCCGAAAACAAAGGCTTGAATGCTTTTATTTTCTTCAATAGATACATGGAAGGCGAGAAGAAGCCCAAGTAAAGATATTGCCAGACGTACTGGCCTTCAAAACTTTCTACTAAAACAACACTTTTTCTAACTATACCCTCTCCTAATATCACCAAAACATTTTCCTATCTTTTAAGTTCATGTTCATATTCATGTTCTTGTCGACTGCACACCCCCAGAACGTTTGGCCTCATGGATATTGAGCTCTCGTACGCAAAAGACTTAACTTACGCTACTTTCGCATTTTTTCATCGATTGACGTTGAAAGAAGAGCCAGCCAGGATCATAGAAAGACATACAACCTAATCTATGTACGCCGGAAGCAGCCTTGATAACCAAACCCCAAGAGGGGCGGCACTCCACGTGGCGATAGTTGATTCAATCACCATCCATCATGAAGTCCGCCATTAGTCATCCTTTTGGAAAGCCTCCACGAGTCCATCATCTCATTCATCCATCATCTTCACCTAGGAAGTTACACCGGCCATGCTAAAGATTGTAGGGGCAGAGGGATCATTCTCGTTTTCATCTAAAAACAAACTATATTTTTATCCCAGGCAAATTAATAGGCGCAAAGGAAAAGGAAAATCGACCAAGAAGAAGGAGGCTCCAAACGAGCCACAATGGACGACTGTGAAGGAGCGAAGAGGGTCCCTCTTCGCATCCTACTCGGTAGGAAGAAAGCAACTCGAGAATAGACACTAAAAAGTATCAACGCCGATATTGGAGTAATACTCCTAAGACTAAAGGAAGAGCATAACGGATATATGGCGCGCTGCGACACAGAAAAAGTTCTTGATCTCCTACTGAGCGCGAGCGCAGCAAAAAAAAAATGAAAAAAATCGGCCTCATACCTCGAACTCCACCTGACGTACAGACAAAAAGATCAGTGGTTTGCAGGCGCACCGATCATTTTGTCGGTGTACACACGGCAAAAGAAATTAAGGAAGAACTTGAAAAAGAACAAGACTGGGCAAAAATTGAAGAGCCAAAAGAGCATCAGAACAAGGACTGCTCGCCTTCTACACCAAAATCTACCCAGATCAAATCGAAAAGAAACACTTGTCTCCGTGCCAGTATGTTTCACATGTTACGCTCCCCCGACCAACATCCAACTAAAGATTGCAGCTATAAAGGGAAAGCATGTTCTGAATGCGCAAACCATGAGCACAGGTGGAAAGAATGCAAGAGCACAGAAAAAAGTGCTTGAATTGCGGAAATGGTCATAGAACACTAGCTATGGCATGCTTAATAAAGAAACAACTTATAAGGAAGAAAAAGTGGAAATAAACACGGAGAAAGAAAGAAGAAAAATACTTCCTACGCCGCATCAACTGCAAACTGAAACGCCACAACACCCGCCACACCCTCACAACAGTGAACATCGAAGGAAGCATGAGACCCGACCTAATTCCTTGCATAATGCACGCCCACTTCTTCAATATGGCGAAACCAGGCTCATGTGCAATTGAGCTAAACACAATGTTAGAGAAAAACGGGGTTAAAAAAATATGGTTCCCGAAGAATCCACCGTCGAGCGAACTTAATAAAATAAATATGAATCTAAAAGAGAATACCGAAAATACAAACAAAATAGAAGACAGAACTGAAATGGACACCGATTCTGAGGAAGAATCCACTGACGAGGAAATCATGAAGACGATCCCTGAAAAGGCAAAAGCAAAACAAAAACTAAAAGTGAATACCCAGGATCTTAACATAAAAATTTACGGATCCCATCCTAACCCAATATCCAAACAATAGAAACAAAAGAAAATCGTTGACAGACTCGTCAAAGGAAAATACAGATGGGAATATGAAGCAGATGCCGACGAAACTGAGGTTCACAACGTGCTAAAGCAGGGAATGATACACATCGTTCCAGAATCGTGCTATAACATCTCAAATGGAGAATTCCAAAAGTCGCACTCGATCCCCAGGCCGTTCAGAAAAAAAGACACGTAAAGACCATAAATAAATATATTAACATGGACATGTACCAGCGTAAAATCCAAATATTCACGATGAACGGAAAGGGATGGCAAAAAAAACAAAAACTGACCCACTCAAATATAATACGAAAAAAGGTCCAGACGTAATTATTCTAACCGAACACGGAATTAACACAGAGACGGAGGCTATAAAAATCCCAAGCTATAGATTCATTACCACTAACTACGCTCAGACAAGATACGACGGTGTAGCAATTGGCGTTAAAACCGGAATTCACTTCACTGAGATAAACGACTTAGAAGAGTCCTATCTAGCTGTAAAAATAAAAATGACCACAGGAGATCTGGTCATAACCGGGACATATCAACCCCTAAGACGCGCGTACCTCCCAATTCCCAATTTCTTCAAGCTGTTCCGCCGACAGTCCTCAGCAATACTAGCCGGATACCTCAATGCAAGATGCAGGGAGGCAGAATACACAAATCATACAAACGGAACAGGTAAAACCATCTAGCTTCTAATACAAAGAGACGTACTAAACAGATAAGGACCAGACTTTCCGACTTATTTAACAGCCCATGCTTCAACTACTCCAGACATCATATTTACGAACCAAAACCTTAACCTAAATCACCACACAGAACCAGGACCTGCAGCCCCCTCCGACCATCTAAGTATGATTACCACCATGTCAATTTCGCCATCCAAATCAAAATACCGCGTATGAAAGCAACCAGCAGAGGTTCTGTTCCCATTTGGGTGTTAGCCACAGGACAGGGAAGGTTCTCTCTACGAAAGAATTCTAACCTGTTAGGCTTCACTCTATTAATTGTAAAACTGAAATCACAATGGACGATTTTAAAATCTTAAAAACCACCCCTGATCCCATATCATTAAGGATTCTTGAATCCATGTATATTAAGTAACCTTTCTCATTTCTTAAATTCCGATTCTTCTTCTCACCCACTACTTCTACTCTAAACAAATATATTACCAACCTCCTAACCTTCTCTTTCTTCTTACGCTCCTCGCCCTTTCTCCCCAGTTATCCTCTAACGGCTTATTGTTTAAGGTTAGTTTATCTCGATGTGTTTCCTGTGTTTCCCCAATCGTTAATTTTTAACTCGCAATATAATAATCCAAAAATATCAATTACATGTAAATTTCTCGCTATTCCCCCGTTAATAAACATTAAATACTTTCCATAAATTCATCATTTTGATTATCTGTTTAACTCTAACTTAAATTGTTTTCCACGAATTGTATTTCCAGTACCCGAAGATGGGGGAAAAGTTCACCCGAAACGTTGTATCAAGAAAATGAAATGAATTTTCCTGTATGCGTCCTTTCGTTCATCCTTCTAATTATATATATATATATATATATATATATATATATATATATATATATATATATATATATATATATATATATATATATATATATATATATATATATATATATATATATATATATATATATTTGTATATACCACGTAAGGAAAAGGAAAGATTGATTGGAGTTAGTACTTTCGTTATCTTAACATTTTTAAACTCACAATGGCTTACAAAATGGAGAGATAGCGTATTTATACAAAGCAATGTTTTTCCTATAAGGTCAGATTTTTTATGACCTCTGATAAGTCTGATTTGAGCAAGAAAGATATGACTGGATCTAAGGAGAACAAACCGGTGCAACTCGGCAAGATCGGTCTAGAACCTCGACCATCTCCGGCTCTGGCTGCAAGGAAAGCAGTCATTTGCAGAAGGGTGGACCCTTGGGTAGGAGAAAGAACGGCAGAAGACATAAAAGCTAAAATTTTGAGGAACCATCAATGGGCGGAGGTGATCGAAGTTGTGAAATTTTGCAGCCTTTCCCATGTCTTTAAAATTGTCTTCCAAAACATGGAAATGGCTGCAAAAGCCAAGGAATCAGGTCTCAGGTTGTTCTCCATGATCATCTCCTCGGACCAAATTGAGCGGGAGAGGTTCTTCGAACTTCTTACCTGCTTTAATTGCTATAAAGTAGAAGATCACACAACTAGCGCCTGCCCAGACTCTGGAAAGTCCAAGATTTGCTCAGAATGCTCGCAGACCGGACATGACTGGATGCACTGTGTGAGCAACACGAAAATGTGCATCAACTGCGCAGGTAACCATCGCACCCTAAGCATGCAATGCCCAGTTAGAAAAGAAGAACTAAGGAAGAAAAGAGAGGCTGCAGACAGGCCTAAGCTTTCATATGCCGCTGCCGCTAAAACGCAAGTACTACCAAACACAGCGCCGACTCAACCGCAGATAGTACTGCAATTAAGCGACAATACTCCTACCAAAATGCTGGCATGCATTTTACATGCTCACGTCATAAACCTTGCTTGCCCTGGTTCATTCAACACTGAGATGAACAAAATACTGGCAGCTAATAACTTGGAGACCGTCAAATTCCCGGACAACCCCGATTCCGAAAAAGTCCTCTCGGCATCATTCAATAACACAAAACAGCCACAAACAGAGAACATTCAGGTTACCTCTAAACCTCATGACATCGAACTAGCATCAGCTCAACAAAAGACTGACGCCCCAGCACCCACACCCAACTCGCCCAGACAGAAAAAAAACAGGAAAGCCAAAGTGGAGCCCAAGATACAGGCAAATGAGACCGAACAGAAAGAGGATGATCTCGTGCTTGACGGCAGAGAGATCAGACTCACTCTGGCGATTAACTCGCAAAACATCGATAAAAAAGAGATCTCCACAGAGGAGGTGGCTACCAGAGTCAAGAAAGGACAGATCAAATGGTGTTACGACTCCCCAGTCTCCGGGGAAACTATTAGAGCCTCTCTACTCGCGTGTAAAACTAAGCTCTACAACGAGAACTTCAGGCTCTCTGACCCGGAACTGTACAAGCAGATAAAATCTGGCCGCCAAACGGCCAAAGATTAATAAAGACTAGCGGGATAGCTAATAGAAACAGTAACAGGTTAACCATTCTGGCACACAATGTGCAAGGATGGGAACCTAACAAAAACCATCTGTATAACGTCTACAGAGAACTAGACCCAGATGTTCTTCTGCTGTCAGAAACAAGTGTCAAAGACTTAGACAAGCAGAAGATCTTTGGATACAATGTTGTACAGAAGAACTGCACCGGCGAAAGATTCGATGGTGCGTTAATAGCAGTAAAAAAGGATCTTCAATACAGACTAGGCAACCCTACGGATGAATCCACGTTGTCTATCATCCTAAGGTGCTCAATGGGTGACATAGAACTTAGCGCGGGATACCAACCCCCTCGCAGGTCATATCTTCCATACCATGACCTGTACACCCTGTTCACTAAAGAGCACCCTGTTATGTTCGCTGGAGACCTCAACGCCAGAAACAGAGCAGCGGGATACTCCTCTACTAATTCAAGAGGCAGATCACTTGATCTCTTGACACGTAGAGGTGTTGCAGAACGCATTGGTCCTAACTTCCCCACGTTTTTTTACCCCGGGACGGCCACTAAACCGGACGTGGTGCTCACGAACCCTAACTTCCCGTTTCACCATCGTGTTGCGCCCGGACCCCTAACATCTAGTGACCATCTGCCTATGATAATCACCATAGCAACAGCCCCTATCCCAGTGCCAGTGATCCCTAGAAAAGACTTCTGGAATGCAAAATGGGAAGAATACAGGAGTGCATTTCCAAAAGTTATCCCTGATTTACAAGACGCATCCGAAGAAGATCTGGATGACGAACTAACTGCTATTAACGACCTCATATCAGATGCCGACGCTATAGCTATCCCGACGACGTCACACAAATTGATCTTGCCCACAAAACCTACACAAGAGAGAGTGGTGCTACAGCATCGTTTCACGAGAGTCTACGAGACCATCCTCAATTTGGGCTACACCAGACCCATGGACTTTCGTATCGTTCAAAATTTGAGGAATCAGCTGAATTTCACGATAGGAACGGAAATTCGGAATAAATGGAATTATCTAATTGAAAAATTAGATACTGAGAGAAACCCCAAGACCTTTTGGACGACCATTAACAAGCTAAAGGGTAATTCTCGCATCCCTAGTAGAACAGAAATCAGGCATGAAGGTACTAAGGCGGTCACTCCTAAGGAGAAAGAGAAGCTTTTCCGCGGAGTCTGGGAGAATGTCTTCAGAATCTCAGATGAAGAAGAAGAAGACTTTGACCTAGGCTTCGAGGATCAGGTTCTTGAGTACATGGAGAGGAGAAAAGGGAGGTTTGACCCTTACAGTACCACTTGCTACCTTCAATTTCAAGGAGCCTCTGAGGACGGCAAGAAAATTTCAACCCAAGAGCTAACACATTCCATTTCCTCATTTAAGTCTAAAGCCCCAGGGCTAAGCCTAATCACTATCAGGCACTTAAAAGAAGCCCCGGAAAGACTTAAGACCAGACTGCTGAACCTGTTCAATGCGTCTCTTGCAATGGGATACTTCCCGGATGGCCTGAAGACATCCAAAATGATCTTCATACCCAAGCCAGGAAAACCATCTAACCAGGTCATGAACTATAGACCTATCTCACTGCTAGAGACCATTGGGAAGGTTTTTGAAAAAATACTCAACAACAGACTGGCTAAACACCTAGCTGAAAAGAACCTCCTGAACGAAGAACAGCACGGGTTCAGAGAACATCGAGGCACAGAAACGGCGATAGCCCATATGCTGCAACATGTGGCAGCATGGCGAGCTAGAGGTTGTTGGATCGATGTCGTATGCAGAGATGTAAAGAAGGCCTTCGACAAGGTCTGGATCGAAGGCCTCAAATACAAAATCTCTAGGCTGAGACTCGCTCCACACTTCGAAAAAAATTCTCTGTAGCTATCTCACCAACAGGCGAGCGGTGATAGCATTCGAAGGACACATAGGAAAATCCTTCGACCTTGCCTCCGGTGTTCCTCAAGGAGGATGCCTTAGCTCCACTCTCTACACAATTTTCACAAGAGACATCCCTAAACCAGCCGATGGGAAAACCCTCAACATACAGTACGCAGATGATGTCACCCAAGTTGTGGTGCGAAGGACAAAATCGGCAAGGCTGATGGCCATGGCCTCGGCGGCAGAAGCTGAGAGAATCTCCAGATTCGAAAGTCGCTGGAAGATTCAGACCAATGTGGCTAAGTTCTCCGCAACCGCAATTGGAAGACAGCGTACCGTCCCCTTCAAAATTGGAAACACAGATATTGAGTACACTCCTCGTGCGTCTATTCTCGGTTTCGGACTCTCCAGTTCTGGAATGAGCAAGCACGTAAGGTCCCGAATTGGATATGCAAAAACCGAACTCGACAAACTCCACCGATTTAAGAATCTTTCTACAGCCAATAAAAGAAAACTATACATCAGCTTGGTCAGATCCAAGCTGGTATACCCAAGCATTCCACTCAATGTAGCATCCAACAGGAACATGTCGATGCTACAAAGAGTACAGAATCAAGGACTCAAATTCGTTACAGGCTCCAAATGGTACGACTTCCGGACCTCAAGGAGCCTGCACGAGCAAACAAAAATTGAGCCAATCAATGTATACCTCTACAAAAGAGGCAAAAGCATCTGGGAGAAACTGGAAGGGTTTCTCCCAAACGAGACACTCGTTGCTCTGGATTCCGAAGAGGGAGGTTACATGAGTTACCTCCCAAACACCAAAACTGAAGAGCCAGAACCCAGATTCAAGTGAGTTGAACTAAAAAAAAAAAAAAAAAAAAAAAAAACCAACAACAACTGAAATCCTTATATACATATTCATATATGGAAGATCAAACAAATTAAATGTTTGAGAAAAAAAAATAAAAAAAACATAAAAAAAAAATTTAAATAAGATAAAAAGTTCAATCATCACATTTAAGAATCTATACAATGGAGATGGCCCGTACACCGGGCAACTACACTGTTAACCTAATGCTTTTTTCATTTTCGCATCTTTCGCCCCTCCCCTCTCTTTACTCACTATCTACCCCCTCTTTTTCATAACTTTCTACAACTAATACTAATACTAATTTACATTTCTCTCCTTTGTGCTGGAGATTAGGAACGATTCCAAGATATTTCTGCTAATAAAATCATTTATATGCATTATGGTATCTACTTTAGAGCAGTATATCTGGTAACCCATCTTAAGCCTGTGGACGGCCAAAGCACTATTGGGATATCCTTTAGATACTGCATTTTGAGGTTGATTAGTTCTTACAGAGATATTTTTTTAAGTTTGACCTACATAGATTTTATTACAATCTCAACATAGTATACTGTATATTACATTATTATCTTTCCTTGGGCTGTGTTTTATTAACATATTTTTTAACGTATAATTATATTCAAAAATTCCACTTACATTAAGTTGTTTTAACATTGTACTGCACACAAAAAAATTATCATGGTAAGGTAAAAGTAATATGTTGTATAAAGGTTCTGTTTTCCCTAACTTGCGGTTATAGAATGATTTTTTTTAGCTTATTCATGCAGTTTTCCCAAAAATATTTCGCGTAACAGATTAAAGGCAATCTTTTCATTTTTTGTAAATTCTTGATCTATATAGTTAGGACTACATATTCTGAGCGCCCTAAGATACATAGAAGAAAATACTGATGTTTTAATATTTTTAGAATGACCTGAATAAAAATGGACATGGGATAAATTATTTGTCGCTTTCTTGAAAATAGAAAACTTAAACCTGTCTGGTTGTCTAATTATTAGAACATCTAGTAAATGACGACTATTATTTTCTTCTTTTTCTAAAGTAAATTTAATGGACGGAACCAATTAATTAATAAATAAAGGAAAACCATCGAGATAAAAATCTTCCTTGAGAATTCCCAGGACATCGTCTACATAGCGGTACCAAACAATTTGAGTGGACCAAACCGGTGGAATCACCCTAGTTTCGAAATATCCCATCTATATATTTGACAATAAGGGAGATAAGGGATTACCCATAGCCATGCTAAACACTTGTTCGTAAAATTTGCCATTGAAACTAAATTTACATTTTTTTAATGCATAAACAAATAAGTTGAATGATCGAGTTGGACAGTAAAGGCAAATCATAAGAGTTTAGAATACCAGCTAGGAAATCCAATAAGGCATCAATGGGCACTTTAGTGAATAATGAGGTAACATCAACACTGACTAATCTCAGGTCTGATGTTACACTCATATCGTCTAAGTTATTGCAAAGATCAACTGAATTTTTATATGTGAGGGTGTTATGGATCCTAAGATCGGAGAAAGTAAATTTACAATATATTTTGTGAGTTTATATTGGATTGACCCAGTTGCACTGATGATTGGTCTTATTGGATTGCCTGGTTTATAAGCTTGTACTAGGCCTTACAAATAAGGTAATGATGAACAACTAGAAGATACTGAGTCAATAATTGATTTGTGTGTTTTGTTTAATATTTTGTATGTCTCTATTTAAATTCTTAATTACATCATTTAAGGGATCGCTTCTTAACGGTACATGTGTAGTAGTATCAAATAACAAAGGGGCCATTTTTTCTAAATACAATGTTTTATTCATTATTTCACACATGTTTGATTTATCAGCTTTTGTAATATACAAATCCTTGTCCATTTTTAATGATAAAAAGGCTGTTTTAAATCGTTTGGGAAAATTATGTAAACACTTATTCATATTATTCACTACTGAATAAACAATTCCTTTTGCTATGTCTATATGGTTTTGTGATATGGTCTTATTTCTCTCTAATCTAGCAAAGGCAGCGGAAATGTCTACACTTTGTTATCTGATACTACTACAAATGTACCGTTAAAATGGTTATGCAATTTTCTGAGTTAGACTAGGTCTACATCGTCTATAACCGCACAAACTTTGTTATTTGATATAAGTAATCTGTTTACACACACGCGCACACACACACACACACACTATATATATATATATATATATATATATATATATATATATATATATATATATATATATATATATATATAACAGGGGTGGGCAACCTTTTTAAGTGGGTGTGCCAAAATTGGCCAAATCTTTGCTACAAAATTTTCTCACGTGCCAATACTTGACTAAAACACAATGAAAGGATATAAAATTAAAGATGTTCTTTTTATTCATTCCCAACCCTTTATGATGCATAAAAATTACAAGGAAAAGATAGTCATTTTACCTAAAAATATACATCTTATCATATTATATTAAACAGAATTGAATCTTTATCCTTTCAAGAAGAAAACAACAAATCCAAACTAGAGAAAGAAAAATTGTGGACCTTTTCCTTTATTTACTATCAATGAGACTTCTGCTGCTGCCTCACTGATAACATAATTTATAACAGGTTGTACACAATGCGGTTGTTATATAAAGTAAATTGAAGATACATTTATTTAGTTTTCTTAAGTTATGCATTTGGCTTCGCGTGCCGGTAGAAGTCGTTGGCGTTCCACGTTTGGCACGCGTGCCAAAGGTTCCCCCCCCCTGATATATATATATATATATATATATATATATATATATATATATATATATATATATATATATATATATATATATATATATATGTGTGTGTGTGTGGGGGGAGGGGATAATGGTAAACCACAATATTTGAATCAAGATTTTATTTATAATTATCGGACTAGTTTCGGCAACATGCCATTTTCAACTAATAATGAAGGCGCTAGACAAGGAGTACAGTTTATATAAGGTAAGACACATCCTAAACAAAAATAAAACAGCAGGAAACAATCTGGAAAATAATATATATTCGAGTAAATCTGGCGTGAATGACAAGCTAAACAAAATGAAATGGGGCCGGAAACAATCTGGAGAGTTGCTAATCCCCAAGACTCATTACATCCGGGGGCTTATAGATACAATTGGCGACTCTATTCGTTATATATTTGTTAAATTTGTATTGCCCTTCAGATAAATTGAAATAATCAACTTTGTTAATGATGATGGATTCTGCAATTCTCCTTTCAAAATAATTGTTTGATTTATAAATGATTTTTGCATAGTTAAAATCAATTCTATGGTCGTGCGTTTGCATGTGCGTAAAGAGACTTGACGAATTCGTACACCTTCTGATATCAGCTAAATGTTCTTTCATCCTCTTATTAAAGTGGCCTGACTCTCAGATATATGTTAATTTGCAATTTTAGGCATGGTATACTGTAAACTCCAGCATCGAGATTTATTTGCCGCAGTCTAGTCAGATATTTTTGAATGGTATTGGAAAATTTAAATGTAATATTTATGTTACTTCCGTTTGATATGATTTTAGAGGAGCCAAGGCTGAACCATGTGGGAATCTAATATATTTTTTTAAAATCATCCCTTCGTGGTGTGGAGGTAGCATAGAAGTTTTTTCGTGCTTTGGAATGGCATCTATTTATGAGGTAAATTGGATATTTTAGTTCAATGAAATTGCAGATAAGGTGGTTAATTTCATCCTGAAGGAAGATTGGGTCGCACATTCTATAGGCTCGGAGAAAGAGGGAAGAAATAACAGATATCTTAACGGATTTATCATGCAGTGAGAAAAAATGTATGTAAGCATTTGAGTTTGTAGGCTTTCGATAGACTGAACACTAATTATTTAAACGGTGGATATTTACATCTAAAAAAGGTAGAGAATTATTCTGTTTTCATTTTACTTTGAATTATAGCGATGGGTGTAACGAATTCAGGTTGTTGAAAAATTCATTGAAATTGTTGTTGTCTATGGGCCATAACGACAGAGTGTCGTCTACATATCGGAACCAGATAAGAGATTTGGAATGGATCCTAGGAAGGAGGCTCATTTCATAGTTTTCTATAAATAGATTGCATAGGATAGGGGAAAGGGGGTTACCCAGACTTAGACCATATTTTTGGCGAAAAATACTTATCTTCAGTTGAAAATACATTATTCGTTACACATAAGCGCACTAATTTTATAATTTTAGGGATCGGTAAAGGTAGGTTAATATCTAAATTGGGAAGAAATTTCAATAAAACGTCAAGCGCTTGCTTCATCGACCGGGACTTTTGTAAACAGACTCTTTACGTCAATGCTTAATAGTTTTTTTACTGCTGAGGTCAAGATTTTTAATTTTGGAAACGAGGTCCGATGAGTGGATAATATGTGAGAGAGAGATTTTTACCCACCGCATTTGATAACATTCCGGCCAGCCATTTGGACACCTTATAACTATGAGAACTAATGCAAGAGATGACTGGGCGTAATGGGATACCTTCTTTATGGGTTTTCGGTAACCCGTACATGTAGGGGAGGGAGGGGTTCATTGTTTTAAATGTTTTGGTTAATTTAGATTTGGAACCTAAGATTTTTCGAATGGAGTCATTAAGGGATTTCGTCTTGTTGTTCAGAGGATTATTTTTTTAATTTCATAGGTAGTGTTGTCACTTAAGAGATCATTTAATTTTTGCTAATATTGAGTTTTATTCATTACAATAATTTGGTTAGTTTTGTCGGATTTTGTTTCACTATGTTTTGGTCTTTCTGTAAAAGTTTTAGAGCGTTAAGTAACCTTTTGGGTATATTTTGATATTTCACATTAGTATTCGAATTAAAAACACCGCAAAGATAACCACTGAAAAATTCACTATAAATCTCCAGATTTTCACTACATTTACTAAGGGACGCTAAATGTTGTAGGTTTAATGAATCACTATTAGAAAATGAGAACGAAAGTCCATATCCAAGAATAATTTGTTGATCGTATGTTAATTCATGGGAAGAAAGATTCAGGATGTTTTTCTCGGAGATGATGAGGTGCACCATGTGCTTTTCTTGAAGAGAAGGTCAGGTTTCTTCTTTAGTTTGGAAGATTTTCTAACGTAGGCGTGGTGGAGATGGTTTGGGCTTCGACCAAGAAAATAAGAGAGATTTTCACGATCGGAGCAAGTTTCTCTCAATGTTCGGAGGGATTCACATTGCAGGAGAAAAAGATGCTCAACTTCTCTCTTAGTGCTGTCAATTGCTTCTTGAAGTAGAAGTTCTCCAATGTGTGTAAAAGGAAGCTCTTTCATTTGTTGGTATCTATTCCTTGTTAGTGAGGTTGGGATAATCTTGTTATCCGCACAATCCTTAAGGAACGAAAGCCTTAATTTACTGAAATACACGTTGCATAGCTTCTTCACGTAAGAATAAAAACACGATCTTAGGGCATCAGGTTGATTCATCGTGGTGAGTAATAGAATGGAGGATATCACATTGACGTGATGTATATCAGTGGAAGATAATGGTAAACCACAATATTTGAATCAAGATTAAATTTATAACTATCGGACTAGTTTTGGCAACATGCCATTTTCAACTAATAATGAAGACGCTAGACAAGGAGCACAGTTTATATAAGCTAAGACCCTAAACAAAATGAGACAGCAGGAAACAATCTGGAAAAAAATATATATACTCGAGTTTTGTTTAGCTTGTCATTCACGCCAGATTTACTCGAGTATATTTTTTTCCAACAGAATGAATGGAATAATATGATTGAATTAAGCGCTGAATTAATCACTTCTAATACTCGAGGTTATGGGCTCGAGATGGGAATTCTAGTTAACAAATAAACTGGTGAAGTTAGGGAAGGGAATAATTCACTTTAACGATACCTCTGAGTTCGTAAGTATTTTGAGAATGATGGTGAAGATCTTCTTCTGGTGACGATGATCGCACTTATTCCGGCCGTCCGAGGTTACCGAATGAGAAAGTAATCCCAGACCGGTGATATACTGATCATATACCGGATCACGAAGGCGAGCCAACCTGTGGCTCTAATCGGAATTCTTCTTTCTCAAAGTGACTGTCCGATTATTCGGCTCCTGGAGTGGGTAGCCAAAACCGATTACCTAGCTACGTCTAGGGTAATCCGCAGAGGGAGGTCCTGTGTAACCTCTGACTCTGAAAGGGGGGGATGTCTGCGATAAGTTCGGCACCTACGAGTACCGTGACGGCAACACACAAATTCCCAGACGTTTCTTTCTTTCAACGGGCGAACTGTTTCCTTTGTGGAACGAGATCCACACACTCGACGTAGGTCCAAGGTCTTCTGCCTGACTCCAGGGAGAAGTTTTCCTTTTATTTCCCTCACGAGCAGAAATCAAGAGAGAGAGCACCGAATTCTCATAAAATCCGTATCGCTGCGCGAAGGACCTTTTCATCTGCTGCCAGACAGAGTAAATCTTTCACACCTTCGCTCCACGTCGCGGTTTACGACAGCGCGAAAACTCGGACCTTCGTCGGCTAGCAGGTAACCTTTGAGGCAGACATTTTCCTGTGTGGCCGGCCGCGAATTTGGTTGTCTCAAAGGCGCGAAAAGGGGCGGAGGGAATTCAAGGCGAAAGGTGAATTTTGAATACGGGAGGGATGCGCAGCTTGTGTCGGGGTATTCCTGCGTACACTAATGTATGTGGTATTATATATATATATATATATATATATATATATATATATATATATATATATATATATATATATATATATATATAGTAGGAATATGAAGACATATGCGATGGTTATGAATATTTAATTTTCCGTACGTTTCGGTCATTAACGATGACCATCATCAGTGAATTATGTTGAGACAAATTGGACATCCAGTTTGGCCTTCTCAAGTTTTTTGAAGGTGCATTCTAAGCAGGGAAGCGTCCGGAAAATTAAATGTTCGTAACCATCGCATATGTCTTCATATTCCCACTACGAATAAGGTTCTCAAGGAACGACTCCATCACCAATACATTGAGGAAGGGATAAAATGAAGACGTTGTCAGACGATTTCGCTGCTTAGAATCCACCTTCAAAAAACTTGAGAAGGCTAAACTGGATGTCCAATTTCTCTCAACATAATTCGCTGATGATAGTCATCGTTAATGACCAAAACGTCCGGAAAATTAAATGTTCGTAACCGTCGCATATGGCTTCATATTCCTACTATGAATACGGTTCCCAAGGAACGACTCCATCACCAATACAAGGTGTCCCAGAAAAAAGTTAACCGTAATTAGAATTTGTATACCTCAAAACCTATTAGAGATTTTTGAGTCCTGCAAAACAAAACAAATTTACCAAGTATGTATCTTTCGATTCTGGAAATTTCATTAAATTTCCTTTTACGATATTGATACACTAATGGGTTTAGTGGAGGCGATCAAAATTATGTTTGCGCAAGGAAGTAAAATAAGGAAACTTCGAAGTTTAAAATCAACAAATATATTTAAATCCATTTTTAACAAAAACACCTCTTCATATGGGTGATGCAAATTTATTTTTTAATCTTCTAAACACCGTTTCTTTCCACATGTCCTCCATTTCTTTCCGAGCACAGTTGCGCCTTTGATGGCATTGATTGAACAACTTTTAGGATTAACTTATGATTTTCCTTAAGTTTATTGACTCCACCTGTGATACTATCTCTTAACTGGTTGATGCTTTGTGGTAGAGTAGAATACACTTTATTCTTTAGATATCGCCATAAGAAATAATTGCATGGGGTTAAGTCAAGAGATCTTGGGGCCATTCAATTGCATGATTTAGCGCGACAATGCGGTTGTCAAACGTTTCTCTTAGTTCTGTTCTTACAGCAAGCTGTCTATAAGCTGGTGCACCGTCCTGAATCCACCAAAGTCTATTGAATTAATTGACATAAATCTGGCGGAGTTCCCGGAAGATCCTTTCGTTGATCATGCTCAGTTAGGCAGCACCATTTAAGTTATTCTCGTAAAACAATGGGCTGACAAGATAGCTATTCCCGCATATTCCGATCCACAGAGATATTTTCTGCTGACAAATACGTGTGTCAAAGTTGAATGCTGGTGGTGGGTGGGGGGGGGGGGGGTCAGCGGTGCATATTGCCGAATGTTATGGCTAATTACCCTTCTATTAATGAAAAAGGCTGCCTCGTCACCAATCACAATGTTTCCAAGAAACGAGCAGGTTTATGGAGATCCCATTCGACAAATTGTCTACAACGAGGAACATCAGTTTCAAGAAGCTGGTTCTTGCATGCATCTTATAGGGATGCCATTTTAAGTCATGTTTATTAATGCAGTTAAATGATGACTTTAACAATTGTAACCCATTCTTTCTGACTGATACATGTCGATTTTGAAGAAGCCTCATCTGAACATTTTCGATATTTTCTGTTGTTCTCATGGTTCTCATACGACCCGAACGACCTTTATTTAAATTTAAGCATGTTCCTTCATGTTGGTATTTGCGAACATTTTTCCAAATTGTGGGCTTGCTTGGTGGGTGCCTACCTGGAAAACGTTGTTCAAATGAATCTTGTACTTGTTTAATCCTGCCAGTCTTAATAAAGTTTGTGACTACAAATACGCGTTGATCTTTTGTTAACTGCATGATTAAAAAGGTTCTATGGAAGTAAACTTTTACACAGAAGCGCTTTGATTTGCTTAGTAAGCACTAATGACGAGACCATACCACAGCGTGGCTGAAAAAACAACTGTAAAATGGCCTAGGCTTTCCTTGAAGAATCGCACAGTTGCCTAGACTACCTAGCTCCCTACGCTTCTCTTGAAAGTTCACGGTGGCCTAGCATTCCTAGGCTTCGTTTCATTATTTCACCTCCTTGCGCAAACATATTTTTGATAGCCTCCACTAAACCAATTAGTGTATCAACATCAGAATAGGGAATTTAATGAAATTTCCAGAATCGACAGATACATAGTTGTTAAATAAAACACTTTTGCAGGACCCCAAAATCTCCAATAGTGTTTGAGTTATACTAATTCAAAGTACGGTTAACTTTTTTTCTGGGACACCCGGTATATATATATGTATATATATATATATATATATATATACATATATATATACCGGGTGTCCCAGAAAAAAAGTTAACCGTACTTTGAATTAGTATAACTCAAACACTATTGGAGATTTTGGGGTCCTGCAAAAGTGTTTTATTTAACAACTATGTATCTGTCGATTCTGGAAATTTCATTAAATTCCCTATTCTGATGTTGATACACTAATTGGTTTAGTGGAGGCTATCAAAAATATGTTTGCGCAAGGAGGTGAAATAATGAAACGAAGCCTAGGAATGCTAGGCCACCGTGAACTTTCAAGAGAAGCGTAGGGAGCTAGGTAGTCTAGGCAACTGTGCGATTCTTCAAGGAAAGCCTAGGCCATTTTACAGTTGTTTTTTCAGCCACGCTGTGGTATGGTCTCGTCATTAGTGCTTACTAAGCAAATCAAAGCGCTTCTGTGTAAAAGTTTACTTCCATAGAACCTTTTTAATCATGCAGTTAACAAAAGATCAACGCGTATTTGTAGTCACAAACTTTATTAAGACTGGCAGGATTAAACAAGTACAAGATTCATTTGAACAACGTTTTCCAGGTAGGCACCCACCAAGCAAGCCCACAATTTGGAAAAATGTTCGCAAATACCAACATGAAGGAACATGCTTAAATTTAAATAAAGGTCGTTCGGGTCGTATGAGAACCATGAGAACAACAGAAAATATCGAAAATGTTCAGATGAGGCTTCTTCAAAATCGACATGTATCAGTCAGAAAGAATGGGTTACAATTGTTAAAGTCATCATTTAACTGCATTAATAAACATGACTTAAAATGGCATCCCTATAAGATGCATGCAAGAACCAGCTTCTTGAAACTGATGTTCCTCGTTGTAGACAATTTGTCGAATGGGATCTCCATAAACCTGCTCGTTTCTTGGAAACATTGTGATTGGTGACGAGGCAGCCTTTTTCATTAATAGAAGGGTAATTAGCCATAACATTCGGCAATATGCACCGCTGACGGTTAACTTTTTTTCTGGGACACCCGGTATATATATATGTATATATATATATATATATATATATACATATATATATACCGGGTGTCCCAGAAAAAAAGTTAACCGTACTTTGAATTAGTATAACTCAAACACTATTGGTTTCACTATATATATATATATATATATATATATATATATATATATATATATATATATATATATATATATATATAGTGAAACCAGTGCATAGGAAGCAAAAGCTTAATTTACGAGACTAGTTTCAGTATGTAGTTTACTATGCCCTCTTCAGTCGAATACTGAGAATGCATTGTTACAAAAGTCTATAAATAGCGTACAGATCAGAATAACAACAAAGAAACACAAAACGGGGGGAAAAGGTCATTAATCAAGCAGTGTAAGTCTAAGATCGTTGACTAAACTGTTTACGATGAGGTTACGAGAATGGGGGATGCATTTCAATTGCCTATCTGACAAATTAAAATTGGAAATTTCTCCTATTAATATAGATTCTACTATTTTTCTTTTACGGAAATCTTTACAATAATAAAGGGTGTTCCAATAACTTGGACCGATTTTAAATGTGACTTAACTTTAAGCGTCTAAGGACTTTTTCTTTTTATTTCAGTTTTAACAATTTCAGTCTTTGGCATTTTCAACCATGGAAAGATGAACAATTAAACAACGTGTTAAAGTTATCGAAGTCTATTACGAAAATGGACGTTCAAACAGAAACGCATTTCGGGCACTTCGCGATTTTTTTGGTCAACATAATCGACCAACCGAGAGTGTAATTGGAAAAATTGTTCGTAAATTCAAACAAACGGGGTCGATGGCAGATATGAAAACGCCAATGCGTGCTCGTTACGCCGTTCAACTGAAAACATTGCTGCAGTGCGCAAGAATGTGGCCAAAGATCCAGACACCTCTATTCATCATCGCGCGCAGGAATTGAACCTCTCCACAACAACGTTACATCGAATTTTGAGAAAAGATTTGTCTCTACACGCTTACAAAATTCAATTGACACAAGAACTGAAGACTGCTGGCCATTTGAAGCGCCGTACATTCGTCAATTGGGTGCACGAGCAAAGACAAGCCGATGATGATTTTTCGCAAAAAATCATCTTTAGTGATGAAGCCCATTTTCATCTTGGTGGATTCGTTAATAAGCCGAATTGTCGCATTTGGGCTGATGAAAATCCCAGGAAGTATGTTGAAAAGCCACTGCATCCACAAAAGGTCACTGTTTGGTGTGCATTTTTGCTAGCGGAATCATTGGGCCGTATTTCTTCGAAAATGATGCCGGGAATTCTGTTACGGTGACAGGCGAGTGATACTGTGCCATGATAACCAACTGTTTGGGCCTGAATTGAATTCTATGGATTTCGAAGATTTGTAGTTTCAACAGGACGGCGCCACATGCCACACAGCCAATGCAACAATGGCTTTATTGAATGAGAAGTTTCCAGGTCGCATCATCTCTCGAAACAGCGAGGTCAATTAGCCACCACGATCGTGTGACTTGACGCCTTTAGATTTCTTCCTTTGAGGTCATCTCAAAAATAAGGTCTATGCCAACAAGCCAACAACAATTTCACAGCTGAAGGATGAGATAATAAGGCATATTGGTGAGATCGAGGAGCAACTATGCAGAGACGTCATCAAAACTTTGACCATAGAATGGGGGTATGCCGCCGAAGCCTTGGCCGACATTTAGGCGATATTATTTTTCACACATAATTGCCATGACTCACATAACATGATCCAATAGTGAAATCAATAAATTTTCACCAATAACACTGTTTTATTTACTGCTAACTTTGATCCGTCTTAATGGAACACCCTTTATATGATTTGTGCCTTTGAATAGTCAATTTCGAACACCAAATTGACTATTCAAAGGCACAAATCGTATATAATTGTAAAGATTTCCGTAAAAGAAAAATAGTAGAATCTATATTAATAGGAGAAATTCCCAATTTTAATTTGTCAGATGGGCAATTGAAATGCAGCCCCCATTCTCGTAACCTCATCGTAAGCAGCTTAGTCCTCGATCTTAGACTTACACCCCCTGATTAGACCTTTTTCTTCCGTTTTGTGTTTCTTTGTGTTTTTTTCTTTTTGTTTTTTTTCTCATCTGTACGCTATTTATAGACTTTTGTAACAATTGAATTTTCAGCTACATACTGAAACTAGTCTCGTAAATTAAACTTTTGGCTCCTATACAGTGGTTTCACTATCATATACCATAACTCGCCATTGAGTTCGTTTACTTATATATATATGTTTGTATTTGGTGTAGTGTATGTATGTATATATATTCTAGTAATTTTGCTACATATAATTTGCTTTTAGTTTTATAGGGCCTCTTTAGATAGAAGTCTAGATCTACATCTTCAATAACCGCACAAACCTTATTTGATATAAGTACTGCTTACACACTATATATAATATATATATATATATATATATATATATATATATATATATATATATATATATATATATATATGTTTGTATGTGGTGTAGTGTATGTTGGCATCCTGTCTCGGAAGACACTGCAGATTGCGCCATGGAAGTATATGCACCTGGGCGAAGTGTATGGAGATCCTGGGTTGCCCAGTCGTCAAGATCCTCCTCTCAGCCTGGCCGGTGTCATCCAAAGAGATGCAGAGCAGTACGTTTGGCTCCAGGTTGGCTGCAGGAGCTGCTGGAGTCAGTGAGCACAGCGCACTGGTCCATCTTCGGGGCTCCACTCTTGATTTGGAAGGTTTAGTCCCCTACACTTGGCCGTTGGATCAGTGGAGGATCTCCTTCGCCCGGCTAACCGTTGGCTGCTAGAGGCAGCTCCTACGCCTAGCTTGATGGTGCAGTGTAAACACCATCCCCTCAGGTGCTTTGGCCCACCAGCTGAGGGGGTGTATATATGTATATATATTCTAGTACTCCTGCTACCTATAATTTGGTTTAGTTTTATAGGGCCTATTAGGCTAGAAGTGCTGCCATACCTGAGGTCTGTTATGGTTTGGCGGGGTGGTCTCGGCCCCTGAGTGGGAGTACATGGCCAGTCTCAATAGCCTATCCTAACCTAAAGTTACATACAAAATATAATAAGAAATTTTCATTCATTTAGTCTTTAGATGATTCCTAAAAAAAACATAAGAGGTGCAAGTCTCACTAACTAATGGTGGTAAAAGTACAACAAGGCAAAAAGTTAGGCCGTAAAATTAAAGTAAAGGCAGTTTAAATTAAAAAAGGAATGACAGCAACAAGGGCGGTCGATGATGTTCATTATTTTAGAACATTTCATAAAAAATAAATTGTGTGTATATTATTTTATTAAAATTAATGAACAAAGAATTTAATTTTATTTTGGGGAAATGTGGTTACTAAATTCCAGGATTTCTTTGTTATTTTCCCAATTATTTTATTTTTTAGGTTTTTCATGTCAACACTTCCCAATGATGCCATGTGGAATCATTTTATTTTCTTGCATTTCCTTCAATGTTCAATGAAAAGAAGTTGTATATATGAGTTTTATGACCTAAATGGAATATGTTTTAAAACACAAAAAAATTATTTTTACATAAATCGATACATCGTGAAAGAAAGGGTTAATACTCTCTCCTCCCGCCCCCCCTACCACACACACACACACACACACACACACATGGCCTTATTGTGTGTTTCTCGACATTTCATTCGAAAGTTATTCACTCCCTGGTTCGACTGTATCGAAGAGCAGCGCAAAACACTGGTGGCGTCTCAGCTTGAAACTCTTGAAAGACGTGCGTACAGAAAGGGGTGAAGTGATAATTAATAGGTGGAAGGTACAGAGCCACAATGGCCTAAAGGAGATATTAAATTGGGGCCAAAAGAGCCACGGAATCAACTTGACTGACGAAGAGGAAAGAATGAGGAGGAAAAGAAAGCATGAAAAAAATGGAGAGAAGGTGGTAAAAGAGAGAAAGCTTTCATGCAACAGCAACAAAACACGCTGACTGTAAATACTAGGTCAAGGAGGAGACACTTCACCACCAGCGAAGTGATACACTATTAAATTGACCAGAACCCTCGTGCACCTGGAAGACCAGATAGGCCAGGCTTCGTGAGTCTCCAGGTGCTCACCTGGCAGCAGGTAAGTGGGGCGAGGACTGAACTCACGGGCAACAAAATCGTGCCTCGCGGTTCCATTAGAGAGCCATTGTCTATTATTTTGTCCTCGTTAGATGTCGAAAAAACGGCCCTTAAGGGGGACTTTGGGTTAGGCGGATGGAATATGGCCTGGTAGTGTGTAGCAACGAGTAAGTGCAGTGGAACAAAAGGAATTAATGATGCGAATCAAATGACATGAAAGAAAATATCGAGAATAACGAGGACACTGCCACAGATCCTTTTTTTCGCCACCCACACGTCAAGCCTATCGTTACAAAGGCCGAGAGAGAAATTGGAGGGGGCAAAAGTTTATCTCCAAAGGGTGGGGTGAGAAGCTTAAAGTACAAAGAGCATTGGATGGCAGTGGATGGTGGATCTAAGAAGGAAAACTCAGCTTCCTTTTGAAGTGTTCGTACAAAGGATTCCGCGAACGGGGTTCTTATGAAGAGCGGAGACTGAAGATGAAAAAGTCACGTCCTCAGATCTGTCTTCCGATTAAAGAGTTGCTCTCAAACAAGGAACTTATAGCATCCCGGGAAAACAAAATAGAACGGGCATGATGAAAAGGGAAGGAGGGAGAACAAACGAAAAAGAAAAGCAAGTAGAGAAGTAAGTATAGAGAAATAATCAAAACGGCAAAATACACCTAAATATGAAGATCGTTTCAAAGCCAATAATCAATACAGAAAAAAAGTGATATTGGCTTATAGATAGAGAAATTACATGTGTGCACACAAGGGTTGCATCAGATTTTCACGCCGTTTGCCACTAACTATTTACCACTTAATAGAAACGATAAATGTAATTAATATATTTTTAATACTTTAAAATTAATTCAGGGCATAAAGGGTTGAGAAAATGCCCCTATAAATGGTCTCTTTGGCATCATAATCTAAGAAGGAATTATCAATAATTTGATCACTCGTGGTGTAAAATTGCTTCTAAAAACGATAACTATGGGTGCAAAAACGATTACTTCTGTTTTTCCAATAATCAAAGAAGTTCCCCCACCTCCCTCTACAGTGTAAAGACCTTCCTATGGAGAAAACAAGGGGTAATTTCCCTACCTCCCTCTCCGGTGTAAAGACCTCCCTGTGGTGAAAACAACGGGTAATTTCCCCACCTCCCTCTCCGGTGTAAAGACCTTCCTATGGTGAAAATAACGGGTAATTCTCAGAACCCGATGTGCGACGAACCGCATAACAAAACGTGAGCAAAAATTCCAAATGAGCCAAGATTCTAAAGTTATGCACAAATTGATTACTTTCTGACCAAAAGAACCCAAATTGTCTTTCTAAATGCAATTGCTCAAATTCTAAGTAGGCACAATTCTAGCTAAAGGCAACAAGGAGATTGATTGATTTCTCTAATTATAGTGCATATCAACCACTAGGGTTATTGGTACTAAAGTGACGAGAGATTTGTAGTAGGCCTGTGGGGGTCGAAGCTAGTAAACATTTGTTTGAAAATTTTAAACGGTTCACACATTGAACCTTATAAATAGGAAGATAAACTTCCCGCTTTTAGTATTTCTCTTTCGTAAATAAGGAGTTAACCTCCCCAGTATGCAGTACGATATCATGGGTTGGTTATACGTGGCTCAGTACAAAATAGATAGTGTTCTTCAAGTCCCCGTGGAAAAAAGGTAAAAATTGATGGCGTTTTCTGGAGGTGACTTTCCCTCGCTTTTTTCTCCTTTGCCAGCTGTGAACTTTTAGGTGAGCTTAATTTTCTTGTAGATTTCTTCCAAGTCTAAAAATTCGGAAACTTGATTTCAGCCGTGTTTATGTGTAAACGCTGGTGTACTCAATAGAGGAAGATTTAGATAGTGGTAGAAGATAGATGGCGAAAGAAAGGTAGGGTTGCTCTTGTTTGAGGGGCATCGCAGGCATTTTTATTCTCTGATACTTATTTTCCTTTTTTGTTTTATTTAAGTTGACTAGTGTTTATCTCAGTGTGCATTCTTCTTTGTGTTCTTCTGTTTATTTGTCTCTTCGTCTTGGTTACTTAGTATTCGTGCAGTGTTTGTTGAGCTTTCGAGCCTATATTTGTGTTCAAATTTAGTGTTATACCTCGTGTTTTGATCTGTTGTATTTGCTTGTTATTCGTTGATTGTAAGTATAATCTTGTCTCGTAGTCTCTTGCGTCATACTCTGTGTTGTTTATGTTTATGTGTAGATTGGTATTGTATTTTCCACGGAACAGAGTCTAGTGCTTGGAAAGCGCCGGTTTCAAGCGACCTTCCCGCGCAATCTGGTAGGGATGTTAATTCTGCCACCAGTTCTTCTTAATTCTGAGATGATATCATTGCCCATTGTAGACCAGACCTTTTTGGCCAGTTTCTGGGTTGCGACATTAATGGGCTCCAGTCGCTGCCTGCGGTGTAGGTCCCTCTGCCGAAGATACTCTCTTCGTTTGGTTTTATTTATGCAAAGGGATGCAGAGTTCTGCACTCGCTAGAACTTCCTCATAGCGATCTTGCTGTCCGTTTAAGTCACTACTGCAGGGTAGATGAGCTTAGCCCGGATAAACGTCAGGTATATTTTCCTGATATTCGCCGAGCTAAGATTTCTGAACCTATATAGCTTAGAGATTTCTCTTTTTGCCATATTCTGCCTCTCCTTGTAGTGACTCGAATATCCGTGGTCGGATATTTTTAGGCCCAGGATGGTGCCTCTGGCGGAGTAGCCGTATCTCCTCCCATTTATTACAATGGGCCACATCAACTTGCGGCACAGCGGGAGGATCTTAAATTTCTCCCTGTTTGTCCGGATTTTTCACCTTCTCTCCTATTGGTTGATGTTCGAGATTTCTGCAATGTGCAAACGTGATGATGATGTACTCAGATTTTTCGTAGAAGATGGGATAGTGGAACATATAGTAGGTAAAAATTAAAGATGGGGAAGGAGGTATTTTGCCCTAGTAGGGAGGGCATCGCTTTATTTTTATTTCCTTTTATTTTGCCTTTATTAGTGTTTTTAGTTTGTGTTTTTTATCCTCTGTTTATGTTTCTTCATGTGTTTTTTATGTTCTTCTTATTGTATCTTACTTGTGCTTTGTTGTTCTAATTTTCAGTGAAAAGTGGTTTATAGCATTCAAGCCTTTCATAGCTTTCTTGCCAACAATTTCCCTTGTAAAACTTTTTTAGTGTTATTTGTATTATTTGATACTCTCATTTTTGTGTTTTTTTCTGTAGTGATTTTTGATATGTTATGTTGTGTTATCTCTGTGTATATTGGTGTAATTACTTCTTGTGTACAAAGTTTTGTGCTTGGGAATCGGCTTCGGCGTGAGACTTTCGCCCGTAGCCTTGCAGGTATATTAAGCCTGCCGCCTGTTCCCTGAAGTTCTGGAATGACACCATTCGTTAGAGTGGACCAGATCTTTTTGCCCAGTTTCTGGGTGACGACATTGATGGGCTCCAAACGTTTCCTCATGGGCAAATCGCTTTGCCTAAGACGATCACGCCTTCCTGCTTTGTTAATTAGTAGAGAGGCAGTGTTCTGGATACGTTGGAGCCTTTTCATCGAGGTTTTGTTTGCCGCTTGGGAGACCACTGCGGGTTAGATCAGCATAGCTCGGACATACATCATATATATTTTCCTGATGTTGGCCGAGCCAAGATCCCTAAACCTGTAAAGCTTGGAGATTTCTCTCCTTGCCAGGTTCCGCCTCTCCGTGTGGTGTCTCGAATATCTATGGTCGGTGATTTTAAGGCCCAGGACGGTGCCTCCGGCGGAGTAGCCGTATCTCCTCCCATCTATGATGATGGGCCATGCCAACTCGCGGTTCCACGGGACGATTTTGAATTTGTCCCTGTTGGTCCTTATTTTCCATCGTCTTTCGTATTGGCTAATGTTATTGATTTCCTCCATCGTGCGAGCCGCCTGTGCTCTTGCTTTCCTCTCCGGGCATAGGACAATTTGAGTGACGTCATCTGCAAAGTGCAGATATATCGTGCCCCTGTGCACCGGAGTTGAGAGGTCGATGGTGAAGACCAAGTAAAGCAGAGGATTCAGGCAGCTTCCCTGAGGAACGCCCGCCTTTAATTCGAATTCGAGGCCTTCTGTCCATGATGAAGTCACAGTGGATCCTTTCCAGGATTAGGTCTAGCTGGAGGTTCAGGATCTTGTATTGAAGTCCTTCCAGCCAGACTTTATCGAAGGCCTTTTGCGCGTCCCTCAGCACAATGTCTACAAAGAACCTGTTCGCTTGGGTGTATGCTACTTTCTCAGTTAGGAGCGCCAGGGCTGTGTCTGTGCCCCTTTTTTACGGAACCCATGCTGTTGTGGGTTGTGCGCTCCTAACTCGCTCAATTGAGCTTGTAGCCTGTTCGCTAAAATCTTTTTGAAGATTTTACCCTGTATCTCAAGAAGAAAGATCGAGCGATATTTTTCCATCTGGTCCAGGGGTTTGTTCCCCTTCCGAATAAAGATAATTTTGGCTATCTTGTATCCAGCAGGGAAGTAGCCTGTATTCAGGGCGGCGTTCATTGTGTTTACCAATCCCTGAATAATTTGCCTTGGGGCATTTACGAGGTTGTTCTTCGTAATCTCAGACCAGTCTGGAGCCCTCTGTTTGAAGGACATTATGGTGATCAAGGTCTCTTCGATAGTTATTACGCATCCGTGGTCAACCATCACTCTTTCCCGAGATACTTGCGGATGGGGGTGGGTTCTATGTATTACTGTGCCGAGGTCGTCGAACAGTTGGTCTTCGAAGTCCTGGTCTAAGTCGTCGTTCTCCTAAGGTGATATAGCGAAAATCTCTTGCCAGTGTGTTCGAAATCTTCTTTCGAGAGACTCTGAGTCCTCTATGATGTCGTCTCCTTCTTTGATTTGGGTTCTGGGTCTGAGAGGCAATCCTGTAACTCTTCGGATGTTATTCCAAAATTTTACAGGATTTCTCTCCCTGCCCAGTCTCCCAATGATGTAATTCCATATTGTTCTTTGTTTTTTTTATTATAATGTCTTTTAGTTCCACGCCTAGATGCCTCATTCTGGCTGTCCTTTCCCTATTAGTTCCTGTCCTGCCGATCTCCTCATAGATTTCTCTATGTTCTCGGGTGATTTCTCTTATCTCGTCCGTTCACTGAAGTTGTGGGAGCCTTTTATAGGAGATTCTGGGAAGTCATCTCTGGTCGGCTTGAATGAAGAGATCTGTGATCTTGTTAATCTCCTCTATCATGGCACTGATTGGACAATCATTACAGTGCTTATATCTAAAAGCTGATTGGCCAATTTGTCAGCGCTAAGGCTGTTTTTCCAAAATTGAACGTAAGAATGACTATTAAATGTATATCAATCTGGATTGGTTGGTTGAATTGTTGTAGTGTTAAGTTTAGATGAAATAACTATTTATATAGGTGTATTTTTGTGTAAATGATAGTCTGAAGAATTTATCGAGAAAACTACGCTAAAACTATATCTCTTACCCGATTAAAGAGGAAAAGGATTCGGTAAGGCAGCCTCAAAACGTCAAGATCCACTTCGCTATCCCCACGGGAACTCTCCGGAAGACTTTTTTAACCAGCTCCTAGGCGACTTAATGTGGACTTACCCCCCCCCCTCCTCCATCGACAGAGTTGCGAAGCTGAAATGAACTGAACTGCCATTCATTTAGTCTCGCTCCAACTATGTACTGGAACTGCAGATGGTTCCAAACCAACAAGCAAACGGGCAAGACACTACCAAGAAACTTACCAACAAAAAAGAAAAGAAACAAGCAGTCCATTTGAAAAACCTGCACCTAAACAGAATCAAGAAATCACCACAGAGGAAGTAAATACTGACACCAATAGTTCCTCGGAACCCTCAGATTCCTCGGACACCGAAGTCCCACAAATAAGAAAGCCAAGGGAAAGAAAAGGAAAAACAAAAGATTGCGTGCGAATAGCACCAATCTAAAAATCTACGCTTGCGATCAGTTTTCCTTTCTCGAGGATATGGAGGCCAGGGATATTTTCCAAGGAATCAAAACCAAAATATATAAATGGGAATACGACTACGAAGTCGACCCCGAATCGGTGGAAGAAGCTTTGCTCAACCAGAATGTGACCCTACATCACAGCACCTGCGAGCAGATTTCAAACGCTGAGTTCAGCAAAAAAAGAAGTGGGAGGAAGAAAAACATCACCCCAAAACACTAAACAGACAACCTAGAGAGAGAGTAAGCAATAGAATGAGGATTCTGACAATCGTCGTAGATGGATGTGAGGGGAAAGCTATGGCATATGAAAACATATTCCAAATGCTTGACCCCGACATCATTCTTATTTTAACTGAGCTTGGTATCGACACTACAGCTGGTCGAATTAAAATACCGGGCTACAGAGTAGTCATGAAAAATCATTCTCAGTAAAGGTTCGATGGTGTTGCAATAACTGTCAAAGGGAACATCTTGTTCAAACAATTACCAGAACTTGATGAATCATTTGTGGCGATCGAGCTCCACACACTGGTAGGAGACCTTGTGATAACTGCAGCCTACCAACCCTCTCATCAAGCCTATCTCCCGTTAAATAACTTCTACACACTGTTCGGGCACCGCAAATGGCATTCTTAGGGGGAGACCTCAATGCCAGATGCCGTGCGGCGGACTATGTCAGGACCAACGAAAGAGGCCGAAACTTGGAACTGATTATTGGAAGAAAAAACATCCAGAGAATAGGGCCGGATTTTCCGACCTATATCACTTACAGATCAGCAACCAAACCTGACATAATCTTAACAAGTGAAGGCTTCCCATTCAACTACCATAGTGAGCCAGGCCCAACAGTCTCAAGTGATTTAAGAGCGATACTCACCACAATATCTTCCGCTCCGATCCAACTTCCAGTCCCTCTCCGAAAAAACCTCACCTTGAGCCAACTGGGATCGTTAAAAGTGACGACTCAGTCAATACGCGCCAGCTGACCTAAGCGAGGCGTCTTTGGAGGAGATAGAGGGGAGGTAGAGAGGATAACTACGTCCATATTAAAAGAGGCCAGCGAGAGCATACCCCAAACTGGGTATAAAACACCTCCTCAGCCCAGGTGGACAGAGGAGATGAGAGAGATCACTCGCGTTCCCAGGGAACTGTACGAAGAGAAAAGACGGAAAGGTCTTAACCAGGAAAGAAGCTCGCTCCTTCGGCGCCTAAGCATAGAGCTAAAAGAGGCTATCAACCTCCAATACGAGGAGATTTGGAACAACCTGATAGCCGAAGTCGATAGCGAACTCAACCCGGCTAAGTTCTGGCGTCAACTGAATAACTTAAATGGACTAACAGCAAGACTAAAGGCTCGAAAAAAAGAGAACGGAGACTATTTAGAGGACCAGGCGGTTTTGGAAGACAGGTTCATAAATTTTTGGAAAAACGTCTTCAGGATCACCCCTGAAGAAAACGACGAGTTGGCCCAGGAATTCGAAGTCCAACTGATCGAAGAACTGAATCAGGTTATGCACCGAACGCACCCACAACATCAAGTCGACAAAGGTAGGGAGATGGCGGCCCACGGCCGTTTCATAACACCAGATAAAGTCATGGCCACTGTAAGAGCCTTCCAACAAAAGGGCACCAGGCTGGACGGCCATCACCAGAAACAACTGTGTAAATGCCCCACAGCAGATCATTCAGGTAATTGCAAAAATTTACAACGCTTCCCTAAATACGGGTTACTTCCCTGAAGGTTTTAAGATTGCTAAAATAATCTTCATACACAAGGGAGGTAAACCTCTGATCAACTGGTAAATTACAGGTCAATCGCCCTGCTGGAAATCGTTGCGAAAGTCTAGGAGAAGCTGACAGTCTTTTTAGAACAACTAGCCAAGCTAGGAGCTCACAACCCTCAGCAGTACGGGTTCCGCAAGGGACGAGGAATGGAAACAGCCCTCGCCTTCCTAACGGAAAAACTCGCTTGCAGTAAAGCTGAGAGAAGGTACGTAGACGTGGTGCTGCGGGATGTAAAGAAGGCCTTCGATAAGCTATGGCTCAGAGAGCTACAATTCAAGATCTTCAACCTCCAGCTAAACCCAATCCTGGAAAGGGTCCTTTGTAACTATGTTACGGATAGGAGACCCAAATCGCGCTGGGGGCTGCAAAGGACCCGAATTCAAACTCGAGATGGGAGTTTCACAAGGCAGCTGTCCCTGTACTTTGTTGTACCTCGTGTACACAATTGACCTACCTGCTCCAGTGAGGTACAATTCTATGTATCTGCAATACGCAGATGACATGACTCAAATCGTCTTGAGTCCATTCAGGAACGCTGGAAGCCAAGCAAGGGCGACAGCTTCCGAAATTGACAACATTAATCGCTACGAAAAAAAGTTGAAGATTGAAACCAACCGCCAGAAGTTCACCATAATTCCATTGAACCGCCGAAAAGTAGTCAACGTCCTCGTCGACAACGAAATTTATCCGTACCCTAACGAGGGAAATGTCCTGGGCTTACCACTCTACAAATCAGGTTACAAGGCTCACGTAAAGACCAGAGTTTCCCTAGCCAAAAGAGAGCTGAATAAACTTTACCGTTTCCGAAGCCTCAGCGTGCCCAAGAAGAAAAAGTTATACATGCTCTTGGTACACTCAGTCCTAGTGTACCCGGCTGTAATCACGCAGATGGCAAGCTGTACCTCTCTCAGAACGATGCAGAGGGTGCAGAATAAAGCCACACTGCTGATAACTGGCACGCAAAAGATCGACCGTATTCGGCAATCGGTTCTACATCAAAGTTTCGGACTAAAACCGATCAATATGGAGATCCAAATGCTAGGGAGAAATACTTGGGATAAAATCGATCAGGAAATAAACATCGATTTGAACATACGCGAAAACAGAAGACGCGCAATTGGTAGAACAACTCTGTTTCCAAGCGGAAGAACCTGCGCGAGAGAGAATGTACTACCGATATATACTTAATGAAATGAGGCGAAGTGCCCTAACTCAAAACTCAAAACATAACTCGATTCAGAAGTGCCCAAATAAAAAATTAAAATAATAAGAGGCGAAGTGCCCAAACTCAATACAATTCAAAATTAAATCCAAATTAACTAATTTTACCAAAAAGAGGCAAAGTGCCCAAATTAAAAATAAAAAGAGGCGAAGTGCCCAAATTTAACTCAATTCCAAATTAAATAAAAATAATTCATATTAACAAAAAGAGGCGAAGTGCCCAATTCAAATTTAAATTTAACAAGCACAGATCATTAAAATTACCAACTAAAACAAGAAATGTAAGACAGAATAAAATAAACGAAAAGAGGCGAAGTGCCCAAACTATTACTCATATTGAAAATAATATATGAAAAACTTAATAAAATTTAACTAGAGATATTTAGCATAATAAAAAACATTGAAAGGATTGAATGTCACGACGGTGGAATAAATTAAACTAAAAAAATATAAATATATATACACAACAATGGAGAAACCTGGCTGTCATCGACAGTCAGCACCATTACTGACGGAGGAAGAAAACTTTATGAAATTAAAATAATAAGAAAGCATGGTAGTGATGCCCTAACACCAGGGCAAACTGGAAAACATTTTTACACCATTATAAACCTACCACACAAATCATCACTTTCATTGATTAATTAATTAAATTATACTCGACTGTTCGGAATTCTTGGCAGAACTACCTCGTAAGACTCATCTTGTGACCTGGTAAAAAAGGAAAAGTTTTAGGCTGAATTTTGCCTACGCCTCCGAAAATATGGTTTCTAATTTTAGAACCAAATTTCACAAATGAGAGTATTAATCTGGTGTCACACTCATCATGATCATAACTCACAACTAATCATCTTAACTTTACAGCGGCCCCACTTAGGCAGATGACTGCTTAAGTCCCCGGCCTACCCTCCTGCGTAAACTGCCGTCAGATGTGAAAGGGGATTGCCATTCATGTTTCGTCCCAACTATGCCAGGCAGTTGCTTGGCCATATTTGGGGTCATTGGATGAAGCTCGTTTGATGAATAGCCCACAACTGATAACACTGTCAGAAACTCTTCCGGATAAGGGACGGACTGCTACCCCCGCTGCTCAACCCAGTGGGGGTCCCTTCCAGGACCATAGAGGGACATACAACCGTCTCTATTGTATGTTGGGATGCGGTTGCGATTAAAACACCTTCGGGGGGAGCGTCGTTGTCAATAAGCCCTCCATACAATCACACCCCTGAGAGGATCCCACCCGGACTCATCTCATCCATCGTTATCATTCATCTAAAAGGCAATTCTAATTTCCATCCAGGCGGCCGGTAAGCGGAGGGGGAGTCTCTCTTCATCTCCAAGGAAAAACAACAAAAATCTTTAGTCAAATATGTACACACACGTAAAATTGAAGCCGCGCAACCAACGAAGAAAAACAGAGCTGCTTAAAGACAATTTGCACCCCCAGTCAGAGGTGCTGCAAACGCACCAAAAATGGCGTCCCACCCAGCCACAAGAGTTCCATTAAGGACAATAGGTGGACACCCTAAACCAGACCGAGGTACGGTGTTCGAGACGGTCTTCGGAAAGCTGAGTGTGGCGATCTCTAGACTAATCGACACCCCAGTCGATTACTCCCCAATCTGCAAGAAAGAGGCATATGTAGGGACACTGAAGAAGGAGGAAGGACAAAGGGTGCTAAAGGATATAAACCTCCACCCCCCCCCCCCCTGCAGATTCTGGCACATCGCAGCGTGGTGTGCGGAAAAAAAATCCATGGATCGGCCAACGCGGTAAGGAGGAGATAAAAGAGGAGATCAATAGAAATCAGTCGTGGGTCAACGTGGTGGAAATAGTGAAGTTCCGAAACAAACGGGACAACACTGAATACCAACACGTCTTCAAGGTAATATTCAGTCACACACAGATGGCCCAGAAGGCCAAATAAAGGGGGTTACTACTATTTAATGCTAAGATTTAATGCTAATACAAGATGGAGCAACACACAACTAAAGATTTCAAAGAGCAAACAATCACGTGCTCCAGGTGCAGCGGGAAAGGCCACGGATGGAGAGAATACAAGGCAACGGTGGAAAGATGCCCAAACTATGGACTAAACCACGGGGCGGTGGCCATGTCCTGTCTCCAAAAAAAGGATATTATAAGAAAAAAGAGAACAAAGGAAACAAGGAGGAGCACTACCTCGTACGCCTAGGCAACAAGAGCAGTCCCAACAAAAATTGCAGAAAAACATCATTCGAAGACTTATCTCAAGCTAGAGAATGACAACTCGACGAAGATAATTACGTGCATATTATTTGCGCACGTAAATAATCTCAAAACCCAGGAACGTTCGCGAGGACACTGAATCTCATGCTGAAGAAGAACGGCATGTCTGATATGTCGTTCGCGGACGATCTGCTATCGCGTGACGTGCTGCAGTTGCAATTTTTGTCAAAGGGCGCACCATAAGCACCAGCGACTCCATTTTCCCAGGAGGAAAGAACATCGGAGCCCGCAAAGGAAGCGAAGCCCAGGACTGAGAAAGTAAACTCTAGTAGAACAGACCCAAGATTGGAGGCGCAAAAACGTCGAGAGAAGAAGGAGAGAAGAGCGGCAAGAAAAAGAAAAGAAGCAGAAGGCAACCTAGCGAACTAATCGATCTCGGAATCTGATGCTGAGGAGGTCGAAAACGGGGCGACCAAGAGCCCCGTAAGCTCGAAAAGTAGGTTGAAGACCTTGAAACGTACCTACAAGTACGATGGAGAGAAGATCGACCTCAAAATAATTACAAACAAGCAGACCCCATACCACGAGAAGCTCTCCCCCAAGGAGATATTTCAGGGTATCCAACGAAAGATAATTAAATGGACGTACTCAGCACCAGAACGAGAATCAAACATTGAGCAAGCGATGAAGAAAGGCACGGTAAAACTACACAAAGACTCCTGCATCAGCCTAAGTGATGCAAAATACAAGAAAATACGAAACCGCAAAGACCACAACACATAAGACACACCAAAGAAACAAAAACACAGGAACGAGAAAACATGGAGAACATAAACAACGCTCTAAAAATACTCACACTGAATGTGAATGGATGGAAGGGAAAGTCCATTCCTTACGGTAACTTCTTCCGTAAAGTGGACCCGGACATCATTCTTATATCAGAACACGGCGTCAAGACAAACACGGACACTATAAAAATACACAATTACACAGTAATACAAAAGAACCACACAGAAGAAAGGTACAATGGCGCAGTCATCGCTATCAGAAAAAAACATTAAACTCAAAACGCTACCAGACTTAGACGAATCATTCGTGGCTGTCGAGATCCCGACCCTGGTTGGAGGCCTAACTGTGGTGGCAGCCTACCAGCCGCCCAGGTGACAATACCACCGATTAACAGCTTCTTTACCCTCTTCGGGCACAAAAGGCTATCGTTGCTAGGCGAAGACCTCAACGCCAGTTGCTGTGCATCTGGCTACAGGCGCGTGGACCAAAGGGGACGAAACTCCGGAGAGTTGAACCAGACTTCCCAACTTATCTAACACGATGTTCGACGACAAAACCGAACATTGTGTTAGCAAGTCCAGAATTCCCCTTCAACATCGCCAACGCCCCAGGCCCAGTGGTCCCGAGCGATCATATCCCAATTATAACCACCATTTCGCTTGCGCCAATGCTCAAGCCTGTCACATTTAGGAAAGGTTACGCGTAAGCTAACTGGGAGCAGTACAGAGAAATGCTCAATACCTACCAGCCAGCTGACTTGGATGACGCAAATCTTGAGGAAATTGATGAGGAGATTGACAGGATCACTAATCTCCTCATTCAAGCTGACGAAAGAAGCGTCCCCAGAATCTCGTACAAAATGCCCCCGCAACCTAGGTGGACGGACGAAATGAGGGATATCGCTAGAGAACACAGGGACATTTACGAGGAAGTCGGTAAGACAGGCTTAACCCGGGAAAGGGCAGCCCGAATGAGACAGCTAAGCGAGGAACTAAAAAACATAATCCTCGAGAAACAGAAGGAAATCTGGGACGATATCATAGGCAGACTAGACAGGGAGAGAAATCCTGTAAGTTTTTGGAATACCATCCGAAGACTTAGGGGATTGCCTCCCAGGCCTAGGATAAAAATAAAGGAAGGCGACATCATCATAGAGGATCCGGATTCTATCGAAAGGAGATTCAGGAGGCATTGAAAAGAGGTCTTTGCAATATCACCTGAGGAGAACGACGATTTCGATCAGGACTTCGAAGACCAACTGCTCGAGGAACTCGGAGCGATGATACATAGGACCCACCCACAATGCAAGTATCTAGAGAAAGAGAGAAGGTTAACCACGGGCGCCCTATTACTATTGAAGAGACCATTAACAACATAAGGTCCTTCAAACAAAGGGGCCCCCGGTTGGTCTGGGCTCACAAAGAACAACCTAGTGAATGCCCCATGGAAAATTATTCAGGGAATGGTGAACACCATAAACGCATTCCTGAATACAGGCTACTTCCCTGACGGGTATAAGGTGGCTCAAATCATCTTTATTCCGAAAGGGAATAAGCCCCCAGACCAAGTGGCTAACTATTGCCCAATCTCTCTCCTAGAAATACCCGGCAAGATCTTCGAGAAGATTATAGCCAACAGGCTACAAAATCAACTCGACGAGTTGGGAGCGCATAACCCACAACAACATGGGTTCAGACCAAAAAGGGGCACTGAAATGGCCCTGGCGCTCCTAACAGAAGAGATCGCACACTGCCGAGCGAAGGGTCAATATATTGACATCGTGATGAGGGACGTGCAGAAGGCCTTCGGCAAGGTTTGGCTGAGACGACTACAATACAAGATCCTAGGTCTCCAGCTGAACAAGGTCCTGAAAATGATTCTTTGTGACTTCATCATAGACAGAAGGGCGCGTATCATGATCGAAGAGCACAAGGGACCGGAATTCGAGCTCAAAGCGGGCGTTACCCAGGGGAGCTGCCTGAGTCCTTTGCTTTACCTGGTCTTCACCATTGACCTCCCTACTCCAATACATAGCGACACGATGTATCTGCAGTACGCAGATGACGTCACGCAGATCTTCCCCAATAGGGTTAAGAAAGCGGTGGATCAGGCAAACAACACTATTGCAGAGATCTCAAACATCAACCAATATGAGAGAAGATGGGAAATCCGGAAAAACAGGGAGAAATTTAAGATCCTCACGCTGTGCCGCAAGTTGACGTGGCCCATTGTAATAGATGGGAGGAGATATAGCTACTCCGCCGAAGGCACCATCCTGGGCCAAAAAATCTCCGACCACGGATCTCGAGTCACTCGCTACAAGGAGAGGCAGAATATGGCGAAGAGAGAAATCTCTAAGCTATATAGGTTCAGAAATCTTAGCTCGGCGAATATCAGGAAAATATACCTGATGTTCATCCGAGCTAAGCTAATCTATCCTGCTGTAGTGACTCGAACGAACAGCAAGACCGCTATGAGGAGGCTCCAGCGAGGTCAGAACTCTGCATCCCTTTGCATAAATAAAACCAGACGAAGAGAGTATCTTCGGCAGAGGGACCTGCACCGCAGGCAGTGACTGGAGCCCATTAATATCGCAACCCAGAAACTGGCCAAAAAGGTTTGGTCTACAATGGGCAATGATATCATCCCAGAACTAAGAAGAACTGGTAGGAGAATTAACATCCTTGCCAGATTGCGCGGGAAGGTCTCTCGAAATCGGCGCTTCCCAAGCATTAACTAGACTCTTTTCCGAGGAAAACATAATACCAATCTACACATAAACATAAACAACACAGAGTATGACACAATAAACTACGAGACAAGATTATACTCACAATCAACGAATAACAAGCAAAACACGAGGTATAACACTAAATTTGAACACAAATACAGGCTCGAAAGCTCAAGATTGCAGGAAAACTAAGTAAACAAGACGAGGAGACAAATACACAGAAAAACACAAAAAAGAACGCACACAGAGACAAACAATAATCAATATTAATAAAACAAAAAGGAAAAAATAAGTAGTTAGGGAATAAAAATGCCTGCGATGATCCTCAAACAAGGGCAACCCTACCTTTCTTTCACCATCTATCGTCTACCACTATCTAAATCTTCCACTATTGAGTACACTAAAATTATAGTCAGAAGAGTCAGAAAATTATTATTATTCATGAAGAAAAGTTATATTTCCTGTTCGCCATTTCGAAGCTTATTCCAGCAATATACCCTTAGGAATAAAGAATCCATATATATATATATATATATATATATATATATATATATATATATATATATATATATATATATATATATATATATATATATATATATATATATATATATTCCTTCATCCGATATGGAAGAAGGAAGAGGTTGATCACTTATCACAGCTTACAAAACTTACAAGAGAGAGAATACCTTACTCAGACCCTATAGACCTATCGTAGAGACCACCCAGACATGGTTGCGATCCCTGATACAAGACTTTACACAATGACGAAACCCTGAAAATGACCTAGGAATAATAAAGATGTAATGAAATCTTTAAAATATTTTAACAATGGGAATATAAATAGAATGATTCCTACCAAAAAAGGGTAAATAAATCCATATCATGCTTATTACGGTGTTAATTAAGGACTGCCACTACTACTACTACCATGAAAGTTATATTTGATCGCTCGGCAGGGAGGATAAGTTTGAACGGTGGCTTCCATCCTGGGCCTTTTCTTCTTAATGATCTATTTCGCATTTTGATAAGGTTCAGGCAACGCCCTTTTATGAACTTCTGGTCGTTGTCTTTCGACCTCAATCCCCTCCTCGCCTACAACTTGTGGGCGCATGTCGAGGGCAAATCCTGCAAGGTCTGCCACAACAACGTCAATGAGCTGAAGTCCTCCATCAACTGCGTGTGGGTCAGTAGTATTGCTGGGTGAGGTCCGAGTCTCCCCCCCCCCAGCTTTGTTCACTGAGGTGAGGTCCGAGTCTCTCCCATCTCCCTTACCGGGTTGTTGGTGAAATCTCAGCCTTCGCTTCCCAACCCCAAGCCTTGGTCAGTGACGTCTTTATATGTATCTCAGTCTGCACACACACACACTCACACACCCCAAGCCTTGGCCAGTGACCTTTTCATAGGAATCTCAGTCTCCACACACACACACACACACACACACATACACCACACACATGGAAGTAAATCCGTAGGGCGCTTTTGAATTATCATGCATTATAATGCATTTTCTTATACCCGCATAACATTGGAGTTGCGTTTAACTTTTTACAATCCTTTAATTGGTCCGTCTAGTTGACATCTTTTAAATTATTTGTCGTTAAACCTCTCTGTGTGCCACACTTTCTAAGATGATCCTCCATCCACACCGTATCACACCCAGCCTTAGTAAATATTTTGCAACCGAAGATGTGTGTGGATCGGATTATAAATTTAGCCCAAGCTATTCATCTCCGGTTGATTTCTTGGACCGTTAGAATGCCGTACGTGTGGCAGCAGGACTTGGCCCAGCGCACAAAAGTAAAGTCACTCATTCGAGAGGCAAAGAAGCGCAATGAAGAAATCAGAGTCGCTTAAGGATGCAAAGCTAATCCAAAGTAGATCGTTGTCCACGTAAGCAGTAGGAAGCCGATAAAAAACAGCTTGGTCCGATTACAGTCGTCAGAGGGACCTTAAAATTCCAAGATCAACAAATATCAACTGTATTAAAAAAGTATTTTGTAACTGTATTTGCCATCGAAAACGTGGCTCAAACCATCACTAAAGCAGTGGACAAGTACGATGGAAACAAGACCTTACACGACATAACATGCACTGCACAAGAAATGATAAAAGTAATAGAGAAAATGAACAAGTTTAGTCACCATATCCTGACAAAATTGCACTTAGTGTAATAATAGAAATTATTGGAAAATGGGAAACTTAACACCAGTTTTTAAAAAAGCCAGAAGAAAACCCAAATAAATATAGGTCTATTAGCTTAACAACTGTTGTATAGAAGCTGTTTGAATCAATAATTGCTTAGTGAATAGTCACACACTTTGAAGAATATATATACTGATCAATGAATCACAGCCAAGGCTTTAGAAATCAAAGATCGTGTTTAACAAACCTCTTACTATCACAATAATTTTGCTTTCTATGATGAACACAAAGCAGTGGACATTATTTTCCTGGACTTTAGAATAGTCTTAGACATGGTTCCCACAAGAGATTGATGCGAAATCTGGAGATGCTATGAATTTTGATTAAAGTAGCTGAATAGATAGAAGAGTGGCTGGAAAATCGGAACAAAGAGTAGTTGTTAATTGATCGACATCAGCCAGTGGAATGCCAAAGGGCTCAGTGTTTGTTCCATTGTTGTTTATTATATACATCAATGACTTAGATGCAATAATTCATTGTAGCATTTCTAAATTCGCAGACGATACTGAACTCGGAGCCAGCGTGGAAAATCCTGAGGGTATGGCTAAAGTCCAAGGGAACCTGGACAAAGTAGGTGAATAATCCGAAACCTGGCAGATACCGTTTAACGAGTATAAGTGCGGGATGATGCATATTGGATACATAAATAAAAGAGTAGACTACACATAACTTGACTGGCAATTGGCCACTACAGAGAAATAAAAAGATCTAGTTAGAGAAGAAAGTGATGAAAACTTTATGTTATATCAAGCGACATTTTCAATTCCGAAATAGATACGAGTAGATCGTCCTCTCTCTATATTACTCACTAGTTCGGCCTCACCTGGAATACTGTGAACAGGTTTGGTCACCCTTCTTCAGCCAAAAAATGTAGAGGCTGGAGAAGTTACAGCTAGAGAAACTAAATTTATACTGTAAAAACATTTATTCACCTGGGTGATCAATATAAAGGGTCACTAGCGCAATGCGGATGTCTACGTTAAATTACTACAGCCAGCTTCAACTCTCTCATATACTTACCACTGTACGATTTGTAATCATTTTGTTGAAAAAAAATCCAAAATATTCGATAATCATATTTATTTTCTGAACTCTTAGAAAGAACTTTGATAAAAGCTTCAAATATTACAAAAAACTAGCCATGCTGGCCGTTTTTAGCAACTTAGACTTGGACATAAAGGAGGGTGAAATTTAGGGAGAGTAAGAGACAGTGTAGGGAAATCGATATCCCACCCTAAAAACTGAGGCCCTTTTTCTTCACCACAACGTCATGGCATTTGGCAGAGTAACCCGATTACTTAACCCCTCCTCCCCCTCTCTCCTCTCACCTCGAGGACCACCTGAAAGGCATTCTCACAACCACGACATGCACTAATCATCCGATTTTGGGTCTGGCGAGCCTAACATTGGTTAAACCGGCAATATTTCCCCTAAGAGTTAGGATTTAATTTCACTGCATAGACGAAATTAGAGGAGCGTCGACAAAAAGCCAGAATATGCCTTTAGGGCTAAGTGAAAGACGCTCGGCGAAGAGCCGTTAGAGGAGGAGGCTTAATTCCTAAAACCTCCTCCCCCCCTCCTTCCCCTAACTCCAGTGGGGTGGTGAACTATATAGGCGGATAACTCTAGAAGAACGGGGAAGATCGAGTTGCCGATCGAGATAACGAAGTCCAGATAGAGTGCCCGGCAACCCAACGAAAGGAACACAGAAGAAGCTCATGCTGAGCCAGTTCCTGGTAGTCACACCGAAATTTAGTTTAACTTGTAATGAGAAACAAGCTCAATCAACTCGCGTCAGAGAAAACCCCTATCCCGGTTTACCGCAAAACCCAGAAATAGTCCTCGCGATGAGGAATACCCCAAAGTGAACTCCCTCAAATACTCCCCATTCGTCAAAGGATTCACTCGTTTGCTCATCGCTCGTTAATGCGAATCATTCCAAGATTAACCAGAAGATTGGAAGAAGCATACTTTCACGGTCCCGTAGTGGAAATCATCTGACTAAGACAACGTGCTTAACGCCATCCGCCGCCCGCAACGAAATCACCTGTTGCTTCAAGCCTGTTCCTGGCGCCAGCCAAACAGCTGGAGTGTCTGTGAATACGTCCACGCGCCTGGCCGCAAATACATTCTTGCGTCTACATAAAAATTGAGGCCAAGTTCAGTTTCCAGCCAGATTCACGTGTATTTGTTTTAAAGATAAAGAAATTCCATTACATTTTTGGAGGTCAATTAGTGTCCAATATTAAAGAGAGCTTTGGGTCAACCATTACTATATATTCATTTGGTTTAAATTAGTAAGTCTCACATAAACTCATTTAATTCATAGCTGTATGATTTGTTTTGTTTTATTTAATTTTTTTATGTTGAAATTAAAGATATATTGTTGTTGAGAAGTATTTAATTCAATCCTCGAAACGCTGAGCATGGCACTAGAAATCCTCAAAGATTAAAATAACGTAATAATAATAATAGTATAGGACTCTTAGAGAAAACGTAATCAAGGAGTTTAATCAAGTACGTAACAAACCTACGTACCTACTCCAACCACTCGGTCCTTATAATACCACGACAGAGAGATAGTAAGAGAGGAAAGTGGTGAAATATGGTGAGTTTAAAGAATAGAGGTTGTGTGGGAGACAGAATAAATAGGTTACTGGTGAAAGGGTAGCTCTGTTTGCTTAAGTTTTGTTTGTTTTGTTTTTTTTGGATGTACTTTTTGTTTTTTAATAAACTATTAAAATTATAGTTTATTTAATTAAATTAAACATGTTAATTCAATTTCTATTTTTGATATATGATCTTAATGATCTTAATGGTCTTAAATGGCATTCAAGCCTTTATTTGAGGCGGGGTTTATTGTTGCCGATGTGGGTTTTTGAAAAAGCTTTTCTAGTTACATTTTTTATTTTGATATTTTTGCAAAGTTTTGGAAAAAGGGTAAATCTTAGTGATGGTTTATAAATTTCTACTAAAGAAACCTGAACATTACACTAGTCGTTTTTTTGTGATTTGTCGATTTTGTCATGTGTATTTTGGAATCACGTCGCCGTTAGACTGTATCTTACTGCTTTTAAATGGTCTTATTTGTCGGTTGACCTCGATGTCTAGGTGTGTACGAGAGAACTCCGGGGTTAAGTGGGTGCCAATTACTTGCCAGATCCTCTTAGTTCTCTCGTGGAGCGCCACGTTGATCGGAGATAATCCAACCGAGTCGGTTGTCTTCTCTTCTTTAGCTGTTTGTGAAGATAAGCACCGCTTGTTCTGGATCGTTTGTAGTTTCGCAATGTGGGTATTGGCGTTCGCGTTCAGCGGCACTTGGGGGTACAGGATTCTCGAGCGAATGCACGAATTGAATATCTTGAGTTTATTTGAGGGATTTAGGTCACGGAACCTATAAAATTCCCTCAAATCTCTCTTGCCATTCGCGACTGTTCCCTCAATATGACTCGTTTATCCCCTGGTGGTGATTTTGAGCCCCAGAACCGCCCCTTCCAGGCAGTAGGGAATTCGCTCCCCTTCTACACGTATAGCGTTGAAGGTCTTGCGATATATGGGAATTATTTTGAATTTGGGGGCATTGGTTGATATCTTCCATCTCCTCTCGAAAGAGTTGATGTTATTTATCTGCCTAGCCATATTCCTCGCCATAAATTTCCTGTGAACATAAGCGGCTGTACAAATTTGCGATATATCGTCAGCGAACTGAACGTATATCGTACGCTCGGAGAGAGATTGTGGGAGGTCGCGTGTTTTAAATGTATAAAAGGGGACGGACTGAGACAGACCCCTTGAGGGACCCCTGCTTCGAGTTCGAATTCGGGGCCTTTATGTCCTCTGATTTGTATGTATGCTCTCCTCTCCATTATGTATTCACATAGAATCCTCTCAAGAATGTGGTTGAGGCCCACTTGAAGGATCTTAAATTGTAGTCTTCTCTGCCAAACCTTATCAAAACCTTTTTTGGCATCGCGGAGCACCAGGTCGGCATGCCTTTTGTCTGTCTTGATCTTAGCAAGCTTTTCGGTGACAACGGCTAGTGCCGTGTCAGTCCCTCTTTTCCTTCTGAAACCGTGTTGCTGCTCGTTATGCAAGTTGGCTTCATCGAGAAAAGAGTTGACTCTGTTATCCAATATCTTCTCGAAGACTTTGCCAGCAAATTCTAGGAGAGATATCGGTGGAAAGCTGGCAGGGCAGTCCGGGGTCTTGCCCGGTTTTGAGATGAAAATCATCTTGGCTACTTTTCACTGGTCTCGGAAATAGCCCGTGTTCAGAGCGGCGTTTACAATGTTAAGAAGGCCACTCCAAACGTTAGGCGGGGCCTGGATAAAATGTTCCTCACAGTGGTGAGGAGAGGTTTTGTGTATTTGTGTGTTTTGCTGTTGGATTACGTCAGTTTCGAATTCGAGGTCGTAATTGTCATTTTCTTCTGGGGTAATTTTCTTCAATCTCTTCAGTCTCAGTAATTGTTTGGCCGTTGTGAAGAATTGTCATTTTTCTTTTGTGGAGGTTTTTCTTTAAGACGTTTAGCCATCTGCCAGAACGTGTGTGAGTCTCTTTCTATGTCGAGGCTGTCTATTAGTCTGTCCCATAGTAGCATTTGCTGGTCTGTAATTAGTGTCTGAAGTTCGTCTTTAATTTGTCTTAGTCTTCTGTGGGCATTGTGGTTGGGGTCTATCAGCGCTACTACATTGGACAGGTCCCTATATTCTTGGGCCAGGGCTCTCATAGGAGGGGTCCAGGGGAAAACTGGAATGGTTTTATAATTAATACGGGGGATACTATTTTGATCGGCTTTGATTAGAAAGTCAGTGGTTTTATTCAGCTCCTCATCTATTTCTTCTAAATTAGCATCAAATAAAGGGTCGGGTATATAATTTAAGAGGTAATTTCTATAATTTTCCCAGTTCGCTTGCTTGTAGCTTTTGCATTCTGGGATTTCAATTTGAATGGGATTTACTCCTACTGTAAATTCGATAGCCTAGTGGTCGCTCGGAATGATGGGGCCCGGTTCAATGTAGTAATTGTCAGGAAACCTGATACTAGATAGGAATATATCGGGTTTCGTGGCTACTCTTTCCGCTATGTACGTCGGGAATTCTGGTCAGATCCTTGTCATGTATTGTCTGTCAAGTAGTAGTTCGATGTTTCTACCTGCATTGTTGTAGGAGTTATATCCTGCCGCAGCGCACCTTGCATTTAGATCTCCGGCGAAGATAACATTTTTCCTGTGGCTAAATATCTGCAAGAGGTTGTGCATGGGCGCATAGCCGCGTCTTGGGGGTTGGTACACCGTGGCCACGACCAGTCGCCCTAGGGCAGTACCATAGATGTAACCTTTTCCATCCCATCCATTGACATTCATATGAATAATTGTAAGTCTGTCTGTCATTTTGTGTAGTGTTGGCTCTCTAGTGTGTGGAATTAAAGTAGACGTTTATTCGCGTTCTACTTTAGGCCCATGAGGTGTACTGGGCAGGGTGCGCTTCCTGCCGTTTCTTTTTTTCCTGTATTCTGTGTCTGTGATCGTGAGGAAGTAGTCCGAGTTCAATTTTATCATGTTGTGAGCGAGAGCATCTTCAATCTGACGCTCGAGAACCTCATTTGAGCATTCCCACTTGTACCTTCTGGTCCTAAGACCTTCAGCTACTTCGCGAGAATCGAGTTCAGTTGGGAAGGGAGCTGATTCGGGCGCAGATATTTTAAGGTTGAACCCGCTTGCGTGGTATTTGAGTTGATGCTGTCTTCCTCGCGACGATGTGGAGGTTGACTTTGGACAGCAGGTTTTGGAGGTTTTCCTTGCTCGTGGAGAACTGGCCTCCTTGGGTCGCACTGCTTTCTTGTTGGGTGAGTGAGTTTGCGTGTTGTTTGTAGTGATTGTGTTTTTACTGGGTGAAGCTGGCGCCTGTTTTGTTGTTTGTGTGACTGCAGGTGTATTAAGACTGGGATCGCGTGTATTGGCTGTGTTTGGTGACATGGGAACTTTTTGGCATATTTCTTGGCACTGAGGGGCTACGCTAATTCTCATAACCTTCTCTGAGGGAGGGTTATCCGGAAACTACATCTGTTGCAACCCGTTCTTTACGAGCATGCAGTTGACCTCTGTGGCAAAGGTACCTGGGCGAGTAATGTTTGCAATGTGCTCATAGTATATGCAGCACATTATTTTGGTTGAGTGTTCGTTTTCAATGTGGAGGTATGTCTTCTAGTTGTTGGTCTCGGCAATGGCGGCTTGGCTACTTTAGCATAAGTTGAGTTGGCCTTTTTCTCTTCGGAATCGCGTTTAATTTGGGTTTGCTTTTGGATTTCCTGCTTTATAACCAGACATGCCATAGACAGTCCGGTTGGGGCCTTCATAGTTTAAGCATTTGGGGGAATTACTCTTGCAATCGCGGCCTGCCCATATGGACGTGTGTGCTTGCCGTACTTATAACACCGAAAACACATTTGTAAGTCGACAAACTCCTCACGTTCCATCTGCTCTGAGCAGACTCTTACGTTGAAGAGAAGGAAACCGTTTTCTTTGGCTTTTTGAGCATTAGCCATGTCCTCAAAAACAACCTTGAATACGTGCGTGTAGTGTTTGAATTTAATTACCTCAGCTACCTTTGCCCATGGGTGGTTCCGTTCAATTTCGTTTTTAATCTCATTTGCCGAGTGGCATCCGACCCAGGAGTCGAGGCGCCTGCAGATTAAGCTACGGTGTGTTCTAATTTATGGCGGTGGGGTCAGTTTCAAGTTAATTGTCTTAAGGCATTCAACGGCCTTGCTTGAGGTCAAGGCTTAACAGCCCGCCTCCCTCGCGCAAATGGACGAGTAACGATTTGAATGTCTATCAGTCTAACCAAAGCAATGCTTAGGGATCCGAAAACTTTTTCGAAAACCTTGCCTCTATCTGGTTTTGGGCCCTCCGAGAGAACCCGGAGAGTGATGCGTAGGGTCTCACTCATTTGTCCTGCATCCTATCGCGAGATAGGGAATGGTATTTGGATATGAATTTATGTATATATATATATATATATATATATATATATATATATATATATATATATATATATATATATATATATATATATATATAGGCACATCGATATCCCACCCTCAAAGCTGAGGCCCTGCTCGGTAACCGCAACGTCTTGGCATTTTTGGCGGCGTAACCCTATTACTTACCCCACCCCCTCTTTACTCACTTCGAGGATCCCCACATAATGTACTAATCATCACATTCCGGGTCCAGTGAGCCTAACATTGGTTAAACCAGCAATATTTTCCCTAAGAGAGGGTATTTAATTTCACTTCATTGGCGAAATTAGAGGAGAGTTGATCAAATGCCAGAAGATGCCTTTAAAGCTCGGTGAAAGACGCTCTGAGAAAAACAGTTAGAGGAGGAGACTTAATTCAGCCGTCCTCACCCCCACCCTCCTCCTTTCCCTACCCCCATTGGGGCGGTTAAGTATATATGCCGATTACTGCCGAAGAACAAGGAAGATCGAGTTTGCGATCGAAACAACGAAGTCCGGCGAAGTGCCCGGCAACCCTACGAAAGGAACACAGAAGAAGTGCATGCTGAGCCAGTTCCTGGTGGTCACACCGAACTTTAAGTTAACTTATATTGAGAAACAAGTCCAACTAGCTCTTGTCAGAGAAACCCCCTATCCTGGTGTACAACAAAACTCAGAGATAATCCTCGCCATTGAGGAATACCCCAAAGTGAACTCCCTCAAGCACTCCCATTCGTCAAAGGATTCAATCGTTTGCTCATCTCTCGTCAGTACGAAGTATTCCCATATTAACCCGAAGATTGGAAGAAGCATACTTTCCCTGTCCCGTTGGTGAAGTCATCTTACCAAGACAACGTGCTTAACGCCATCTGTCGCACACACCGAATTCATCTGGAGCTTTAAAATATCCCGGCGCAAGATAAACATCTGGAGTGGCAGTAAAGACGTCCACGTGCCTGCCCCAAAACAACATTCTTGAGGCTACATAAAAAGTGAGGCCAAAGTTAGTCGCAAACCAGATTATCGTGGGTTTTTAAAGGTAAATAAATTCCACTTATCTTTTTTGGGGAAGGTCAATTAGCGATTCAATAATAAAGTGAGCTTTGGGTCAACCATTATTGAATATTCAATTGTGTAATTTACTAAGCTTCACTTAAACTGGTTTAATTCAAAACTGTGTAGTTTGTTAGATTTCATTTTTTTGTTCTTGTTTTAATTAAAGGTCTAGTTTCTTAGAAGTATATAATTCAATCCTCGCATTGCTGAGCATGGCACTAGAAACCCTCAAAGATAAAAAATAACGTAATAATAATAATAATATATCACTCTTAGAGAAAACTTAATCACGGATTTTTTGAAGTACGTAACAAACCTATAGGTACATAGGTACGTACACCCCTATTCGGTCCTTGAAATACCACGACAATATATATATATATATATATATATATATATATATACTGAGAAAAGTTTAGAAAATAGAGGGGGCGGGGGCATGAGAGAATGAGGGGCCAAAGTCCAAGTAATTGTATACCACTTTACCTTATACTTCCTTAGGGCTTGCGGATGGGCCAGATGAGTCTCCGGTCCTTATTTCTAGCAAAATATCGAAGATTTCCCCCTTCACTTTCCTAAATCGAAAAGATATTGGTCCACTTTTCGAACTTAATCGCGCTTTATCACTTTACCAGTTTTTATTGTCACTACTCTAAGCGAGTCGAACAAATTCACCTTCATTGATATTTACTTTGGAAAAATTCCGAAAATGGGCACAGCGAGGAAAGCAGACTAGCTTCGGCAAGCCGAGCAGTCTGACCGTTTTTAGCAAGCATTTGGATAAAAGCTTCAAATATGCCTAAGTGACTCACAAAATTCAATTCCCCCAAAAATTTGCATTGCTAAAATATAGTGTTATGGATCAAAGGCAACAGAAGTGCGTCACAGAACTGGCTCTCTAACAATATAAAAGGGCAATCAGAAGTAGAAATAACGTATTCAAGACGATGACAAAAACACCGCCCCAGACAAATGCCCACAAATATGCAGCCGAGCGCAGAAAAGTAAAGTCACTCATTCGAGAGGCAAAGCGAAATGGAGAATTTAGGGTTACTTCACGATTCAAGGCTAATCCAAAGGAGTTCGTTGCCCACGTCAGCAGTAGAAAGCCGATAAAATATAGCTTGGGTCCGATTAGAGACGTCAAAGGGACCTTAAAAATCCAAGATCGTTGGAGAGGACGGGTTATGATAGCAGTAGCACTATTTCGCAACTCACCAACCAACAAGGAAATCTTTGTGGCCCATAGGAGGCTCACCCGTTCTGAATCAGGAGAAAGATGTAGATATTGAAACCCTTTTGGTAACGTACGTGGCTGGAGCTAGAACACGTAGGCCTCAGACTCGCCGAAACGCTTCATTCACGTTTCCTTTACTCTCTGCGGAAAGATAGTGCCCGCCTATAAAAACGTGTGTGCCCTCCCAATGGTGTATATTGGCACTGTGCTTTTAAAAATATGTAACTCAGTAAGAGTATCCCTCCCCCAACCTCACCAGAACAGAGGGGAGGGGGGGAGGAGATCAAGATCGAGGGAACAGCATCCTGATCCTACGTTTCTAAAATGTTCTTCCACCAGACATCGTTAAGATTCTCCTTGGGTAAATGAAAACGAGAAAACGCAGGCGCGTTGACCACTTAACAACACCATTTCAACAACACGATTCCAAACATTTATCGCAGTCCTTTACACATAAGGGGGACACCCAGATATGTGAAAAATAGACAAAAAACAGGGGCAAACAGACGAAAGAGCGAAGGGGCAAAATCTACCGGTAGAAAATATTTGCTCTCATAGTACAGCGATATTCCTGTTTCAATGTACCCAGAATTCTCGACGATCAAACCCCTCCGATTGAGTAAAGGCCGATTCAGTTATAAAATCCTGAGACATAAACATAATAAACAATAATTCTCCATTGACATATTGCCTTTTCTGCTGGTTCCTCGTTGCTCTCTGTGATCCATGGAGGATCGAGCTTTCTCGATATTTGGTCATAGATTGGGGACGGATTTACCTGTTCATCTCCCTCCCTTAGGGCTTTCAGGGGAGGAGCTAGAAGACCCAAACTGCTTCACGATATATTAAGAAAGAAATACAAAGAGTTTTTTACAAATGTTTAAATTTAATTACATATGCGAGTATGTAAAAATAATATAGAGTAATATTGGTGAAAGATTGGGGGAAATTTCAGAGGAGAAGAGAAAGTTTCGAGGCGGAGTATGAAAGAAAAAAAGAAATAATAATTTTCCCCAGGAGAGTCTGGACTTATAGTAGTGTTTATCGAGATTTTAAGTACTTTTGTTTGGGAATCGGGATTAATTTTAGATATTTAAACAGAAAAATACATAAAAAAATAATTAGATGAGATGATCAAATTTTACTGCAGACACACGAATAATTGGGACGGGGAGTTATGCGCCCTGAACCGAAAAAGAAGTCAATGAAAAAACAAAATTGGGCAGAAGAAAAGCTGCCCAAGATTACAGGGAAGCAACTTACCTGAAGGCTTTTACCGATGCAAGTGACACTTGGACCTTGAGTGACACTTGGACTTGAACATACGTAAGTGACACTTGAACCTTGAACACATAAAGCATGCGTGTGTTTTTTTAAAATAAAAGCGCCCATTTGGGGACTGCAACCAGGGGCATGGGCGCCGCAACCCAATTCAGCTAAAGCCCGCAAAACTGAGGAGAACTTAGAGAAACTGAAACCGAGATACGAATTACCCACAGAACTACAGAAGAATTACTTAGGCAAGAAATGAGACAGAAGAAGTACAAAGATAAAATTCACCTGTCGGTTCGAGTCCATATTGCAGGGGTCGCGTCCTCCAGCCTCTTGATAAGGGTGTCGTGACCCCCCCAGGCAGCGGCGTGAATAGGAGCGATCTGCGGTCCCCCAGTGCAGGCCAAAGCACCGGCTCCCCCTTCGATCAGCATCGGGAGGGCGTCCTTCTCTCCTCGCCACGCACACGCAACCAGCGGCGTCACGCCCTCCTCCACGCACGCGTCCACGCTGCACGCCCTTTGCCGCCCACACGGACACCACGTGTAATTATATATATATATATATATATATATATATATATATATATATATATATATATATATATATATATATATATGGGGAGAGGAAGAATAGTTGGGGAAAAGAGACTGAAAAGACAAACCCCTGTGCATGAGGGTGGAGGAGGCCGCTGGGGAAGGGGGAATTGGAGACCAAATCTCCCCCCCCCATCAATCCTCACCCAAATAATTCATCCAAAGCCTCCTCGTTCATATTTAACGCCCCCTCCCCCCTCACCACGTTGAGGGATAGGAGGGGGAATGGGGGGCGAGAGAGGGAAGAGTTAAACGAAATTCAGCAGATTAAATATTTAGGCTCGTTTCACTGGAGGCTGAAATTCATCCGGGCCGCCGGGGGGGATCGCTTGATTATTTTTTACTGTATGAACGCCTGTATCAATTGTGTTTGAGCGCACTGTATGAATTATGTATGCAACTTTCCAGAAAAACCCTCGGGAATAAACCACTGCCGTCCGATCTCCTTTCACCCGGAATAAAATAATCCTATGAATTCTTCCACGGCTCCATTTCGAACGTAAATATATACTCTCAAATACATTCGCTGTGCTTAACACTTCGTTGCCTGTGTACATGAATGTGTGATTGCTCTGTACACGCAAAATTTCACCTCATCATAGATTAGCCTAAATTGCCTACCGAAAGCTATTTTGAAAATGCTTCTCGTTTATCAATGTTGTCTAAATGAGTGTCGTGACGCAGCCTACAATATATATATATTGTGCTTCATTTGTCGATGATTGGTAATTTTCCGGTGTGTGCGTTGTGTACAGATATATAGGATTTATAGTGTCTCTAGTAAAGTACTAGTAAGAAAAACTACAAATATTGTGTGATTCCCTCGAAGGGATCATTGAAGGCTTAGGGTAGGGTGGGGAGATCCATTGGCGCTAAATGGGATCTGATTAAAACGACGAGCGAAAAGGGACTGGGGAGATTCGATGGTTGTTATGGTGATGATGTTGATAAATTTAGGCTTAGAATCTCAGTAATGTAATGTCCACTAGAGCAGTATATCTCCCTCGATGAACTACAAGAATATTCCTATGAATATTGGGTTATTTTCCTTCTGTACTCACGTAGACATGTGCGTGAAGCATGGAAACTTTACGTACTGTGCATATTTTTTGAGTCGGTCCATCACGTGTGTGACGTCAGAGGCATTACCTCTGATCACGGCTTCGTACAATTCCCGTCCATTGCTGCCAAATCCTGCAACGGAAAGAAGCATCACCAATGAAACGCTGAATCAATAAAAACAACACTGCATCGACTTAAAACATGACGTCATCCCATGAGTAATAGGCCATTTTGTTCATTTGTAGGCAGGTTTGTTTTTATACTGGCCCAGTCTACTTAACTCGAAACTTAAGTACCTGTATGTCTTATATCCTAACCTAAGACTTACATTTCTACATACCTTACTCGTAATTTTTTATTGTATTAATTATGTATTATTATTGTTAATGTAATGTGTCTTAACGTCAAATGATTATTATTAGTGTTAGCCAATGTCAGAGATGGTTTCAGAATTTTCGTTCGGGATGCGTTAATATCAAAGAAGACCCTCGTTCACAACGACCAGTGGAATTTGATCAAGATCTCTTTTCTTTTCTTTCTAAATAGCAGTGAAAGAAAATCCGATTGTAACTACAAAAACTACATTGAATTCAATTCGACTTTACATCGTCATTTAAAGGAGTTAGGCAAGGTTTCACGATCGAGCCAATGGGTTCCTCACCTTCTGTCAGAGGTACAGTTCCAACAAAGAATCAACATTTCTTCCTCTCCTTTCTCGAATAAAAATGAATTATTTTATTTAGTAGGATTGTCACATGAGACGAAAAGTTGTTATGTAAAATAATATTAAACGTTCTAGACAATGGATTAGTCTTGGGGGATACCAATACCCCAGCAGGAAGAGGGGACTCATCCACAAAAGATTCTCTTGTGCATTGATGTGCTATGAGTGGTATAATTCATTTTGCTCTTTCATCAAAACAACGCGGTGCCTCATATCGCAAAAGATACCATATGAAAACCAAATCGATTGGAAACTAATGACCTATTCTCCACACTCACTCGTCTTAGCCCCATCAGAGTGCTATCTCTTTAGGTGATTTACCTGAAGAGAATGAAGATGTCAACAACAGAAGATGTGGGAAAAAACCCTTTTTTTAAATCAAAATCACACGATTTTTACAAACGTGGTGTTAAAAATTTAGTAAAAAGATGGAAACGAATGGTAGAAACCAGTGGAAGTTATATTATTTATTAAATTAATAAATAACTTTTATTTAAATAACTTCAAGGATTGCTTGATTTATATCCATGAAAATGCTGAACATGAAAAATTGCTACACTACTTATGGGATGACGTTATACAGTGCATTACAGATGCATCATTAAATATTGAAATATTTTCTTTATTTGTTTACTTTTATACAAAAAATACCGACACAACCCGCCCACATATGTGCATATACTCATATGTTTGCAAATACAAAGATAAAACGAGGATGCTGGGGAGAATTAACCCCAAAATTTCAACGCTCATAAATAAACAAAGTCGAACGAACAGCTTTTGAAACTCATTTTCAAAGGTGGGTTTTTAAACCCCTTTTTTACCTCAATCCTTTTACCTCTGTAGAACCATAGAAATCATTTCTATATCTCAGCGAACCCTTACATAAAAATTACCACATTATCCCTTTTCTTTCTTTTTCACAAACTTCAGGTTCATAACGTAAACGTGATATATTTTTTTAAAGTTTATTTTTTAAGAAGACTTAAAATAACAAATTAAATTGCTTATTTATCCCTCAAATCGCCAAAACAGTAGTTTGGACAGTTTTCTATTTTATTTCACGCTAGCAGAAATCACAGCCGTTGCAAGGGTGAAAATAAGATTTGAAATGTAATACAATGAAGCATCTGAACACGCTAAATTGATTAAGTATGTAAATTATAACATAAAATAAGTATGGTCAGTCAAGCCAAACGCGCAAAAGCTACATTACATATAATGTAAAATAAAGCAAAATATTAGGAAACCATAGACCCGGTCCAACACTGGGAAATTAAACAGCGTACACCGCGCATATAAAGTTTTAATATTTCGTATGAAGCTCTCTTGCACCCAACACAACATGGAGTCTTCGTGGCATGGATTCTACTAAAGTCTTGTGTCGGTTCATTCAATTTTAGCCCATTCTTCTTGTAAAACGGTCTGTAGTTCTGCTATGCCGAAAACTTGCACTTTCCTATTTTAGATTCCAAAATACTCCAGTGGATTGGAAACGGATTTGAAGTCTTCGATGGACATTGTACAGTAAAAACTCTGTTTTTATTCGAGCAGTATATTTGGGGGTCGTTATCCTGTTTGAAGACATAGGACACTCGTACCCTTGTTCGTTTGCACTTCCCAACAAATTATCCCGCAAAATATCGATATACTTCCTTGCGTTTAGTATTCCACCAATAAAGGCACCAGCACCCGCACAAGCCATGCAACCCCGCACCGTTGCATAGGCGCCTCTTATGATCCAAGGCAGTATTCTTGTTTTCCCAACGAGTTCACGGCCATCAATCACTTCCAGAGTTTGAAGTTGCCATGGTGCCTCACTCCGATCAATTAATCACTTTCAGAGCTTTCTTCTTGAAGTTCTTCCTTGCAATTAGGCCTTGTGCAGATATTTTTTTCATGTGTTTTAACTGGTATGTATATGAGAGTATGCAGGTGAAGGGATAGAAAGGGTGTGTGGGTAGACAGCGGAAAGTAGACCAGTGGTGAAAAGAGAAAGAAGTGTGGTAGGGTGCAAAGTGATGGTAGAGCCTGGTGATCAGGCTTAATGCTTTCAAATTTTTATGTTTTGTAGTTCCGTTGTTGTTTAGCATTTTGCTTATACATATATATATATATATATATATATATATATATATATATATATATATATATATATACATGTATATATAATGATGAAAATTAATGCAATATCGCAAGAAAAGATGAGGAATTAAACCACATTCTCCGAAGACAATTTAATTCAAAACAGTTTCGGTGTATCTCACACCCTTTTTCAACTGACACTGGGCAGAAAGTATAAGAGAAATGCATATAAGCATAACACAAGATCCCCTCTTTCTTCCCCCAATCCCCTACTTGTGGCTAATCTGGAGGGGGGGGGGGGTAGGCCTAAACATATTGAAGGGCTGGCATTTTACTATTTTGTTTATTTGCGATCTTATTACAGGATTAAAAGAAAATTGACTCTCAGATAGATTTAAATTAGGAACTGACGATATCAAGCTCGATTCTACGATTCTTCTCTTAACATAGTTAGCCGATTTAAATAACATTTTACTTCCATTGAAATCGATCGTATGATTCTTGTCTCTAACATGGCAAAATATTCCACTACTTTCGCTGCCCACTCTGAAATCTCTTTTGTGTTCGTACAATCTCTTGTCTAGATTTCTCCCCGTTTCCCCTATATAAACTTTATGGCAATCGTTGCATGGTACTGCATATACTCCTATGTTATGATGTTCTTTGGGTTTCCTGGCCATCATCAATTGGTTTAAGGAATTATTATATTTAAAGACTAGATTAATACCCACCCGCTTTTCCAAATATGTCCTTTAAACTATTTAATTTATTATTAAATGGCAATGTTATACATTTGTGAAAGTCGTTAGTGCGGGAAGGCTTATTACCATAGAATATTTTCCTAGCTGCAAAATGGGCAGACGATATGAACTAATCGGGGTAATACAAATTAGAAAAAATGGTCCTGATAATGACAATTTCTTCATCTTAATAGGAAGGATGACATATTTTGTATGCTCTAAGGAAAAGGTTAGAAATTACCGATTTTTTAACAGTATTATCGTGAAACGAAAAATAATGTATATAATATATATAATTTTGCGTTCAAGCCATTTGTCTTCATATTTGCTAATGTATTTGGTTATGCTGTGCGCGTTTGCTGTTGTTTTGGTAAGTCGTTAATTATAACTTACTATGTTTGTTTTAGTGTCTTTGTTTTTTCGTAAATTTGTAGTGTGTGTAGTTTGTGTATTATGTTTCTTCTTTGTAGTCTTGTTTGATGAGTTTCATCTTCTTGTGTAGGTTTCCTTCTTCGGTTGTTTTTGTCTTAGTTGATGGGTTTTGTCGATATCAGGGAATTTTTGTAAAAATGGGTTGGTTTCTTGGTTGGTATTTTAGTCTTGATTTTCATGTGTTAATGCGAAGTAGATAAAGTCTAGCTATTCAGCTTCCCGGCCGAATAACTTTATATCTCTGGCCGTCAGCAAATTTGCCCGTTCAAATAGACATCTCTTTTCACTTCTATCGAAAACTTCATTTTAACCACATAATACAGACACTGTTAAATGTGGTAGTTTAAGTCGTTTCTTGGGAGACATGGTGATTTGATGTACATTTGAATGACTTTCGGACTTTATATTTATTAGTCAGATTGGTTGGGGTGAGTTAGTTTAACCAGATGAAATCAATGTCTGGAAGATTATTGTTTTACTTCTTGCCATAGAGTAAGTGAAACTATTCTACTATTTTTTATTTCCTCTCAAATTATTTAATTGTAACTTTTTGATAGTTTGATTTGACTTTAAGATACACGAAAGATATACCGTATGGTAAATACAGTATATAAATCTTTATATTGTTTCATAATGAGTCTTTTACCGTGTTGCAGTTAATTTAAGAAATTTAGGATGTTCAAATACTTTTGACAACTGTAGCTCAATATTTGTTTGATTAAAACTGATTCACTGAGGTCAGATTTAATTTGCCTGCTGTTGCTTGACTCAAAATGTAATAGATTAAGATTTATTAATTAATTTTATACCCTATGTAATCCTTAAGATTTGTTCACTAAAAATAATATGAATGAATTAATAAAAAAATGAAAATCTATGAATATATTCCTTAACATATCACAAGCCAAAATTAATTATAATATAAATGACTACATTTAAATATCGCAATTTTCTCGAGAATATGCTAACCGTGTATAATGAACTTACGAATATTAATTTAAGCAAAAATGACTACAAAAATGTATTTGCGTATAATTAATCTATTTATCCCTTTCTTTCGTGACCTCAAGCGAATCCTTAGGATTCCAGGGAACTCCGGATAGGAAACGGCTTCGAGTCAAACCGCAGTGAGATAGAAAGGATTTGACACCCTTATGTCCCGACGAAGCAGATGGATAGACAAATCAGTGAATATTTGAACGTGCAGGGACGACGTTCCTTTAGCCCTACAGTCTTTCACACACACACACACACATACACATACACACATGGGCAGCTAGCGAACAAGAAGAGGTTCCGAGTCGGTTCCCACGACGGGCAAAGGGGGCATTTCTCTGCTCGGTTCCCTCTTTACCTGTCCCCCACTCTAGAGTGGAAACCCGAGGCGCTAAACAGGCCTTCGGCGGACGCATAGGATCAGAAGAGGGAGGCGGAATGGAGCTCAATAAACCGGGAACAAACAAAGCCCGCTTAAAAAAATATTTAGAACAAAACAAGCGGTTAAACATTTGCGTGAAAAAAGCGATCTCCAACCACGCCCTTCTCTCTCTCTCTCTCTCTCTCATTCTTTTTCTCCTCCTCTCTTACTCCTTCTCTCTATCTCTTTCTCTCTATTTCCTTCTCTCTTTTTCCTTCTCTCTTTCTCCTCTTCTCTATCTCCTCCTTTTCTCACTCTCTCTATCCCCACTCCCTCTCCCCCTCCCCCTTTCTTCTCTACATCCCTCTCTTTATCTCTCTCTCTATCTATCTATCTCTTAACTGATATCTGCTACTGACGACTGATTTAAATTTCATCAAAAAATTCAATTTTTGCATTTATTCAGAGCGCACGAGACGGAAGCCACATCGACAACAAAGTTCAAGGGATTTGTTATCAGCGGTAAATTAGTTTCTATCAGTGGAATTTCTTAAATCTTCTTGATAACTCCATATGCAAAAGCCTCTAATTATAAACAATATTTCTCCTTTTCTCTATGGACATTTTAACCTGTTGCAAAGTTTGTTAAGTTAAAAAACGCTAATTTAGTCATAAAGGCCTTAACTTCATGATGATATGTAGATTTCATTCACAAATTTACTCTTTCTTGGCAATTTAAAATTTAGACGCATAAATAAGATATAAAGTTAACAGCAAAGGAAAGATCGGGAATCAAAATGATATAATTCAACTGGCAGAAAGAAATGTTCTTGCTTTTGTTTCATTTCTAAGAACTTCTCCATTTCGCCAAGCACGTAGTTCCAAAACTCTTGCTTAAGAGATTACCTAAACTTAACCATCTTTATATGAAGTATTTGTATCAAGCATAACATCTGTATATTCTAACTAGTTTTTATAAAGAGTTTAGAAAATGTTTATGGTTCAATGGTCTTGATCTAATAAAGTTGATTAATTCATTGACAGACTTAACTACCTTCTCTAATCTCAAAACATTTGCAGAAAAATATAACCTTTTGCCGTAGATTTATTTCATTTACAGACACGGCCAAAAGTTTTCGGACTCTTCAAAAATTTTAGGAAATTAGGTAAAGTTTTTATTTGCATATCAATATGAATATAATAATGAAATAAATATCAAAATCTTATATATGTACCTCAAATCAACAGGAAAAACCAAAATTGTGCAAAATGTGTAACCATCATCATATACGTGATAAGTAGATTCAGCTCTGGGAAAATTACTGCAATACCAAACTGATACAAAAAGCTCAGTATCGTACAGAGAGTCACTTGGCAGCGATGATAGGATTTATTCTAAGAGGCTTGTTCTATACGAAGGTGCGACACCCGAGGGGTGTAATGATGGTTCACTCCTCGGTGATGACTGCCGTCACATGCTCTTTGGAGCCTGGCTTGCGACGTCTTACGCTTAATTTCAGGTTTTGTAAGAAGTTTTCCAGTGGATTGATATCGGAAGACTGAGATGGCCAGTCCGTTGCCGTGATATTGTTGTCCCAGAACCACTATATGGTGGATGCAGACTTGTAGTATGTGGCATTGTACTGCTTGAAAATCACATTATGGGCATTTCTGGAGAAGTCTCGGGCTGAAGGTAGCATTTGATCTCTTAGGACAGCTTCGTACTTCTCTGAATTCATGGTGCCATTACAAATGGTGAGACAACCCACCACTGAACTTGAAATGCAGCCCCATACCATTTAAGGGTGGTCACAAGGCTTTACTGTTGGCATTATGCACTCTCGATGCCACTGCTCTCCTGGCTGACTGGTAACTCTAACTTTGCCTGGGGTCGGGTCACGAAAAATTTCAACGTGGACTCCTTGGGGCAAAAGACACATCTCAGTTACTGAAGTATGTTTCAGTTGTGGTGAGTACTTGCCCAAGTCAGTAGACGTGCCTTCTGTTGAAGGTTGATCAGCAGCTTCTGTGCGGCTTTACATAATTCAGGTCTCGTGCGAGCAGTTTGCAACGGACTGCCTTGACTGAGGCATTAACCTGTTCACCGTTTGCCCATTCATGTGGCAGCTGGACTGCGGTTTACTTACGATCCCGAAGGCTCATGCGACGCAGAGACCAGACGTCACGTTGCGTACTAACCCTGGATCTTCCCAAACGAGGTCAGTCTTGGATGTTCCCATGTTTTCAGATCATCTACGACACTTCTGCAACACGGGAATGTGATTCACCAACCCTCCAGGTGATTTATCGACAGCTGAGACCTCCTTGTGCAGCGAGCGTATCAGAATTGGTTCCTCTACAGTATACTGCGAGTTTTCGCCATTATCAGATAATTATCAAATCGTATCGCCATTTTAGATATTGCATAAAAAGTTATAAGGTATTTTGTACTTTTATTTTGCTTTCCAGATATATCGGACACATCCATAGACAAGGGATTGAAAAATCTCAATGTCAAAACACTTTTGGCCTCGTCTGTACTTTATCTTGAATTCTTCTACAGTCATGGCCCAAAGTTTGGAGACTAATATATATATATATATATATATATATATATATATATATATATATATATATATATGAATCCAACAAACCGCATGAAACAGAAAACGGGAAAATCTTTCTTCGGAAATAATATTTCCTAATTCGCAAATATATATATATATATATATATATATATATATATATATTTAGGTTTGGATTTATTTTAATGATATATATGACTCTAAGATTTTCAAATCGAGAGAAGTTAAGGCTGAAGATAAGATAGTAAATGAGGATGATGGTGATACTCTGAATGTTGCCTGATGGAAGAGGCTTCAGGTTTAGAAATGGGAACACCAGTCCTATGAGACAAACCCAAGTGCTTTGCGATCCTGCAGTTGAATTGTAAGCCAGTTTGGCCTACATAACGACTGTGGTAGGTCGTACATGTATAATTGTAAATTATACAGGATCGCAAGCCCAAAGGGATTGGCTCCTTATGCAGGAAAAAGGAATTTATCGATATAGGTTTGGAGTTTATACAAATGAATTGGCATTGAGGGAAATGGTTGTTGAGGGTAGAGAGAAGGAGTTTGTTAAACTCGGATGTCAAATGCTCGAGATAGGGTAGCTTAATGAAAACCTTCTGTTTAGAAACTGTAGTAAGTAAGGGTCGAGTATAGTATATTTTGGAGAGAAATTTGGATACTAACTGGTCGAAGATGAAATCGAGGTAATAATTAAATTTGAAGAAACCCTTTAAATAAGTCAGTTCTTCATGATCAACTTTGTAAATGCCCCACAGCAGATCATTCAGTGAATCACAAATATTTATAACGCTTCTCTGAACACAGGTTATTTCATCGATGGTTTTAAGATGGCTAAAATATTCTTCATACCCAAGGAAGGAAAACCCCCCAGATCAACTGGTAAATTACAGCCCAATCTCCTTGCTGGAATTTGTTGCAAAAGTTTACGAGACGCTCTGGCTCACAGTCTTCAAGAACAACTAGCCGAGCGAGGAGCACAAAACCCTCAGCAGCACAGGTTCCGCAGGAAACGAGGAACGGAGACCGCCCTCGCCCTCCTAACGCAAAAACTCGCATGCAGCAAAGCTGAGCGAAAATACGTAAACGTGGTGCTGCTGGATATAAAGAGGGCCTTTGATAAGGTTTGGCTGAGAGGGCTACAATTCAAGATCCTCAACCTCCAGCTACACTTAATCCTAGAAAGGGTCTTTTGTGACTATGTCATTGAGAGGAGCACCCAAATCGCGATCGAGGGCTACAAAGGACCCGAATTCGAACTTGAGGTGGGAGTTCCACAAGACAGCTGTCTCAGTCCGTTGCTGTACCTAGTATACACAATAAGGCCCCCTGGTCCAGTAAGGGACGATGCAATGTATCTGCAGTTTGCAGATGACATTACACACACAAATTTTTCCAAGTCCCATCAGGAACGCTGGAGTTCAAGCAAGAGCGACAGCTGTCGCGTTTGACAACATCAACCGTTATGAAAAAAGGTAAAAAATTAAGACTAACCGCTAAAAATTCCAACTAATTCTGATGAACCGCCGGAAAACAGATGACGTCCTTGTTAAGGATGAAATTTATTCGTACTCTAACGAAGGAAAAGTTCTGGGTTTACGGCTTTCCAAAACAGGATATAAAGCCCACATAAACGACATAGTCTCCCTAGCCAAAATAGAGCTGAAGGAACTGTATCGTTTCTGAAGCCTTAACGTCCCAAATAAGATGAAACTCTACACGGCATTGGTACGCTCCGTCCTGTTGTATCCGGACGTTGTCACGCAGATGGCAAGTTGTACCCGTCACAGGACGATGCAGAGGGTACAAAATCAAGCCACACTGCTTATAAATGGCACGAAAAGGATCGACCGTAATCGACAATCGGCTCTACACGATAGAGCTGGTCTCAAACCGATCAATATGGAGATCCAGAGGCTAGGGAGAAAGACATGGGATAAAGTAGAAGAAGAAATACTCCCAATAATCAACAATAATCTAGACATACCTCAATTCAGACAACGCACAGTAGAAAGAAGGGGCACTATTCCCCAGCGGAAGAAACTGTGCAAAAGAAAATATAAGATCAATCTTCACCTAACAAAGACGGAAAAATAGAGACAAGTCAAACAAAAATAATAAACAAAAGACAATGAACATTAATAAAAAGAGGCCAAGTGCCCAAATTAACTCTATCTAAAATCAAAAGAAGAGAAAGAACAATAAATAGTATAAAAAAGAGGAAAAGAATAAATAATCAACAAAGTTAACTAAAATAATAAGAAAAGGAAGATAATCAAACAACAATAATAAAAAAAAGTATTCAAAAAGAGGAGAAGTTACCAAATTAAGATTTGAATTAAAAATAAGAAATGAATAATTAAATAACAAAGTCAACGAAAATAAAAAGAAGAGATAGATAAAGTTAAAAAGTACAAATAAAAGAGGCAAAACTCCCCATGTGAAATTAGGTACAAAATAGTTAGCAAAGAAATAACTACTTGAAAGACTTGAAAGCCACGACGGAGGAACCTAAAAAAGGAATAAACAAAGGTTATAAAACAATGGAAGAACCTGACCATCATAGACGGTCAGCAATATTATTGACGGAGGCTACAAAAATTAACAAACAATAAGAAGTATGCTAGTGGTGCCCTCAACACAGGGCAAACTAGTAAACAATTTCACATCTATAAAAACCTACCACACATTTCATCACTTTCATTAACTTGAACTTGAACTTGAATGATGAAATTTCAGATCGACTTAAAACAGACTGAGACATAGTTTGGGAACGTAAAGCCAGTGATAAGTGAAATTTCAAGCTGACCAACTACTGAACATTTAAAACCATTTAGTTATATTAGTAAAGAATGCATTTTAATAATGTTAAAATCTTAATATTGTTAGGAATAATAAATTATACGGTAAATTTCTAGAACAGAAAACGACTTTGTATAACACGATACGATTGTAGTTCACAAAAATGAAGCAGTTAACACACAAATAACAAAGTTTTCACTAGTGCTTCTCCTCTATACCCTTGTGAGTTTTTTACAAAACACTTTCGTACAAGGTAGCATTCATGGTTCTTCGCCCTTCGAGAAAGTCGATAAACATCTACCAAAACAGTGGCCATTACCTTTTATCATTTAGACTTTGTTTTATTGGTTACCATTACCTCTTGGTTACCATTGTTTATGGATTTTTTTCAAAAAAGCCTCGTCAACTTCATCCCACTTTTTCAGAATCTGAAGTGAAAGAGTAGCTCTCATCTCTAGTTGATCTTTGAACAACAATTTTGGCAACCATCTTTCTTCTATCATTGATGTTGAATGTCTACCACAGCTAATGTCTTCAACCACCAGTCTTGTATCAGCAAAGCAAGTTTTAAATTTATATCTAGTGGGCTGTCGTAGGACACTGTCTCCACTAACTTTTATTAGTACATCAATAATCTCACTCGTCCGCCAAAATGAAGAGGAGGTATACTATTATTTCTACTTATGTCCTACCGTTAACCAACTTCGATGCGGGGTCTTCGACCGTGTCATAGGACGGTTGCCGAGGCGCTTTCTCCTGCTCGGGGATCTGAAGAGTAGATACTCCCTCTGGGGGAGTTGCATGATCAATCCCATGTGTCGGGTCTTTGCTACCTGATTGACTAAATGAATCAGTTCTCGGGCATCACTGCCCGAGAACTGATTCATTTTCTTTTCTCGATCTACTCCTTTGCACTCAGGACGAAAAGCTTGATTTTGGTCGGGAGGTGGTCTATGAACTTCATGGTAGTGACCACTTTTCCATTCAACTAAAATTTTATGGGCCGCTGCCACCTGAAAAACCTACCCGGTGATGCTTGGAGCTAGCGTGGTAGTCCGCATTTTAGGATATGACTGATTTTTCTATCCAGGTCGAGGAGTTGAGTTCGGTGGATGAGGCCGTTGAGTTCTTCTCCCACATTCTCATCGTCGCGAGCCTAGCTACTATTCATAGAATGTCTGGTCATTTTGCACACCGTCCGCTTCCTTGATGGCCAGCCGAGTATGAGTCGGCCCCCAGACAAAAGTGATATGCCAACATGTGCTATAAGCACCGCCCGAACGATTTAACTGTCTATTAATTTCGTCGAGCTAGGGTTAAGCTCCGGTATGTTTTGAAGCACGCCAACCGTTCTTCATGGTGGGCATACGCCTCTTTTCTCAATGGGACGACCCCTCTTACAGCGCTGTGGGGCAAATAAAAAGGATTCGGGGCAAGTCTTCACAGGACCCCTTTCTGGTGTCTAAGAGAACGAGACCGTAATCTTTGATCTTGCGTCAGTGGAGGATTATTTTGTGACAGCTTTCTCCACAATTTTTAAACGAGAGGCTGCTCTGCTAGAATTCATTGTACGTCGAGATGCCACTGAAGGCCATTGACTGGACTTTGCCTACAAAGGCGGAAAACCGTTCAACGACAGGTTTACATTGAGTAAGTTGCTTTCCGCTCTCGATTCATGCGTGGACACCGACACTGGTCCGAGCGATGTCACGTATGCTAAGCTTCGACACCTTGGTGAACGAGGTATAACATTTCTGTTAGATTTGTTTAACAAGATCTGAACAAAGGATATCCTCCCAGACTCCGGGGAGAGATCACTCTACCGAGGCCAGTTTCCGCCCAATCTCTCTAATCTCCTGCGTGTGAAAGTTGATCGAGAAATTGGTAAATGTTAGATTAGCCTTTTTATGGACATTGGAGGCCACCTGTCTTCTGCACAGTGTGTCTTCGGTAAGTTCTCCTCCACGTTGGATGCTCTAACAAGACTGGAAAATGCCATCTGCGAGGCCATCTTCCGTAAACATCACAACGTCACGGTGTTTTTCGATCATCTAGCATCAACTGGAGGGAGGCAAGAGCAGTCGCATATGCATCCAAGAGAAGGAGGAGAAAGGCATTGAAATCGGCATTCATAGTCAAGTCAAAATGCTTGAACACCAACTCCGGTGTTCAAACAAGCTCCCACAGAACACAGTGTCCATATGTCTAGTAAGAAAGAATGAATGCTAGAAGAAAGAAATTGAAATGTGTAAATAAATAAATAAATAAGTTTAAAATGATTAAAATCAAATCAATATTAAAATTATGAGGCAGTAGCACCCACCTTTAATCTAGCATTGCAAACTCGTTTGAAGATATTAAGATCTTCCTACATAACTTCTGCATGAAGATAATTCCACTGCTTTGCCGTACTTGGCAAAAACACCGCTGAAACTGAGAAGTGCTGCAGCGGGGAATGCTTAGTGCATGTGGATGTTGTCCATCCGCAAACCTTGTTGCTCTAGCAAGAGGCAGGGGCTCAGGAATTAAAAATGATAGTGGCAATTCCCTACTGAATTAGTATTTATGGAATATCGACAAACATGAAATCATCCGTCGATGATCCAAGTCATAGCTAGCCCTATCAGGAAAAAGGAACCTGCCTCTACGAGCAACCCCATCTAAAAGAGACAGATATCTGGCAGATGCGGATATCTGGCAACAATACTCAAGAAGAGGGAGAACAAAGGACCTGAACCAAGTGGCATTAATATCTTCATTATTATAGATATATGAGGCCTTACGTACAATAATAAGTTTTAGGGCAGCATTAGCAGATACATTTAAAAGATGCTTCTCAAAAGTCAGGTGAGAATCATAGGTAATGCTAAGGATCGTTAGGGATTCCGACTCAGCAAGAAGTTTATCTCAAACACAGAGTGGAGGATGAGGCGGCTCATTGGTACTAAATCTACTAACCAAAAGGGTCTTAGTTTTACTTGAATTAAGCTTCATACTCCAACGATCACACCATTTCCTATTTTTTTCTAAACCACGATTTAGACTCATAGCAACTTGGTTTCTCATTGCTGGAGACCTGACTACTCCAACAAGTGTAGTATCATCTGCATACTGAACAACCTTGTTTTCAAGACCTTGCACTAAATTACTTGTGTATACTAAAAACAACAAAGGCCCAAGAACACTGCCCTGTGGAACTCCAGACACAACACGTCTAGGTTCACTAAAAACTCCATCTACGACAACACGTTGCTGCCGATCTATTAATAAGTCATTAAGTAGTCCTAGGATGTAGCCACCTATTCCAAGGTTTTGTAGTTTAAAAACAAGTGCTTTATGGTTAACACGATCAAAAGCAGCACTAAAATCAATCTGAATTAATCTAAATTCAAAACCCTTATCAAGATTATCTTGCATACTACAAGTCTAATCTAAAAGGGCATCACAAGTACCCAACTGCCTCCTATATGCATACTGACTTCTAGCCAGCAAGCCATTCTACTCCAGGTATCTATACAATGGCCTAGATATCAGCCTCTCAGCAACCTTAGAGATCACAGGAAGTATTGAAATAGGCCTGTATTGACTACAAAAGGCATATAACATGCCCTTAGGAATAGGCACAACATTGCTCAATTTACGATTATCAGGAAAGGTGCTTCGTCTAAATAAAAATCTATATAATCTACTTAACTTAGGTGCTAAATCAGTAGACATCTTTTAAAAAAAATATAGGGAAAAAGTTGTCGGGATCAACTCCGCCCCAGCAGTCAAGACTGTCAAGTATCTTTTTAACATCCCTTGCACGAAAAGAAAACCCAGTCAAATGAGGCTCAGGATGGCAAGTGTCAAGAAGAGGAAGTTCTTCAACTGACTGCTTGGATTTAAAAGCTCGATGGAGTAACTCTGCCTTTTCTTTTGCACTAGTTGCTAGCTCTCCATTTGGCAAAAGTAGTGGTGGAATGGTAGAAGTGTTAGAGTCAAAATTAGAAGATTTTAATTTAGTCCACCACAAATGACGCTGTCTGATCTCTGCCAAATTACTCTTCAGATTATCATTATATAATCTCTCAGTTCGATGGTAAACTCTGTTGGCAGTACGCCGAGACTGAACAAAGATTTCGAAGTTTTCTCGCGTCCCATTACGCCTCCATACATTAAATTTGGTTTTCTTATCATGTTAGGCTCTTCTACAGGATTCATCAAGCCATGGCTGGTCGTTTGTACGAATACTGATAATTATACTGGGAACATGCCTGGCCTAAACAGTAGATAACATATCATTCACCTTATCCATTGGATATGGGTCAGATATTGCATCCGAAATATTCAAGGCTCGACAACTCTACACAACCAACCCAATCAGCTCGAGATTTAAGCCAAACTCTTTTTTTATCGTGGCATTTGGGATATGCTGATTAACAGCTATGTCCATTCTAATGGAACAATGGTCTGTCCCCAAATTTTCACAGACCTTTGCATCTACAGCAGCTGGAGCATCTGTGAATACAAGATCTAGTCTATTACCTGAAATATGGGTGGGTTCCTGAATCATCTGGAGACAGTCAGTAGCAGTACAAAATTCATAAGCTAACCTACCATGCTGATCAGTTACATCCGAATTGATCCATTCTTCACGCTTTGCATTACAGTCCCCACTAATTACAAAACAAGCTTTCCTATCTATTGATTGAGCCAAGGCAATACCATCTAAAAGACAGTCATAAATAGAGTCATCATGTCTTGGGTTACGTTACAACTGTCATGCAGTTTTATGTTTTAAGATTTATAGTAAATATTATAATATATATATATATATTATAATATTTACTATAAATCTTAAAACATAAAACTGCATGACAGTTCTTTTGGCGATAAATTGGTAGGCCAGACCTCGAAAATACTGCCATACCCTGAGCTCCTGGCGTATTTTGACGATAAATATAATCAGGGCCAGAAAACCGTGGAATAAGGAATTCTGAATTAGATTTATTACTTGTCACCAATTCTTTGCATAAGCCTGAAGATCTAAAAAATTAGATCTTAAACCCCGAATATTAGAATAGAGGACACTGCATTTCTTCTTATGAAAATGAGTAGCAGGTCCAGTGTTCAACTCAACATCTCCAGAAAGAGTCAGAAACAAAAGCACCAGTAAAAGGTTTAAAACAAAAATATTTAATAAAGCAACAAAGGTAAAACCAACAACAAAGTAAATATAGTCAACAACAACAATATGTACAAAGGATTGAGAAGCAAAAAATTCCATAAGCAACTCTAAAAGAACCGAAAAAGCTGGTCAACATGGCGGAGCCGGGACACCATGCAAGGCAAAATATCCCCAGAATCGCCACAAGACTGGGAGAGGAGAGTTGGAATGGATTTTTAAAATAAATAAATAAAAAAAGATTAATAGAGAAAGATTGAGAATAGAACAAAGGCATCCACCTGAAAAACCCACCGAGAAACCTTGCTCATCTAATCAGCCTGCTCTACACACCTTTTGAAAAAATCAGGTAAACGATAAGAAAGGAAAGTCACACATTTGACTGTACCATCAAGTAGTGAATCTAAACCTAGGACTGTGGAAGGACTTTGGTACAAAGACTATGGCACCGTCCAACAGTGAGGGAACAATGGTTTGATTTTGGAGTGTCCTTCTCCTAAAAGAGTTGCCTACCAGGGCTAAATAGTCGCTTCTACCCAAACTGACATGGTTTTATATTGGAGGAGGCATACTCTACAAGGTAGCAGGGATTGGGGACTGATTATACCGTCAGCCACTCGGTTACTTACATGCATTCAGTAAAGCAATAGGGGGAGCACGTGAAGGTAGCATGCAAGCAGTTAGGAGACAGAGGCTTTATATTATTTAGGACTTAGGACCTATAGCGAGCAAGTGTTTTTACTTGCGGCGAAGCGCCAGATCAAGGCGTTGATTTTTTCTCAAAAGGAATAAAGTTCAATTGTACTCATTTAGAGCCATGAAATGACTCATATGACAATGAGACATAGGGTTATTCACCATGGAGATTTCAAATCTGCAATTGGATTTGGCTAAGAAGAAATCCAAAGAGGAGCCCAAGAAACAAGAGGAGGGCGCTGAGCGACCACTCCAACAGGACGAGTACGAGTTTAATAGCAGAGAGCTTAACCTCATCATCAACTTCAACTCTCACACCACTCAGAAGAGAGAAATATCTCTCGAGGTGGTGGCTACAGGAGTCCGAAAAGGCCACTTCAAGTGGTAATACGACTGATCCGTAGACAAAGAGTCGGTGAAGGTAGCCTTACTGAAGAACCATGTAGAGTTGTACGACGACATTTCAAGCTCTACGAGCCATCCTTCCACAAGAAGCATCCCTCGAGCAAACCCTACAGCCGAAAACCCTCAAGCAGTACTTACAAACAAGATTTCAACTAGAAATAGTCCTACTATTCTAGCGCATAGCGTGCAGGGTTGGCAGTTGCACAAAACACCAGCTGTGCAACATTTACAAAAAAACTGGACTCAGACATTGGAAACTGGAATCAGTGATAACGACAAAAATAAAATCTTTGGCTACAACCTTCTCCAAAAGTACGTCACAGGACAGGACCTTCCTGATCCGGAAGGCGCATCCGAGGAAGACCTCGTCGATGAGCTCACTGCTGTCAACGTTTGCATTTCTAACGCAGATGCAATAGCCATTTAGATAATCTCTCCAGCATTATACTGCCAACAACCCCTACACAAGAGATTGGTGCTTCAACAGAGCTTCACAGCTGCCTACAACTGCATCCTCGACATGAGCTATGCAAGGCCCATAGCTCGTTCAACACATCAAGAAATAACACCGCGCTGGCTCACGAAATGAGGGAGAAGGGAAACCTTCTAATCGAAAAATTGGGCAACAGTCAACAAACTAAAAGGAACTTACTGAACGCACGGCCCAACTGCAATTCCGCACGAAGCGATCACAGCGACCACTCCCTGTGAAAAGTAGAGGCTGTTCCAAGGAGTCTGAAAAAACGTTTGCAAAATCTCCGACGAAGAGAGGAAAACTTTGAGCTAGGCTTCGACGACCAGGTTCTAGAGTACATAGTGAAGAGGAAGGGCAGGTTCAATCCTTTGGAAGCCTCAAACCTCCCGGGTCCCCACGGAAACTCACAAAAGGGGAACTTCATCACTGGTGCTGATGTGGGGAGCGATCTCATTGTTCCGGCCGAGAGCCCCAGATCTCAGTCAAATCATCATCATGCACCTGAAAGAGGCACCCGAAAGACTTCGGACTAGAATGCTGAATCTAATTAATTGGTCCCTGATAATGGGATATTTCCAGGATGGCCTGAAAACTTCAAAAATGATTTTCATTCCAAAGCCTGAGAGGCCAGAGAATCAGTCATGAATATCAGACCTATCTCATTGGAACAGCATGAATTCAAGAGACAACGAGGCACGGAGACAGCCATAGCCCACATGCTTCAGCATACAGCAGCAGGGCGGGCTAAAGTGTGCTGGATCGACGTCGTTTGCAGAAATGTAAAGAATGCCTTCGACAGAGTTTGGATAGACGGCCTGCAATACAAAATCTCTCGCCTGAGACTCACACCCCACTTCTAAAAACTCTTTGTAGCTACCTGACTATTAGGCAAGCTGTAATCGCTTTCAGAAGCATACAGGGGAAGCCTTCGAGCTCCTGTCCTGTGTACTTCAAGGAGAATGCCTTAGTCACAGTTTCTTCACCATCTCTATGAGAGACCTGACGATGGAAAGACCCTTAACATTCAATACGCGGACGATGTCGCCCAGGTCGTGGTTCGGAGGACAAAATCTGCAAGGATGAAGGAAAGGGCCATGACCGCTGAGGCTGACTAGAGGTGGCATGAGTACCGGACCTCGAGGAGCCTCGAGGAGTCTGTAACCAGTTAATACCTTTTTATATAAATAAATAATCGGACATCTAGGCAAGGCTAGAAAATATTCTCCACATAGAAACTCTAACGGCTCTTGAGCCAGAAGTAGAGGGGGTACATACAAAAGATACCTCCACAGCACGAGAAAAGCGCAACCCGTACCAATATACCTCTATGAATTGAGAGAAGAGCAATTAGAACAAAATGATCACATAGTGGGACAGTATAAATAAAGAAATAATAATAATATAAAACAGATCCCGGGCACCTATCTGACTACCACTTACTTTTTTTCTTACTATTACCCTTCTCCTCTCTTACAAACTCCTCCCCTACTTATTCTATCTTTCTACCAAAAATCAATCAATCAATTTTTGGCTTAGTTTCTTGTCACTCTGAGGAAGCTCCAGAGGAGTGAAAAGTCAGTAATAAAGAACCTTGCGCCACTTGTGGTTTCTCCTATCAAAAATAATAATAAACCACAATATTTGAATCTGATTTATTTAAAAAAAACATACTAGTTTCGGCCCTATGCCCTTATCAACTGTATAATAAAATGCAAGATAAGCGACTTCAGTATATAAAGGCGAACAAAAGACTAATCAAAATGAAAACAGAGAAAACAAACTGGAAACAAACTGGGCAGATTTCTAATCCACGTGAAGGACTAGTTCCGGCGGCTTATAGATGAGTTTGGCAACATTATTCGAGATATATTTGTTGGATTTATATTGATTGCCCTTCAGTTAAATTAAATTATCGATTTTATTAATGATGATTGATTCTGCAATTTTCCTCTCAATATAATTGTTTGATGCAAAATTCCGACCATAGAATTGATTTCAAACTAGCAAAAATTATTCCAGCTAATGGTATGGTTAAGATTGTACTCGTACATATGTAAAATAAAGTCTACTCAAAAGGTCGCGTGGTCTTACTTATTCTGATTTATGACCTTACAACCTTAAAAAAATGTAAAACAACATAAGGGATTCAAATTTTGTTAGAATCAGCCGAATAGTTATGATGTTATTGCCCCCCTCCCCCCCCCAAACTATTTTGCAGGCTAAACTAAGGAGAACTTTGGTAATCATATTATTCGAAAGATAATGTAAACCAATATAAGGGATTCAAATCGACCGAATAGCTATGATGTTATTTCTAAAACAAACTAATTCCCGGGCTATCTTTGTGACGACTTTGGCGATTATATCATTTGGAAGAGAATGTAAAAGAACATAATGGTTTCAAATTTCGTTAGAATCGGCCGAATAGTTATGATGTTATTGCCAACGAAAAATAATTCTCTGGCTAATCTTGGGAGGGCTTTGACAATTATATTATTCGAAAGAGAATGTAAAACAACAAAAGGGTTTCTAATTTCATTAGAATTGACAGAAAATTTACAATGTTATTACATAGTGAGATAAGGTAGACTCGCTAGTGACTAGACTCGCACGCGACTAAAAAGTGAAGATTCCTCACTCACTGTGATTACATACATTAGCTTGATGTTGCTTAACCTAGACATCTAGTTCTTTCCCGGTTTGTCCATAATAACAATTTTGGCGGTTGTTGCAGCCTATCGAATAAACAATGCCAGTTCGGGGCGGTGGATTTTTGACAAGGATGCGATAAATTGTAGTCTCGTGTTAAAAATAACATTTGAAGTAATTTAATGAAAATATGGTTATAGGGTAAAACTAATAAGTTTTTGGCATGAAAATTTGGGATATTAACATTAGTTTGATAATAGGATCCCTTAGAGGACTTATAACAATTGTCGAGAAAGTACAGAGGGTAGCACAAACTTATCCCTATTTTATATATTCTATCGGCTTCTTTGTCTAGGTATTCTGGCGAGACAATTCTAAGAGCACGCAAACACATAGAGAAAAAAACAATTTGGTGGTTAGAATAAAAATGTATATAAGATTCTATGGCTGTGGGTTTTCTATATATTTCATATTTGAAACAATGGTTTGTACGATGAATTAGAATATCTAGGAAGGGAAGTGTGCGATATTTTTCAACTTCTAAAGTAAATTTAATCGAGGGCACTAAGGTGTTAATTTTAGTAAGAAATATATTAATATTTTAATTATTAGGCCAAAGGCAAAGAATGTCATCAACATATCGCATCCAAGCTATAGAGGTTTCATTAATTTGGAGAAGTATTCTAGATTCGAAGAATTCCATGTATAGGTTGGCGAGTACGGGGGACAAAGATTTCCCCATTGCCATTCCAAAGTTTTGGCGATAAAATTATCCATTAAAGGTAAAGTTGCAATTGTTGATGCAAAGAGCAATGAGTTTAATGAGTGTAGATGCGGGTATAGGGACAGCAACTGTGTCGAGGTGTTCTTCAAGAAAATTCAAGAGATCAGGTACGGGAACTTAGGTAAAGAGGGAACAAACATCGAAACTAACCAAGCTAAAATTATCGGGGTAGGGGAGCTCACTATGTTTAGTAATGAGGTGCATATCAACTATGCACAGAGATAATTATGGGGTGCATTCGGTTATCAGGTTTATGGGGTTTAATAACACTATAAAGGTAGGGAAGGGAAGCATTCGAAGATTTAAATTTGCTAACGAGGTTTAGGGGATCCTTTAAGTAGAGAGCAAACAGTTAAGTGAAATTCTCTGGCATTGTTTATTCGATAGGCTGCAACAACTGCCAAAATTGTTATTATGGACAAACCGGGAAAGAACTAGATGTCTAGGTTAATCAACATCAAGCTAATGTACGTAATCACAGTGAAAAATCTGCGCTTTATTTTACATATGTACAATCTTTACCATACCATTAGCTGGAATAATGCCAAACCAGTTATAAAATTCAGTAATTATATTTCGAGAAATATATTAGAATGTATCGTCATTAACACGTTCCTAAATTTCAACCTTAGCCCTGGTTTGTTCATGCTAGACTCCATTATCACTATATACATAAAATCTCAAATAAAGTTATTTCAGGTTTTTGTAACCCCTAATTAGGGTTCAGAGGTAGCTAGTCTAATCCTCCCCTTCCACTATTTAAGGCAATGTATGTCCTGCCTCTTGTCATTCCTTGAAAAGGACTTTAATAATAAAGACGAAAGCACTCGGAATCGTTTTCACATCTCCTTGTTGGGTGTATCTGCATAGCTTTATAGCTTTGTGAGCTTTATATATATATATATATATATATATATATATATATATATATATATATATATATATATCTGAGAGAGACCTTTCGGCAACCAGTTTGATGAGGAGTGAAGAATGAGAAGGCACAAATTTCAGGATTCCAAGGAATATTTATCCTAATGTTTCGCTGTGGATTACCTTCTTCTGGGAAATGATGTTCCTTCAAATCCAATGAAGGAAAGATAGAATAAGAGGGAGAATGAGTAATGAAGAGATGGGGAGAAGAAAGAATAAGGAAAATGGAAAGAAGTAATGATAAAGGGTGCTCCATGAATGCTCTTCCCCGTCAGTATTGGTTTTACTTGTTATGTTCTTAGTGCCCCACTACAGGATCCTTTTTTGTACTAAATTGTTGCCCAATTATGAGATCTTTTTTCTTACTTGTTCTAGATTTTCAATAGTCTCTTCTGAGATTTTCCGTATCCTTATTTGAGTTTAGGTTCAGGCTCTAGCATCCTTGTGTTTATTTTGTAGCATTTAAATCTACCACCTTCTGCCCCTGGGTAAAGGCCTGACATAATATTACTGGAGAAGATCTCATCCAGCTTGACGCAGATTTCTCGTCCTCTTCTGTGCAGGTTAATATTGATCATGTTGTGGTTGGATGTAGCATTAAGTGGCATGACTGGATACACTAGTTCCAATCTAACTAGACATATATATGTTTTTTCTTGGTTTGGGGGAATTGTTTCTAATTCGGTTGAGTCCGGCCACTTTGATGCGTGCATATCCGATTCTTGTGACAATTTGTCCCTTCATGCCTGTGATGGCAAATCTGAACCCAAGGAGTTACACACTTGGCAAATAATCTATTTTGGTGTCGTCGATACTTAGTGGGGGTGTCTGAAGTCGCTCAATCGATACTGCCGTAAATTAAATTATCATCGTGGCGGAGTTTATCCGCCGGACCACGACTTGGATGATATCGTCTGCAAATTGCACGTTCAGAGCCATGTTGTCCAATGGTTTAGGTATATCTCTCATGAAGATGGTGAAGAAAGTGGGGCTAAGGCGTCCACCTTGAGCGACGCAGGATAGGAGTTCGAAAGCCTACCCTATATGCTTTTAAAGGCAATGACAGCTTGCTTATGTTGAAACATCAGGGAAAAGACCGTCCCCATCCCCCGGTGTTTGAGGAATCCGTGTTGTTTCTCATTCAGTATAGAGTAGTCCAACAGATTGGTGACGAGTCTGCTGTTGAAGAATTTCTCAAATACCTTTCCAATGACCTCCAAAAATGACTAAGGTCATTGCCAGGGACGTATTAAGTAGATTCAGTAGTCTGATCTGAAATCGTTCGGGTGCCTTTCAGGTGTTTGGTTGTAATTTAACTTATCCATATTTTTATTATTTTTAAGGTTCCATCCGGCAACTGCCTACTTGGACATAAGTCGCCATACTCGAGCCAGGCTATAAATAGGCTATAATAAAAAACAAATAAAAATATGCAAATAATAACGATAAAATTACAAAGGCTCAAAAATAAAATATAAAACAGCAAACAAGCAAGAAGGAAGCGCGTTCCAGCGTCGGAGGTAGCCCCTCCCCCCCCCATCGCCGGAACATGCGACCCATGCAAACAGTGAAATAAATTGGAGGAGTCCATCCTCCTCTAAAAAGTCGTAAAGTCCACAAGTGAGTGTGCACGAACTCGTCCCAAGTACAAGGGACAAGCGGTAGCGACTCCGCTCGTCCAGGTACCTGGATAAATAACGGGTGCGAAGATCACCCAGGCTGGGATATTCAACAAGAATGTGCCAAACAGTCTGTCTGACAACGCAGTCTTCACATTAAGGCGCAGACGAGCGCTCTATCAAATGGCAGTGCATCCCGCAAGTGTGTGAAATTATGAGACGACATAAAGCAACCTAAAGCCGTCGCGGCATTCGGGACGAGGGCCATGGGAACATCGCAGCGCGATGGCACGCAATTTTAGGTTCCCCTAGGCCGTCTCCCATCTTCTTTTACAAGCAGCCCAGAGAGCTGCCAGTATTCCTGCCATGCAATCAGTGTGAGGGAGAGCAAAACGCTCGTCTGGTTACCAGCTCGCGGATCCTTTGGCACCCTTAACGGCGTGCCTATTCACCGCAATTGCTACATGTCCAGGAACCCAGCAGAAAATAATCTTGACATCCACCCGGCTCGCCAAAACCATGGCGTCACTGATATCACGAATCAGAGGATGCGGAGATTCCAATGCCCTGAGAGCACTCAGAGCAGTTTGTGAGTCACTATAAATCACAATCCGGTCTCCGAACTAGCATGACTCGTTATCTCCCCTACCGAGCGGTGTATTGCAACCAGCTCGGTGGGATGACAAACGCAGCGCCTGGGGGAGCCCTGTCGACTTCAAACGGAGGGGATACGGCGTGGAAACCGACCGCATCTTGGGAATGGAGCCATCCGTATACAATGGAACGGTCTAGAATGATCTTCCTAGCCTTAACTTTGGGCTTAGGGTATACTGGCGTCTCTCGGTTGCATAGGCACCGTCGAGATCAGGTAAGGATGCAGTGAGAGCTGTTGGCGACTGAAGGAGGCGACAGACTCAGGCTTACAGGCGTATAATGCACTGTGCACCCCGCAGAGCGAGTGGTATCTCCTCAGGATCGACAAGTAGGCTCTTAATGGAGAAAGGGTTGAAGCTACAGGTCACCAGGCGAAGGCCGGTGTAGTGGATGGATTACACCTTCTGCAATACACGCTCGGCTGTGGATACACAAAGCTAGCATCCGCAGTCTAGCTTCGAACGAACAAAGGATCAATGAAAAAAGTAAGGCAGTAGCCCTATCAGCGCCCCAGGCGCCGAAGGTCAAGGAACAAAGAATATCCATGGCGCGGGTACAAGAGACACTAAGGCTGCTAAGATGAGCCTCTCAAGTGAGACGTCGGTCAAATATAAGATCCAACAAAGATTGCAATTCCACCACTTCCAGGCCCATTCCATTGAGAAACAAGTCTGGGCCAGGGTGGAGCCGTGGATAGCGGCAGAAATGCACCACCTTTGTCTTAGCGAAGGAAAACAGAAGCCTGTGCGCTTTGGAATAGCGAGAGATGCGGTTCAATGCCTGTTGGAGTCGACGCTCCAGAGTTGGCATCTGGGCCGCGCCAAAACCGATCGAAAGGTCGTCCAAGTAGAGCTTAGGGAGGACAACTTCCGGCAGCACCGAGGTGATGACGTTAATGCTCAGGGCAAAGAGTGTGACACTGAGGACACTTCTCTGCGGGAAACCCTATTCCTAATCCATTGGGCCGGAGAGGGCTCCCCCTACTCGTACGCGGAATCGACGATCTTACAAAAATTCAGATATGAAAGTGTCCCCTCACCCTATCTCGTGGAGAGTCTCCATTATACTGTATCGCCGTGCGGTATCATAGGCCTTCTCCAGATTGAAAAATAGTGTGGCGTAATGCTGTCTATGAAGGAAGGTCTCGCAGACGCCATTTTCCAGTCATAGCAGAGCATTCGATGTGGAGTGGAACTTGCGGAAGCCGACCTATGCAGAAGAAAGATGGCCTCTGCTCTTAGTAAAAAAAGCTAATCTAACATTTTCCAATTTTTCCAAATATTTGCACGAGGTTAGAGAGATTGGGCGGAAACCGGCCGGGATAGAGTAATCTCTCCCCGGTTAGCGATTTGCTAAGAATCTGGGAGGATACCCTCTACCCAGATCCTGGTGAACAAATCTAACATAAAGGCCATGTCCTCTCTAAACCCAAGTGTAGAAGCATGGCGTACCGTACATCGTCTGGACCAGGGGCGGTGACTGCGCACGAAGCGAGAGCGGAGCGCAACTCACTCAAGAGTTATCCTGTCGTTGAAGGGTTCTCCGCCTCTGGAGGTAAAGTCCAGTCGGCTGCCTTACGCGATATCACGACGCGCATTGAATCCTAGTGGAGCAGCATCTCGGTTAGAGAATTCGGAGAAGGCGCCACGGATGCGAGGTTCGAGATTGCGGTCATATTCTCCTGGAGAAGGGGAGGAGGGTTCTGAGAGAACTTGCCCAAAATCCTTTTGACTCGGTTCCACACCTTTGCTAGAGGGGTCTACCCGTTGAGTGAGGACACGTATGCCCGGCCAGAAGAGTGCCGTCGTGCTTCAAAATATACCGGAACCTAGCCCTAGCTCGATGAAATTCATCGATAGTGAAGTCGTTCGGGGGCGCTTATAGCGCATGTGGCCATAACGCTTCTGTTTGAGGGCCGTCTCACACTAGGCTAACGACCATGTGAGCGGTCGGCGTGCAAAACGGCCAGGCTTTCTAAGTAAATTACCTAGGCCCGGTGCAACTGGGACAGGGAAGTCAGTTATTTCCTGAAATGCGGATCACCCTGGCCCCGCAAAGCACAACATGTGCTGGCTCTCGTGTGGCATCGGCCCAGAAAATGATATTTGAATGGGAAAGTGATCACTACCATGGAGGTCATCGACCATCCCGCACCCCAAATCAGGCTGTGCATCCGGAGAGTACAAAGATAGATCGAGGCAAGAAAATGAAGCGGTTCTCAGGCAGTGATGCATAAACTCATCGATATTTATATTTAGGACACCCATCTACAGCTCGTCGATCGGGTTGGCAAGGACTTGAACCATGGGATTAAACGATTAGTCTGCCTAGAGGGTTAGTCTACAGTTCAGATCTCCGAGCAAGGAAAATGGCCTTGGCAACCGTGCCCCGACGCGGCGGAAGTCCCCTTTGTTGAATAGTATACCTCATATCCAGGTTCAGCTGCACAGCTTCCGGCTGAAAGGAGGTATCTAAAGCAAACAGAAGAACGGAGACATCATGCGGGGTATAAATCGCGCATCCTCCTGCCCACGACCATCCCGTGGTGGTGGGGTCGCAAAACCCTATACCCCGGGATGGTGGGCAGGGGGCGCGCGCTTAGCATGGTCTCCTGTAAAAAGATAGCTAACGGGGAACGGGATGAGACGAGCCTCTCAGCTCCTCCCAGTTGGCTCGGAGTCCTTGGCAATTCCATTGGAGGAATATCCCCTCCAGGCCTAGCGCTGAGGAGAAGCGGTAGCGCTCTTTAAAGAGAAGACCCTCACGGGAATGGCCGTACATTTTCCTGGATGCAGAACTCCAGGCAATGTTGGCAGTATAATGCGCTGAAGGCGCAGGCGCCTTCGAAGACTTATCGGGAGAGGTTAGGTTCGCCATGCAAGTCTTTTTCTACCGGTGCCTCGAAACCTTAGGCAGGCGAGGTTTCCTCTTTTGGAGGATCCAACGTCTCCGAGCCTCCCAGCGTACCACTGGATGTGGGTGAAGGAGCCGCTCTTTTAGTGTTGTCCTTCTTTCGGGAAGAAGCTTTAGGAACCCAGGAAGATGGCCTCACAAGCAACTTCACGGGTGTTGATTCCTGTGAGTCTAACGACTCAGTGGAGGCGCACATCCGTTTGGCCCTACGGGAAACGTTCACGCTGGGCTAAGGGGGAGCAGGAAACATGGTTTTAGCCTGGGCTGTTTGTGAACCCTTTATGCCACCAGCTCTACAAGGGGAGCACCCGGGGTGGGTAGAACTCGTAGAAGGGTCTCGAATTGGCACATGAAGCGACCGTACTCGTAGGGTTGGAAGGGCCACGAACTGAGGGTGTCTTTCTTAACATTGAGGCATAAAACGTCCCAGGCAGTGCCGGCCGCGCCAAACCAAGTCCTTAGCCTCGCGAAATGAGAGACGATTGTAGCCTGAATAGCCAAGAATTCCTTCCCTAAAGAGATACACACCACATTGCTTCGAAGAAGCGAGGTGCGGCTATTCGCAATTGACACACTTGGTCACACACGATTGTGACGTATCATGCGCGACCTTGGAGTAAATTACACAGACTTCGGGTGACCCCGACTTTTCGCGTCTACAGGAGCGATTTCTATGTACGAAGCGGTTACAGTAGTAGCATCTCCGCGGTAGTAGCACGAATGCCTTCATGCGGTAGCGATACTAACCAGCACGCAGCGACTGAGAGAACTTGTCATAATCGAACGTAACGAAGCGTGTAGGAGTAGATCTCGAGGCCCCTCCCTGTCTTCTCATTAAACGTTCGACCTTGAGCATTCCTTGTTTGGCCTCTTCTAAAGTAAGGTCATTGATTGAGTATGAGTAGTCCACGAGTTCCCTCGCATAAACTACTAATTTCACGAAATTCATGGTAGAGTACGGCGTCACACTCACCGGCGTGCCATCAAGTGTCCGAAGGGCGCTAATCATGGCCGCCTCAGAGGGATTGGACTAATCACACTAGCTAAAGCTCTCCTCTGATAGATAATGTTGCCTTAGCCTACATGCTGCCATCAATGGGGCGGATACCAAGGAAGTGTTTGAAGCCAGCTGGCTCGAAAAGTAAAGGGGGGACTGCCGCTGTCAAAATTGTCAGGGAGGGGGCTGAGGGAAAATCATCTGCACCCGTAGGCAAAGGAGAGGAGCAAGCCTCCTCTCCAGTAAAAGAAATTTGGAGGGTTCCTTAAGATATTATAGGAGGAGATTCCATTTTTTCAGTGGAGCTGCACATAGGCGGCTGTGGTGATGGTAGAGGGAAAGGTAAAGAGAGAAAAAAAATGTATGGACTCATTATTGGGCATCGTGACCCTATGTAATTCACGGTATGCACACGCTCATGACCCCACGCAGTAGCCCAGTCAACAAGGGTTGAGTACGGGGCCGGCAAAACCAGTTGCCGCCATTTGAGTCCACTCCTCCGGCCTAGTGACCTGGCAGCCTATCAGCATGGCGGCTCCACCTTGCGCACAGAGTATTTTGATAGACAGGGAAAAACAGGAATAAAAAGTATGTGAGAAAGGTGTAGGTGGGAATGAAGTATGTTGTTAAAAACCCCTCCCCCCTCAGCCCCGATCTGGGTTGGTTTGGTGAGAGCAAGTTGTCGACGTCTACCCTGTGAAATTAGAGGCCGAGCAGAGAAAGTTGCGTGAAAGGTTGTCTGTAAAATAAGGAAGCAGGGTAAGAAGACAGGGTGTCAATAAGAAGGAGAAGAAGCTAAGCTGTGGTCGGACGGGGCGCTGATACCCATCAGCATGGTAGCCAGGAAAGCTAATCGCCGTGCCCCTTACGGGGGACTTAGCCATAGCGCTTTGGATCTGAACGATGAGATCGCCATCCACAATTCCGCACTGGCGATGCTGTTGTCCCCTCTTTCTACAAAGGATTGGTCACCGTTGTTCCGCTGTGCGATATTGTGGTCTTGCCGTAATTTCTGGTTATTCCTTTTAACCTATTGATGGCTGCCGACAAAGACCTCGGATCCCTCTTCGATCAGATGATTCCACTTATCTCTCAGTTCATGTGCTAACTCGGTTTTCAGCTGTCTCTTGAGATGGTAAATGAGTTGGGAGCCCATTGGGTTTGTGTAGCCCATATCTCGAGGATGCGGTTGTAGGTTGTGGTGAACCTTTGTTGAAGCACCACTCTATCCTGCGTAGGGTTTGTTCACAGCAGAATTTTGTGTGAGACTTCAGAGGTAGCTATTGTAGTTGCATTTAAAATGCAATCGTTGATAACAGTCAGCTCTTCGGCAAGATCTTCAATGGTTGTGGCATCCAGATTAGGGAGATCCAGAGGAAATTTCCGCCTATATGCTTCCCACTTTGCCTTCGGGAAGTCTTTCCTGGTTGCAACGTTAATTGGGATGAGCGCACCTGCTATAGTTATAAACATGGGTATGTGGTGGCTTGGCGTCAGAGACCCTGGTCAAACTAGATGATGAAAAGGGAAGTCAGGGCTCATGAGAATGACATCGGCCTTGGTGGCTGTCTCTGGATTCAGGAATGTATGGAAGTCCACCCCAATATGTTCTACGATATCCCTACCTAAAGAGATTATTCGATTTTTTTGCATTTTATGTCCAACCTTCCGTATCCTGCTGTCCTTTTCTTCGTGTTCATGTCCTAGGCAAATAGTACTAGGTGATCCTTTCTGAACAGGGTGAAGATTTCATGGATAAGCAAATAAATTCAGTGAGGTGGTTGGTAGCCAGTGCTTTTCTTAATGTTAGCTATAGAACACCTCAGAACTATTGACAGGAAGGATTCTTCCATGTATCAACCGGCTTTTTACTGTAGATCTTTCTTGAGTGCTATCATAGCCCAGTCAAATCTCTTCCGTAACGTTCCTTTGGAGAACGCTGTGCATGGATATATTCTGCTTGTCTTCATCTGTGATGCCAGTTCCTGAAAGAAGAAGAATATCGGGATCGAACTCTCTGTATATATTGCACAGCTTGTTCTTGTGCAACTGCAAACCCTGCACGTTATGCGCTAGAAACCATCTTGTCTCTTCGACCGGCTTGTGGGCATTTGGTAATATGGGGACTTGTAGGGCCGGCCCGAACAAAGCTTCTTGTAGAGAAATGGTCTTTAGAGTTTGAGGCATCCGTCGTACAGCTTGATCTTCTTTTCCATCGAGGAGATTGTTTTGACAGATTTTTTATCTATGGGATAATCGAAGTACCATATACAATGGCCTCTGCGAGGTGGTGTTCTCTTCTTACCTTTTTGGCTCTATTCCCTCATTTTGAGCAGCGTTGTTTTGGGTGGGGCAGGTGCTGTTTCCTGGGTCTCCTTAGGCTCTTGGCGGTTCAGCTTCTCTTCCTGATTTCTGGCTTGGGTTGATTTGGCCGGTTGTTCCTGAAGCGTGGTTACAGAGATAACTTTGCTACATTGCGGGTTGTCAGAGAACTTTATGGGTGGCAAGCCGTTAGCAGAGAACATTTTGTTTATTTCTGTGTTTAACGATCCAGAGCTGGACAGGTTCATCACGTGAGCGTGAAGTATGCAGACCAGCATCTTAGGGGGCGCCACGTCAGTTAGCTGCATGATGATTTGAAGTTGGGTTTGCTGCCCGTTGGCTCGTTGGACTGGTGTGGCCTTGGCTGCTGTTGAGTAGGAGGTGCTGGGTCTCTCAGCTGCGGCACTCTTCCTGTTCAGGTGTTCATTCCTGACGGTGCACTGCATGTGCACCCGCGCAGTTTATGCACATTTTAGTGGTATTTTAACCTAGACAAGGATCGACACGTCTACATATGATAGCCTTCTTTGCTTTGAGAGCTAGAGACTGCTTGAGTTCTAGCTATATTTGGCCGAGGTCATGGATGGCCGTTGATGAGGTCAGCTTGACCAGATCCGCTTGCGTTTGGCAGATCGTGGGGTACCCCTGACAACCTCTATCAGTCTCTTAATACTGATCTCTCTCCAGTTTGCCGAAGATCGTCAAAAAGACTTTAGTTTTGTAGGGGAACTCAGTCTTCTGATCCACAGAAGGTGGGGCTTTTGGGTTTGGGACCCTTGTCCACAAACTCAGGATTGATGCCAAACGAATTCATTCTAGTGTTAATTCTGAGCGGAGCGAGGTATCGTCAGCCAGATCAGATCAGAAGATCTATTCAGCTTAGATCTCTTAGATTTATACGCCCAGAGCTAACTCTTGGCTATAAATGCTCGTTGATGTCTCCGTTGTCGTTTTTACCATAACAACTGTGATGTAAAGATTTGGAACTACGCCGTCTAAGCCATAAACTCAATAAGGCAGCATCACAACGGAGCTGCTATCCCGATTAAGAAGGGCCTCGATTTAGAACTCGTGAAGAAGGAGATGAATTATATACGAGTATCTCCGTGGAAATAGAAATGTAAATAAGAAAACTCATAATACGAGTGTAAGGGGGTATCAACCACCCAGAAGAAATTATTTGCGGCTAAACAGCTTTACACTCATCTTCACTAACAGAAACCCTGGTCGTATTCAAGAGCGATATCAATGCCATTGAGCAGCGAGCGGAGAAAGAACGAAAAACAGAGCAGGAAAACGTCTGGATACTCTACTCGCAATAGCCATCTGCCATCAACTAGGATCCGATTACCCAGTTCACTGTACGTAACAGGGACCACTGCCTCAAAATGAATCTCTGCTTAGGCAATAATTATCTCTCCTACAATTATTCTATGCAGCCGGGAATCATACCGTGCCAGACCACACAGCAACACTACTTACAATAAACTACCCCCCAATACAGATCCTCGCGAAAAAAAATAATACCACAGAGAAAACGGAGGAAACAGAAGACTAGGCACATATACATCATAACCATTAGAAGAAGCAACACTAGTAGAAAAAGATTCAGAATTTCAAAAAAATAAGGAGCTCGATGCAAGCGGAAGATAAACCAGCAATTCTCAAAACCGGCTAAAAGACAGTAAAGACTTTAACTTGGACGTCTGAAATGATTAAATAACCGGTTAGGGTTGAAAAACCTTTGATTGCCTTATCTTTACAAGATCCCATTTGGCTAATATAATCGATTTTCTTTATAAAAACAATTTCATTACCCTTTTCGCGTCTATTGATCGTCTATTTTTCCTTTCCTAGCGACTTAAGAATTTGAATGTCATCAGATATAAGAAATAAGGAGCAGGCTTTTTGTTAATGATACATTGGTCCTATTTTAATAATCTGAATACGTGTCTTCAAGTTCATTTCAAATTTTGAATCCCCTTTATCCTATTATTAAGTTCACTACGGAAATAGAAATAAAAAAAATCCATTTTCTTTCCCCGACATTCTAATTTAATAAAACACCTATTTATTTCTGCACATCCATTTTTAGAAAGCCAAAATATACTGGATTAGGTTTGAATTTCTTTCGCTTTTACGATCAAAAATTTAAGATGAATAGTTTGTATGTGTTGATCCGAAAGCCGTTCTTCTTTGTTCTTCCTATGCTTTAATGAACCTGGAATTTGACTTTCTAAGAAACGTTTTTGACCAATTCGTGCCCCCTTTGATTGTATTAACCGATGCAATGATCATTGTGTCTACAGATTTACTTTAATTTCTCCTTCCCGATTTTGATACTCCGAACCAAGGGGCGTTAAGACGTTACGGCAAGATTGCTCAAAGTTTTTTTTCTGGAATTTTAGTTACGATTGATCTTCATCAACGATTTGAAAATAGGTAGTGTCTTTCACACCGGAGGTGTAACCCGTGTTTGTTTGCTCAATAGTATTGTCTACAGATTTTCTTGCCCTATATGTTCCAAGAGATCCTCCAACGAAAGTACCATTCGCTCCTTACCATCGAGAAATGTGCATACCTTGGTCTTAGTTGCAGAACGGGGAAATCTGTCTCCAGGAAGGAAGTCTCGCCAATCAGAGACCATATCATAAAATACAAAGCTGATGCCATGATCGAAAACTTTGAGTCGCCTTTCATCAAAACCTATGCCCCCGCATTAAATACCGAAGAGACGTGCCGCCGCTTGTCGTTAATAACAGAAAACCAACCAACCTCAATTTTTTTAACATATTTCCAACAACCAACGTACACATAATGATGGTCCTTTTCTCTCAATTCCTATCTTTTTCTCGACTCGCTGATAACAGGTGTTTTTTGTATATCTCTTTTGCTTTAAATTTATTCATGTTTATATTAAAGGTAAGTAAGTCATTAACTTCAAGAAATTTTGTATAGTTTCTATAAAGTTCACTATGCATAATTAGTTTTTTTTTAAGTTTAATTTTAAGTTTTAATTTCCGTAAACCTTGATTTTGACAATATAAATTTTTACAAATTGTTAGTTTTGTTTTACCCTTTAACTCCTTGTTTATCTTTTTAGTCTGAAGATGGATTAGGTAACCCAAAACGTCCTTTACAATAAACAAGGATGTCACTCATGGTCCTATCGTTTATTTAATTCTTGATACTTTTTCCTAACGGTCTCGGGTCATATTATGAGGATCAGAGGGACACAATTAGCCCGTAGTTCATACTTTGACCACCTCTTGTTTATGCAATGTTCATTGTTTCCAATCGGGTGGAAAAAACAGCGACCGACAAAAATAATTTTTTTGTCTTAAATATTGATCGCAGAGGGATTATCGTGAGGGATTTTTGTTGTCCTCCTGAATTATACTGCTAAGTTCCCTTTGGACGCGACTTCCTGTTAAAACATTGAACTATAATGATTTGAATTCAACTGAACTCAAATGAGAAGCATTAAACGGGTAATTTTCCTACCAACTGCCATTATAGTCCAAGTTATAAATGTTTTTTAACAAAATATTTCAACTTTACAATAATACTGAAAAGAAAGAGATGTATGTCATTTTAATCATCGAGAATGCGACACTCAATATGGCATAAGGGGAGTTTTCTCTAATAAATAAGCAGCAAGTTTAGCAGATGCTTCATATAAATTTATTTTCCTCTACAAAAAAGAATTCCTGCGCAAATTAACAGAAAGCATAATGGTGATAGATAAAAGTAGTACAACGAAAGCAATTAAGCAGTTTTAAAATAAAGAAAGATCGGGAAGAATAATGGACGTAGGATCAAGAGTGACACTATATGGGGTGCGAGGGAAAGCAAATACATAAGGAACAGATTCTTTGGTAAATTTTTATTAAGTACCCCAACATACCTGAATTCTGGGCATCTATGTAATGCCATTCTTTGTCCCATCGCCCATTTTGAACAATTTTTAGCCTAAATTTGATTATTTGATCAGTCGGAAGGTTTTTGAGGCGCCGACGACTGTGACTTCCGCTGCGAAAGGATGCATTTGTTTATTTGACTCAACTCGAATAAATATTTACACTAGCGGGAAGGGGGGAGGGGCTTGAATAGTATCTGCCCAAGCACAGGTTGGCTTGAATGCTCGGTTGCAGTCTGCAGGAATCATAAGTATATTAATGCCCATCCTTCCCATCTTGTCTCTTGGGGGAGATTTGTCTACCGCTGCTTCAGCAGGTTCCGTAGAAGGAAAAGGATTGTGTTTGCGAAGGAAAAAATAGAGGTGTTATATATTGCTATGTGCGTGATGGCGTCGTAAGTGTCTGGAACTGGATGCGCACATGCGTCAGACTCGGCATCCCGATCTGACTACACGAGTTCCCAAACAGCGCCAATATCGAACCCCAGCGTTGAAATCCAACGACTCACCCGCTCGCTCAGGAGAGCCCCACGAATCCTATGATATTAGGATTATGTCCATTCCATACATTCCCCCCTCCTCAACTTCACTACTTCCACAACTTCCCTCCCGTTAACATTATTTGAGATCTCGGCTTTATGAAGGGTAGTTCATTTATCTCTAAACTAAAGCTTCCGTTTTCTCTAATTTCAAATAACTTCGCCAACTTTTTCGTTTCATTTAGGACTTACCAATAAACCGTGACCCAGCCCTTCCTAGGATCGCGACGTTGTACGAGGCACGTACGGGAAGGGATGAGGGGAAAGGAGGGCTTCGTGGACACGACTTCCGCGGCATCCATTTCGGTGTTCTTGTTCTGTAAAGGCACCCATTTGACGTCAGAAAATAGAGATACAGTAGAAGCCTAAGGTTTCACACCTACAGAATAACTATTGTCTACGAGTCAGAAATGGAGGAACTTCGATTTTGTATAAACTTTCTTAATTAAATATTCGAATGATAGATCTACTCGAACCAACCTTCCTACTTCGGATTGTTGGAAACATAACTGCTTTTCATCAATCGAGGTAGCGATATTGTAGCGATATTGCTCAATGAGATTTGAAAACCCTCTCACACCCCTTCCCTGTTAAAAAAAGGTGCAAACAATTGTATTTATAAATTAGGGTCAGAAATTCGTTATCAGCGTAAGGAGTTTGAGGCTGCTCAGTCGCGTATCGCCTCTCCTCTCGGCAATGCTTTGAGGTTTCGCTTCCATGTTCAAGTCACAATATTGAATCGTTCTTCGTAGGCTTAAGCCAGATAACCCCTCACCTCCCGCTTATCTCAATCGATTTTCTTCTAGACTTTCCTGAATAAATAAATGTGGATCCCTCCGTAGATCGCAAAGATGTTAACTAATGCATACAGACATATCGGAATGTCGGGATATTTTTTTTTGTGAATTGATCCAATCACAACAGTTCTAATGCCTCACAATCATAGTGCAGGTCGGTCACTTCTTTTTCTGAACTGTCAAACATTACAAGTTCTGCTACAGCTTGCTATGCTGACAACGTCAAATTTCGTTCTCTCTTATAAGCCTTTAAAGCAGCTAGTATATGTAGCGTGTTCACACTCCCAGTCCTTATATAATAGTAAGGGAAGGAACCGAATTGCATAAGGGATAAAGGACATTTGTCAGCGGAGGGTCACTGGGACAAATGTATTACATTATAAAAAGGAAACTTTAGATCGTCAAAAAAAATCAATTCTATATGAAGTATGTTGACACATACGGAACATCTGCACATGAAAAGTTTGAGATTAATTTTTAGCATAATATGAGACGTGATATAAGGGAGAAAATATATATATTTGCTTTTTGCATTACAACAAATTTAGGTAGAAGATTATTGAAATTGCTGATACATACTATTAGTTTATGAATGTATGAAATTTTTTAACTAAATATAATGGAAGATGTAACCCTGATACGATCTTTTAAATGGTAGGGGAAGGGCAAAAATGTCCGATGAACCTTTAAAGGGCAAAAGGCAAATAAAGGAGATATGAAATTTTCCTTTTGAGCGGACCACCTTGATCGAGCACTAAATAATTTTAGATTTATTTTTCTCACATATATATATATATATATATATATATATATATATATATATATATATATATATATATATATTAGTGTAGTTGGGTAGCAGTCTTTCCTGAATGCAAATTTTGTTGAGGACCATTGTGTATTTTGCTTTAATTAATTTCCTTTGACAACTTTATCTCCTTATATCTTTTTTATTCCAAATTGTAGATGATGGATTACTTGTCCAGTATTCATCTCTTTTTTAAATGAATGTGTTTGGTAAAAAACAAACTAAATTGCTAAGCTTTCGATCTTATTCGATCATCTTCGGAGCGATTTGAAATGTTCTTGCCTCCTTTACCGATGTAATGAGTGGAGTGAGGATCTGACACAGTGAAAGAAATGAAATGAAATGAAAAGAGAGGTGAAAGACAAATAACAGCTCTCCCGACCCTCTCCAGCCCCCTTGTCGCTCATGGAGTGGCCAAGGAGGGAGGGGGAAAGGGCCGGTACTCCTTTATAGACCCCGATAGTCACACTGTCTAAAGCCAAAGTAGGCTCCAAGCACTGTGAGTACGGCGGATAGAAGTGAGAGGGAGAGGAAGAAGAAAGTTTTAGGATAGGACAGCGAAGAAAATAGTAGGAGACAAAAGTGGACTTAGTTAGTCATGGGACCTACAGCTTAACGTGGAATCCGAACCATGATGTGTCGCTTGTCTAACTATAACTATAACGGTTTATCGTGACCCCTGTCCCACGCATCACTGTTAGTCCCGTGTGCGAATATGATAGTAAAAAAAACGAATAGGTGCAAAAGGCTAAAGGAAGTAAGAGGTTTGCAAAGAGATGCTAATTACCTGGAGGTCAGGCTTATCTCTGTCCATTTTAGGTAGTATAGCTAGCCTGATAAAGTCAGAAAGTAGTATTGGTATCTATGAGGCTTACGAACCGTTATTAGTTAATATTCTTACTAAAAAATGGTGTAGGCTTCTATCTATTTATCTATTCTTTCCTATTCCTATCCTAGTTATATTTGACTAAATGATATTCTCTGGTTTGCTTCGGTTAATTAATTACTTTTAGTCGTCGTCGTCGAGTATTAATTTCTTTCTCTAGGTGTTGATTTCTTCTTCGTCTTCTTCTCCTCCCTCATCTATCCTTGGGAAACTTAGGAATAATCCGTGTGATCTCATCTTTCTCTTTTGGCAATTTGGTTTGTTAATTCAACTCCTACTTCATTCTGTGTCTTTTCTATGACTCTCCTTGCTCTTTTGGCAATTATTCTGTTAAGTAGCTTTATCATTGCCTCCCTATGCAGGTCTTATAGTCTTCTTCTTTCTCCTCTTCTGGTGTTTGTTATTAAGTAGATAGCTTTGTTTTTGACTTTTTGGAGTCTAAATAGGTTACTTCTCGAGATCCTGTATGTCGTGGTATGAGGGCCGAGTTGTGGTACGTAGGTTGGTCACGTATTTCAATAACTCCTTTATTTCGTTTTCTCTAAGAGCGCTATATTACTTTACGTTATTTAATCTCTGGCTTTACTTCTTTAATCAGGGAGGGAGGTTCTAGTGCCATGTTCAGCGTTGCGAGGATTGAGTTAAACACTTCTAACCAAAATATATCTTTAATTACAACATAAAAAGTGAAATATTAAAAACAAACTATACATCTATAAATAAATGAGTCTATGTTAGAATTACTAATATAAACCAATTGAATAAAAAGTAATGGTTGACTCCCAAGCTCACTTTAATACTGGAAGCTAATTGACACACACAAATAATTGAATTTCTTTACCTTTACAAAAAAAAACACACGTGAATCCGGCTGAAGAATGACCTTGACCTTGGATCATATGTAGACGGGGAAGTGGTTTACGGTTAGGCGCGTGGGCGTGTTCGCAGACGCCCAGCCGTTTATCTGGCGAGGAGACGGACTTGGAGCAACAGGTGATTTCGGTGAAGGCGACGAATGGTATTAAGCACGTTGTCTTAGTCAAATGATTTAAGCAACGGGACCGTGAAGGTCTGCTTGTTCTAATCTTTGGGTTAATCTTGAGATGCTTGGCACTGACGCGCGATGAGCAAAAAGTGAATCCCTTGGCGAATGGGAGGGTGGGCTTTGGGTATTCCTCAATGGCGAGGACTACCTCTGTTTTTTTTTGTTGAAAACCGAGATAGGGGGTTTCTCTGACGAGAGATGTATGAGAGTGATCCTCGATACAAAGGGGCTAATTTTCGGTGAGACCACCAGGAACTGGCTCAGAATGAGCTTCTTCTCTGTTCCGTTCTTTGAATGCAGGGCTGACGCCGAACTTCGTCGTGTCGATATCTAACTCGATCTTCTGTTCTTCTCTAGTATTCCGCTTATGTAATTCACCGACCCACTGGGGGTAGGGGAAGGGGGGGGGGCTTCTGTATTAAGCCTCTCTCCTCTAACGACGCTTCTCCGAGCGCCTTTCACTTAGCCATAAAGGCATCTTCTGGCTTTTGGTCGCAGCTCCTATAATTTCGTCTATTACGCGAAACTATATCCCAAATCTTAGGGGAAATAGTTCCTGTTTAAACATTGTTATTGCACCTGGTCTCCTCTCCCTTCGTATTGTTATGCTCGCTGGCACAGAAAACTGTTGATTCGTACTTCTCGTGGTTGGAGGAGGCGTCTGGTGGCCAGCGAGTCGAGGGGAAAGAGGGGGGATTAAGTAATCGGGTTACACCGCCTAGCGTCAGGACGTTGTGGTATCCTAACGAGGCATCTGTTATTATGGTTGGTATCGATTTCCCTACAGTGTACATCGCGATGGTTGGATAAATAATCGCGGACTGTACTATAGCTTGATAAATTTTTCTCTTGTTTTTCATGCTTAGGTTAAATAACTTGTACAATAATGCCAGGCCGCTCTTCCCTCGATTTACCGTCTCAGTTACCTGCTTTTTTAACCTGATTTCGTAATAGTTAGTCCGAGCACCTTACATTTTTTGTCGTATCTGTAGTGCTGTCGTTCTACATATACATCTGAGATGCTTCTCCTGTACACGGGTACCATTTAAAATTTATCCCTGTTAGTTTAATTTTCCATTTTTCTTCGTATCTATTAATGCTTCTTATCTCTTTTGCATCATCCTAGCTTGCATTGGGCCGTTCCTGTAGGGATAAAATATGATTTGAGTGACGTCATCGGCAAATTAGATGCTAAAGCAGCCTTCATTTCCTGGTGGTGGTATATCTGCTGTGTAGATTGAATAGACATCCGCCTTGGGGCAAACCCGCAGCGAGCTCGATCTTGTTGTTATTCCTAATCTGAGTATCTTGAGTTGTATACCCTTCTGCCATACTTTGTCGAATGCCTTCGACACGTCCCAGCATACGATGTCTACGCTCATTTTTTCTCTCTTTGTTTTCACTATCTTTTCAAGGATGACTCTAAGGGCCATCTCCGAGCTTCTGTTTTTCCTGAAGCCAAATTAGCAGCTGTTTCTTCAGCCATTATCATCGAGTAATTTGGACAGTCTGTTATTTATTATTTTTTCCAATACCTTACCGATGAAATCTAGCAGCGAGACGGGGCGGTAGTTACCCACTTGATCTGAGGGTTTTCCCACCTTGGGTATGAATATCATCTTCGCCACTTTCAGTTTATCAGGAAGGTATCCCGTGTTCAAGCACTCATTGAAGACATTGCTCACTCCCTCCAGTATGTTCGGGGGTGCTTCGATGTAATTTAATCTGGTGAGTCCCGATCTGCCTGGGGCTCTCTATCGGAAGTTCTTTATGGTTTCTTTTAATTCCTCAGATGTAAAGATTGCGTCTATTCCGTCGTTGTTGTTTCTCCTTTCCTCGACAAAGTGGAAGGGGTATGTCCTTTCGATCTCTCCATTGAGTTCGTCGACGATCTGATGTTCGAAATCAATGCCCTAGTTCTCATTCTCTTCTTCGCTAATTTTGAATACATTTCTTCAGTGCTCTTTAAATAATGCCTCTATTTCTTCCTCATCTTCTAAAATGTTGTTTTCTGCACCCTTATTCTCATTTCATCCCTTGTTGTCCGAGTTTTTAATCGGTTTCCAAAATTCCCTTGGTGATGTTTCCACATCTATTTTCTCGATTTGCTGATCCCATTTCTCTTTTTGTTTTCAATAAATTAGTGTTATTAGCTCTCTTTTCTGTCTCCCGAGTGCGTTGTATGCTTCCTTTGATGTTCCGAACCTTCTTCTATATTCTGCTACTCGGCCGATCTCCTCGCTCAAAGCCACTATTTCTGGTGTCCACCAGAAATGGTTTGGAACGAGCTAATGGGGACGGCTCCCTTCTCTGCCCTTTTAATTTCTTCTCTGATCCTATCTAACTCCCCGTCGATTTCCTCTAGAGTGGCTTTCCCGAACGGGCTGGGCACGTACGTCTGAAGTAATTCTTTGTACTTATCCCAATCCGCTCTCTGGTACGTCTTCCATTTCTTCTAAGGAATTTGAATAAGATTTTTGTTTATGTACATTAGAGTCGCAGTGTGGTCACTGCAAGGAACATCCAATGGTTCCATAAAATAGTTAAAGGGCAGATTGAAGTCAGCCAGGAAGATGTCCGGTTTTGTTGCGTGATCTCTTCGTAAGTATGTAGGGAAATTGGGTGCCAGTCTTTGCAGTATACGTCTATTGATAAGCGTGTTAAGTTGTCTTCCGACTCTGTTTGTATTTCTGTACCCAGAAGCCCCGCAATGGACGTTGAAATCGCCCATCAAAATGACCGGTATCCAATAGTTAAAGAGTTTAGTAAAGTTTTGTTGCTTAATTATATTTTAATTTCTATAGCTATATATGCATCTACCAATCCTTGCTTGACCGCTATTGCCGCTCTGTCGTGTGTTTCTCTTGAAGGATTTGCGTTAATAGCATTGTAGTTCCATATCTTTAATTTCTCGTTTTCTGTGTTTCTTCCATGTTCTGATATTAGTATAACATCTAGGTCAATCTTTCTAAATAAGTTTCCGTACATAATTTCCTTGTCTTTTCACCCGCATGTGTTAATTTGTAGTATTTTTAATTTCTTAATATCCATAATCCAATTGTCCATTTCCGTTCGTTTATTCGTTTTTCGTTTGTCCTATCTGTTAAGTTATTGGTGTTTCTTCTTTTTCTGATTCTTCTTTCGTTTTCCCTGGGTTCTCCCTATGCTGACTGCATTCCAGGGTCCCTCTGGTAGTTTATCTCTGGATAATGGACTCCTTTTACTTGCGGATTTAGATATGTCCTTTCTTTGGGCTTTCCTGCGAGTAACCCATGTGCACTCTTGCTCTGTGTCATCGGAGGAATTTTCAGTCTCTGAGTCTTTGCTGATTGTGTCCTCTTCTGATTTTTCTGCCTGCTGATTTCCTTTTGCCTCTTCGATTAACTCATGTACAAAACATGAGTTAAGACAAACTTTTCTGTGACTTAGATTCTGAGAATGGCCGATGAGTCGACTTCTTTGGGGAATTTCATCGGTTCGAGCCCGTTTTCCTGTAACATGCTGTTGACTGTTGCTGCATAATTTCCAGGGATAGCTATATTCATCACGTGGGCATGTAACATACAAGTAAGTATTTTTACGTTGAGCGTACCATCTAAATTAATCTGAGTTTCCGGTCCTTGTTGGTCAATTTTTGCCATTGCTGCGTATGAGTTTTTATTTACGTTCGTATTATTTCTGTTTGATTCTGTTTCTTTTCTCTTTATAATTTCTCTTCTTTTGAGACAAATCATGGCAATAGTTCTGTATCCCCTTAAGCAGTTAATGCATCTTTTAACTCTGTTGTTGCAGTATCGCTAAGAATGGCCTTCAGTTCCACATCCAGAACAGATTATAAGGTCTTTTGGGGGGCAATTTTGCGTCGTATGTTCTTCCAACCAATAACATCTGAAGCATATCTGTATACTTGTGAAGACATCTCTTTGTATGTGGGTGGGTGGGATCCTCATGTTGAAAGCGAGAAGTCCCTGTTACATAATCCTTGAAGCCATTTCGGTAGATTCACAAATGACCTTGAATACGTGAGTGTGATCTATAAATTTGACCACCTCTGCAATTTTGAGCCATTTCTGTCTCTCCTGAAGTTCTTCTCTTATTTCTTGGCAGGAGTGCTCTCCTACCCAGTACTCGATTTTTCGGCAGATGACACTTCTGTTAGCCGTGATTTGTGATGGTACTCTAGCTTCCAAGTCCAACTACTTAGCGTAATGCTCCCCGCAGATGACAGTAGCTGCTCTACGTCTTTGTTTTCTGAGTAAATAACTCTGAATCCAGATGGTGTCTCAATACATTTGATTAGTTGTATCTCCAGATCTATAAATATGCATTGCACTACTTCTTGCGGTGATCTTTTCTTTCTGTTGGGTATGAGTTTCAGAAAACGATTTTTAAGGGGTATTTATTCCGCCTAGGTTGAACGTAACGTTAGAGAAAATAGGCCACTCCGGTGAGTGGAATTTTAAAATAATTTTAATGTACGATTCCAGCTTGTCGCTTAACTGTTGATGGCCGGCTTATCTTCGTTTATTGATATGGCTTCTAAGATGTTCAGCCTAGCTTTATTAACCTCTTTTCTTTTAATAACGGTGTTATTAACAAGCATATCTCTCGTTAGGTCAATATTATGAGCACTCTCCATATGATTTTTAGGCCCTACGCTTTGTAGATGCATAATTAAACGTCTTGAAAGTGTAGTGGTTGTCATGCCAATATATTTTGAGTTGTTATAAAGCATACAGTCTTTATAAGGGCAGATAAAGTCGTAAACTATGTTAGTTATCTTGAGATTCAAGGAGTTTAGGCAGGTGTTGTTTTTCATCAGGAGATTGCTGGCTTTTGTTGTTTTATAATAAATGATGATTTGAATTTTATTAAAGCAAAATACACAATAGGCTTCAACAAAATTTGTGTATATATATATATATATATATATATATATATATATATATATATATATAATAGTAAAAGAGAAAGATAAATTTGACGCGAATGAGCAATGAGACATGAAAGAGAAGTTTTTTAAAGGTAAGAGAAAGGGATTGCCTTCATTGTGCCACCCTTTACTCTCTTTGATCTTAGTGTTCTTCTTCTAATGTCCCTTTAAAAACCTCCTGTTTTTTGTCTCATTGCTCATTCGCGTCCAATTTCTCTTTCTTTTGTACTATATTGTTATATAGTCTGCAATTCAAAGTTTCTACATCTTTCTTTCTGTCTTCAAAATTGTTTTGAAAGGCAGAAAATAAATATGGCGAAAGCCCTGTAGTGGTTGTTATCACCCGCAGAACTTGTATTTGCTCCTTCTATATATGTATATATATATATATATATATATATATATATATATATATATATATATATATATATATATATATATATATACAGTGGCGGCAACAAAAAAAGTGACATGTGACAATTCGGGGAAAATGAAACAGAAAAATGTAACTTACATATTTTATTATGAATATTTCATGAAAGTTAATACTTGGTCATGTTGCCCTTGCACTTGATGACCATTCTGAGTCGATTGGGCATTGATTCAGCGAGGTTTGCGAAGTAGGTGGGGTCGATCGTAACCCAGATCTTCTTCAGTGATTCTATCAGGTCCTTGATGCTGCCGGATGCTGTCTCTTGAACTTTGGATTTCATCAGATTCCAAGCATTCTCAATAGGATTTAGGTCCGGGGAATTACCAGGCCACTCCAAAACACTAATATTATTATCATTGAAGAACCTTTTTACTAACTGGGACCTGTGAGCAGGGGCACCATCATGCATGAAAAATTCACACCGATGAATTTCCCAAAATGGCAGCATGTGCTGCTTCAAAACTTCGAGATAGTTAGTCCCCCTCATGGTTACATTCTTGGGAAGGAAGTACAGACCTCCTCTGCCCTTGTTTCCACTAAAGGCACCCCACACCATCACACTATCAGGGTGCTTCACAGTTTTCACGGTATATTTTGGGTCATACCGAGACACATTGCTGGGACGACGCACGATCTTTGACTCTCCTCTGACCAGCCTAAAGGTGCTCTCATCACTGAACATCACCTTCTTCCAATGGGCAGCTGTCCAATGTTTATAGGTCTTGCAAAAATTGAGCCTTTTCATCTTCATAGCCTTGGTAAGAAGTGGCTTCTTGGCAGCGCGGCGAGCCGGTAGGCCTAAGTCCTTCTGTAAGCGATGACGGATGGTCCTGAGGGCGACGTTCTGGAGAAGGTCTGGGTGTTTTTTCTTGATTGAAGCGGAGGTTACAGAAGGGTCTGACATCACTTCACGCCTTAGGATATTATCAGTCCTTGGAGATGTCTTCCTAGCTGCACCAGTGCCCTCCTTCCTATTTGGTATGGTACCTGGTGGCAATAACTCAGCTGCCCGTTTTAGGCGATAAATCGTATTTCTTGAGGTTCCTAAATCTGCTGCTACATCAATAAAAGACTTTCCCTGCTCTAATAGGGTCAAGGCACGGCTTTTCTCTGTCATAGAAAGCTTTTTCCGCCCCATTGTATTCACTTGCACAGAAGTTATAGCACGTCAAATGTAGGCACGAATGCAGGAAATCAGCACGCTGGAGCGTTGTACACCAAAACCTCACTGTACGAGCTCAAACGAGACAGTGAGTTCCAATAAAGCGCAGTTCTGTTGTCTTAGCTCAGGAGAGTCATCCACTCGTGGCATAAGCCCCGCCCCTTTTCATTGGCTTGTTGGCAAGTAAAATCGTGAAAGCGATTTTATGTATCGATTTCTATTGCCAATATTCAATGTCACTTTTTTTGTTGCCGCCACTGTACATATATATATATATATATATATATATATATATATATATATATATATATATATATATATATATATATATATATATATATATATATATATATATATATATATATATATATATATATATATATATATATATATATATATATATATATATATATATATATATATATATATATATATATATATATATATATGGCAATGTTGAGGCTGCACGAGGGGACCCACAATTATTTATGCTATTAGCTGTACATTAGCTCTATATGAGGGGTTTCGACCGACCAGTATGATCAATTTTATAGCAACTCCCTCCTATCTGAATAAAGAAGCTTGCCTGCCATCATTTCTCCTGGGGGGCTTCTACAAACCTGTTCCAGATAGACAGGATTTGTGTTCGTCGGTAGATGTTTATAGTTTCCATCCTAGATTGCTCAAGCACTATAGATCACTCTAAGTTCGAAATCCATGCCATCTTGTGTTTGTTATAAATAAAAGTGTTTGGTTTTGTAACATTTGCAGCGTTGTACCTTTTCGACACTTATTCTCTCGAAGGCTCGGTCGCATTTCTCTCTCAGTTCTAGCACCGGTTTGGTCTTAAGATGCTGTTTGACCTCCTGGATATTCCAGAAGTCCATGGGGTTTGCGTAGCCTGCGATGAGAATGTTTGCATATGCCAGGTCGAATCTTCATTGTATTATTGCTCTTTCCAATGTGGGACGAGTTGGAAGCAGGACTTTGAAGATAGTATGTGGTATATTGATGGGTCTTCCAGCTCGAGGTAGCATACCATAGCGTTGTCCAAATCTTGGATTTTCCTCGGGAAAGCTCGTTTGTATGTCTACCTGTAAGCGTTCTCAAAGCACTTTTTCGGTGGTGTTAAGAACGGAAAGGGGGCGTTCCTAGGTGATAAACATAGGTATATGGACACTCGGTGTCAGAAATTCGGATCATATATGGTGGTGGAAGAGAAAGTTTGGATCAGTAAGAACGACGTCTGACTTAGTAGTTGGCCTTATATTAAGAAACGTAGGGAAGTCTGACACATTTTGTTCGGTAATGCCTCTTCTGATGAGAAGAGCTAAATTCTTTCCACGCTTGCCTGATCTAGCGTAGCCTGCTGTTTTTGTTTAGATGTTTAGGTCCTCTGAAAAAATAATTTGACCATTTTACCTGAATATGCTCAAGTCTTAGATAGGTAGGTAATTCCTATATGGAGTTTGACACTCAGTTCCAATATATATGGCCCCAACGGGCTTCATCAGAATAATGCAGAGGAAGGACGTGTCCACGCTTCTTCTTTCTTTGTTGTGTAGATCTTTGCCGCAATTAGCGTCTCGTCGAATCTCTCTCCCGTCGCGTTTCTCTGAAGTCCTTGGTACCTGAGTATTCTTTGTCGGCTGCAGTCACATATGCCAGTTTTCAAGAAAAGTAGAATATCTAGATCTAACTTTTTGTATATGTTGCATATTTGTGTCTTATTGATATCCCGCAATGTATGTAAGCTTTAAGCTGTATGGTTAGTCTGCTTCTGACAGCCATTCATATTTCTTCGGTTTGCTCGCTGTACAAGAACTTGTGTTTGAAAGGCCTATATATGTATAGTCCTTTCAAACAAAAGTTTTTGTACAGAAATTGTTCATAAAATTTGAGAGAGCTGTTGCATAATTTAACATTCTTATAATATTTCTGTTTTGATTACTTTGCCATCTACGCTGGGGTCATAAAACCATATGAAATGCCCTCTGTGGATTTCATGGGCAATTTCGTCAGGGTAATATTCCTGGTTCCACTCACTCCCTTTCATGCTTAGCGCGATTACTAAATTTATTTCTTTTGCGTCGATGGAGTAGTAAATATGTTTGTCTATTGTTTTGGAAGTAGAGTTGTTTGCAATGTCGCCCTCTTCGATTTTTTCGGCCTTTCTGTAATTTTGAATGAGAAGGTTGTTTTACAAGTTTGGGTTGCTTTAGTGTTTTTCAAAAAGTCGCGCCTTTCTCTATGTTCATCTGCTTTGCTGCCTGAGCAGTCATATCAACGCCTTCTGGTTGGTCAATCTTGTGACTGACATGACCTTGTCGGATTGAGGGTTAGGGGGCAATACGATCGGTTCCAATCCGTTTTAACTCCTCATTCTATTTAGTTGGGGTTGGTTGTTGAGGTTTCCTGGCGTCGCAAACTTCATGACATGGGCATGGAGAATGCATGTCAGCATTTTTGTAGGTGATGAGATGGTTCTCGCGATCTGAGGTTTTGGAGAGCTGTTCACAATCGCTTGGGATTTCGTGACTGCGGCGTGTCGAAGCTTCCTCTTTTCTCCTATTCTTGCTCTTTTTTGTCAGATGCTGACGTCGCATAACCAATGGCATACTCAGGGTCTTGTGAAGCCCTAATTAGTTGGTGTACTTCTTTTGATAAACCGTGATGGGCATCCAATTATGCCCAGTCCTGGATATGCCAAAGAATGCTGAGTTAGTTAAGTATTGAATCAAATAGTTGTTAGGTGGCCGACTGTAATTTTGAAGGACCTATGTCAAGTGCCCGCTGGTATAATCCACTTGAATTGATTGCTCTCATCAGAGATCTGTACCGATCCAAGGTTCTTCAAATCGTTCGCTTCCCGTTTCAAGGAAAATAATTTATTCGATGCAGGAACTAAAATTACTTTCTATCAGAAAAGAAAATGATTCCTCTTTTTCTAGACAGAGCAGCCTAGTGCTCTACAATGTCGAAGATTTTTCGACCCGTATTTGGGTTAAGATGACAAAGTGAGGTCTAAAGATCTTGACTTCAAAATAAAGGTCGTCTCCTTTTCGACTTCGGCTTCTTCCTCCCTAACACCCAAACCTCATGATTTCCACAACATTCGTACGTGTAAAATTTCGATTTTCACTTTAAAATAAGTCAAACAAACTCCATAACTGAACCGCCCAACTAAATGGTACAATGGGCAGAAATCGATTTAATACATGTATTGCATTTTTTTAAATTTATATTTCACTGCACGTTCTGTACCTATAATTACGTCCGTACATTACACCTGTATCTTTTATCTGTATCTGTTTGTCTTAATCATATACTTGTAGGCCAAGATACATACTTAAACTTATTGATAGAGCCCTAAGTATTACGTGTACATGTAGCATTTGTAAATACTGCATTAATCTTATTCAATAAATTCCCTGCTATTTTTACCGAGCACCTGTATTACAGATCTCCATTGATGTCGTTCCGAAAGCAAGAACCCGGTCTACAAAAGCGCAAAAATCGAGAGAAACTGGCAAACGACAGGATACGTATGGTTGGAATTATGGAGCAATTTAACCTAGCATCTACATCAATGACATAGAATAGCAATGCACCACTGCTTGGAGAAGACAGACAAGTAAATGTTGATGAAACTACCAAGCAACAAAAGGCTTCTACATTTTCAGTAGAGGCAGGAAATCGTAGGACATATATGATGCATACTGCCAACCACCTTTACCTATTGCTGAAAATATAGTTGTGTAAAAAGCAGCAGTCCCTACCACTACTGACCCTGCATCTTGGCCAAAAACTATATACGATGGCTTGTGTAATGATATTGTAAAACTTGGAGCTGTTCGAGTAAAAAATACAAATTTCATATATCAATTCAGTATGATGCGGTATATTGTTTCTGTTGCAAGCTGTTTGACCGCAGCAATGAAAGTAACGTCCGAAGGATTAAGCAGTTGGCAATATTTGAGCAAGAACTTAGAAGAATATGATAAATCAATGGACCACAAGGAACACATGATGAAATGGAAGAATCTTGAATTACGCCTTAAAACAGCCTCGACGCTTGACAGACAGGCGATTGCTTTAGTGGAAAAATGGAGAGCTCATTACTGCGCAGTGTTAAAACGTATTATGGCAATTATTCTGTTTTTTGCAAAGAGGGATATGGCCTTTCGTGGTGTTTCCGATAGGCTCTATGTCCATCTATGTTCCATCACATTTTGACAGAATGCCTGCGACATATTTACAATGCAGAAAGAGTTGCTCATTATTTGGGAGCTGAAAGTTAAAATGAATTGATACACTCATTTCTGACCACATTTTGAAAGAAATCACCAATCGTGGAAAGGCTGCTAAATACTATAGTATTATACTCTATTGCACGCCAGATATCAGCTATCAGGAGTAGATGATCATAATCATCCGTTTCGTCGAACTTCTAAAGGGCAAAGCTTAAATCAAAGAATACTTTGTTGGATTTTTTAAAGTTGATGACACAAGTAGAGCCGGACTTTTGGAATCGTTCTAGGAGAGGCTCACTTTGTTCAGGTTGGAACTAATGGATTATAGAGGCCAAAGGTATAATAATGGCAGTAATATAAAGGAAACACATTCTGGAATCCAAGCAAGACTTCTAAAGAAGAATCCGCGAGCGTTCTATTTACCTTACGCGAATCACAGTTTAAGCCTTGTTTAGTGCGAAGCAGCAAGTTCACCAGGGATATCTCTTTCTTTGGTTACTTTCAGCGAGTATATTACTTTTTTGCAGCATAAACTTCTAGATGGAACACATTGAAGGAATTCTGCTCCATCACTGTGAAATATCCATCAGGCACTCGATGGGAAAGCAAAATTGGAAGCATAAAAACCTTTCCATTCAAAACCAAGGACATCCACAGCGAGTTGATAAACATTCGTGAGGCTTCAAAAGGTAAAGATTCCAAAGCTTACTCAGAAGCAAACGAAATAGCTGCAAATATTGGTTCGTTCCGCTTTTTTCTGTGTTTGGTAATATGGTACGATCTACTAATTGATATCAATAAGGTCAGCAAACTACTTCGGCATGAAAACATGCAAATTGAGGGTGGAGCTTATCACATCCACAGTCTTTGCTGCGCAGTTATCGAGAAAAGAACACGTTTTTTTCTCATCAGCAATCAACGTCACTGCCTAATTATGAAAACAACTGGAGATACTGGTAGAGATGCCATGTGAAAGGAGACGTCGTGTGCCACACCACTATGGATATGAATGTGAAGATGAACCTCACGTTGATGCTTTGCAAAAAATCAAAGTGCATTTATTTTTTCATGCAATCAACGTTGCTCTTGTCTCACTTGGCGAACGCTTTGACATGTTGAGCAGACACAACGACATCTTTGCGTTCCTTCACAACATTGCTTTACTGAAACACTGGAAAAATCAGAAGTATTGGAACACTGCGCAATTAGTTCCACTGCACTATCAGTACATTCCGATGATGACGTTATCAAGGCAGATATTGAGAAGACAGAGTTAGCGGAAGAGCTTCGATCACTTTCGCATTTTCTATCAACTCAGTTTCAGAAAGTCTGTGATGTGGGCAGAAATTCGGCTTTTTGGAAATTTTCACTAATTAGTAACTTTGCGAATTATCCTTTCAATACCTCCGAGTGTTTCAAGCAGTGAACGCAGTTTCTCCAAATTAAAGTTAATTAAATCATTCCTGCGATCCACTATGGCACAGAAAAGACTTTGTGGATTGTGTAGAATATTGATTGAACACGAACTTAGCTCTCAGCTTGAATATTCTGCACTGATCGATGATTTCGCAAAGCAAAAAGTGCGCTGCCATTGTCTAGGAAAGTTTCAGGATTATAAAAAGTCCTCTTTTATTCATATCCGGAGTATTACTTGTTGCAATTTGTAATAGACATAAATAAATTTAACTTGTAATTTTAACGTTTTCTTTAGAATAAAGGAAATTTCTCCCCATCCCCAACTTTACCAAGTTGTTTAGCGGAAGAAATGCCACTATTTTCCTGGGGGATATGTAGCGAAACAGGTTAAAGATCGCCCAGCGGGGCCGGGCGATGTTTAGAGATGCTGGCTGTTGGAAAGACATATCGTCCAACAACTCAGCCCAGAGTTCCTACGTATATAACAGGAAGAACGGCCATGAAACCAGACATCTGCCTAGCTGGGAATAATAATCCATTAAATTACTACATGGAACCTATTATCATCCCATGTGGTGATCACTCAGGAATTCTAGTCACCATCACCAAGAATCCGATTCAAATAAGAAAAGTGTATGGAAAGGCAGGTTGGCAAAATATAAAAACAGTCTGGAATAATACATCCCAAAAGAGCTAAGAGATGCAAACCTGGAGAAAATCGACGAAGAACTTAATCGATTAACAAACCATTAAATAAACGAAAACCTAAGGAGAAGGCGTCCAGCTCTTCAAGTAGAGGATCACAGAAATGATCATGACGGTAATGGAGCAACCATTACTACAGAAGAACTTGAAAGCGCGTTTAAATCATTCCGACAAAAAGCGCCCGATCACACAGGGCTCACACAAATCAACTTTATTAAAGCGCCAGGCAATGCGAACTAGGAATTAAAGTATATTTAACGCATGCCTCAATACAGGTTACTATCCTAACCAATTCAAGGTACCCAAAATGATCTTCATCCCCAAACCACGAAAACCTCCGTATGTAAAAGAGAATTATAGACCGATTTCACTTTTGGAATTTGGAGGGAAAGTAATAGAAAAAAAAATAAACACAAGGCTGACCTTAAAAAAAACCCTATATAACGATCAGGAACAAGTCGGCCGCAGGCCTTCTACTCTTCTGACTTTCCCCGATTGTGGGTGGAGGACAGAGGGAAGGAGGACCTGCGGGCTGCCTTAAAATTAAAGATGGAAAACGCAACATCCGATGACTTTACAAGATCATTCTAATAAAGAATCTTGAATCCACTACTGAAGATTTCTTTCACCCATAAGAGAAACCCTGATCACTTTTACCCAGCCTTCAATCAAGAAAGAAGAAAACCCCACCGCCCGCAGTGCCTCACGCAGAAATCACTACCAAAGGAAGAACCAGAACCACTCATTGGTGACCGAGAAAGAGACCAGCGATACTTGGTCTACCACAACTAGGATTCTAGTCTCACAGGTAAAAAGAAGAGGCAATACCTGTAACGGGTAACTTCACCATATCATCTCGTCCCCAATCGAGCCATCTTCTTCCGGCAACGTAAATTTGTAAATTTGGACTTTCGTCTTTCAAGTTTCGAAGACGTGAGTGAGACACGTTCAATCACCCATCTCCCCCTTCTATTTCTGTTGTTGATTGATAAGTATTCGAGTAAATCTTCCTTACACGTGATTGTAATTTATCCAGACAAATCTCTTAAATTGATGCTTCGTACAAGAACTACAGAGGCACCTCTGATAAATAAATACTGAATCTAAACGGTAGAATCTTATTCTATATAATGTAGTCCTTATGACATCCGATTGTATAAATATTTATTTAAGTTAGCAGTGATGACTTATTTACATAAGCCCTTATAATTCTGAAACATATTCGAACGCGAATCTCAGATATGGAGAGCATGTTTAACTATCATTAGCATTTGCTGATTCAGGTGATTATCTATTAGCAGTGATGACGCATACATAAGGTATGTGTTTAGATTTATGTTTGACAAGTAACTTTAATTAATAGTTCAACGATTTAATTAGTGTTTGCTAGTTTGGGAAGGTGTGTATAATTTGCTTTCTTCGAATCCTTACAGGTTGTTTTAACACACTGGCTGGGTTCCCATTTTCCCCTACGTGGACGGCTCTGAACGCTTGAGCTTGGAGAATTACAAGTTCCCCTTTGTTTTTACTTTCTCACAGAAAGATCGTTTGCAAGATGTAAGCTATTACATAGACTGTGGGACTAGTCTACCATGGATACCGAGTACACCGTCCTTTTCTAACTCAAACCTTTCTTCATTTTTGCAAACTTTGATAAGTTGAAGCCCACGTCTCGTCTTCTTAAGGTTTCGCATCACTTTGGACATTTCCACCAATTTTAATAGATGGAGGGCAAATGTCTGATTCCTATTGTTTTATCACAGATAGCAATTGAATGTCTTTTATTAAAGAATCATGCGTCTGTCTGGAGGTAGTGATGGGTTATTTCAAATTTTAATTAGCTCTTTCTTCCATAAAAACAGAGACGAGGATAGAGGAAAGATTCTTAAATTCCTCGGGCTGTTATAATGCTGATATTATAGAGCTATTTCCTCACCTCCCTTGGAGGCACAGTAATTTTGAAAGGCTAATGAGTTTAGGTGATAGAACTGAAAATAAAATCAGTATCAATGACCCTCTAGCCTTTAAGTGCTCTCGAATTTAATTTTAATAATTTAGTTTTCTGAGCTACTGTTTGAAGCGGGTTAATTTTCGTTTCTGATGAGAACTCATTAGTACATTAGGTTTTATGACATTAAGACACACTTAATAAAGCCATCATCCCTCGCTTTAATAATCACCTTTCTCATCTTCTTCGAAAAATAAGGGAATGAATGCATACGATGTGCATATTTCTTCACTTTCTCACTCATTCAAGTAAATAAACCGTTTCATCTTCGTCTGGAAATACATTGACATGAAGGGAAATTGGCGAGAAGTGTAAGAAAATATTTTTTGGCTTGTGGATTTTCCCTCCTCCCACCTTTTGTCTGCCTACCCTTCTTTCATGAATCTGCCCTTTTAGTCTAGCTAACAGATCGCTCTATCGCTAGCAATTCTAATTTCTTCTCCTCACCGGCTGGCTTTTTTAATGATTGTTGCTGCCTCTTTTCACGCCGCGATCTTGCCCTTTTAGAGTAGTTGGGTGCACATTGTAAAACATGCCCTTCTGGCGATCGTGGATTACCTATACAACCCCCTCCCCTCCTTGTGGTTAAAGGTGGCGTGGGTGAACTTGGGGATTCATCTACCCATCTGCTGTGTGTGTAAGTGGAAGGTGGAAAATTATTTAGACGTTACACATTTTCAAAATCAGATAGATAAGAAAATTTATTGAGTCAACACTCTGACTCTCGGCGTAAACCACAAGTCTTATACGTAGGCACAGGGTTGCCTTCGAAATACCCTTGACTTTTCAATCATTTAAGTATATATAATATTGTGTGTGTGTGTGTGTTAACAGTAACTCAATTTAAGCTCGTAATGAGTAGGGTAAAGTGAGTTTACATTTATTATTTTGTCGTGGTGTTTCTATATCTCAACTATTTTAACGTTTCAGGGAACTTTTGTTGTCCTTGTAACATACTTTTAAAACCATAAAATTACTTTCAGACCCCCAAAGTGCAGTCTCTTTAAAAAATCCATTCTCTTATCAAATATTATTATCAAACTCTTTTTTTTTATCATTTTTTTAAGATTTCAAACGAGGAACTTTGCAACTTGCAGCCAACTTCTTTTTCCTACACAGAACTTGCAGTTTGATGCAAGTTTTTCTAAAACTTCTAACACCTTTATTTTCGAACATTTAAAGAATCAAATTCATCCGTTTCTACAACTATTTTATTAGTTGACGAGAGAATTTGGGACTCAATTCCTCGCAATATGCCTATGGAGAAGGCATTTAAAATTTTTCCAAACAATCAATCAATATTGCTGATTCCAAAATTCTTTCAAACCGAGGCGGATCAATACTAACAGCCTTTTCATGTACCTTCATAAAATTCACTCTTTCTCCCAGTATTATTTGACTTGCTAATATATTTATTTACTTGTGAAGCATCTCTTCTCCCATTGAAGAGTTTTAGATGATGAGGATTAAGCGTAATATCTCTCATATGACTATTTTTTCTAAAAAAAAAATTGTGCACAAAGTATACAAAAATATTTTGAGGTGAGAGGAGTATTGCAAAAGTCCTGTTACACTCGTTACGGCACTCTCAAAAAAGGACACAATGATAGTTTTGATGCAGTTATACACTTTTTATTGTTTGAACATGCGTAACAATAAACTCATCTATATTTAGTACACCTATCGCCAGCTCGCCGATCAGGTCGGCAAAAACATGACCCCTAAGATTGATCTAGTAGTCTCCCCAAAGTGGAGAGTGTCTACCCGAGCAAGAGAAAGGGACTCGGCAACCGTGCCATGGCGCGCCGGAAGTTCCTCGCGTCGAAGTCGGCTGACGGTGGAATGTACGCGGAAATAAGAATATACCTCCTATCCAGGTGCAGCTGCACATATACTGCCTGAAAGGAGGTGTCTAAATCAAAGAAAAGAACTGAGACATCATGCAGGGTGTAAATGGCGCGTCCTCCTGCCAGGCCCCATCCCTTGGTGGTGGGATCGCTAAACCATTATGACCCGGGAGGGCGGGGAGCAGTGGGCACGTACCCAGCATGGTCTCTTGCAAAAGAATAGCTAAGGGAAAACTGGCGGAGACGAGCCTCCACAGCGACTTCTAGTTGGCCCGGAGTCTGCGGCAATCCCATTGAAAGAATATGCCCTCCAGGCCTAGCTCGCAGATGCAAGGGCCCTGTTCAAAGAGAAGACCCTCACGGGAATGAACATACGCTTCCCGGGGGCAGAAATCAGGGCGCTGTTGGCCGGACAATGAGCTGACGGCCCTGTCGACTTCGAGGACTTATTAGCAGAGGTTGGGCTCGCTATGGGAGTCTTTTTCTCCCTCTGGTCTCACGACCATCTTCAGGGGTGTTGCCTCCTGTTGGTCTAACGACTTGGTGGAGGCACGCGGCCGTTTTCCTTTTCGGTCACGCTGGGAAAAGGTGAAAGGGGGGCTGCTTTTAGCCGGGACTGGGTGTAAACCCTTTATGCAACTAGATCTACCAGGGAAACGCCCGAGGTGGATATAACCCGCAGAAGGGTTCCGAATGACTGCGGAAATGACCGTTCTTGTAGGCCTGGATAGGCCAGTAACAGTGGTGTCTTTCTTAACATTGAGGCATAAGAAGTCCCAAGTAGCACTGGGCACTCCAGAACCAAGTCTTTAGCCTCGCAAAATGAGAAAACATCCTGGGCCTGAACGGCCAGGATTTCCTTTGCAAGGAGATACGCATCACATTGCATCGAAGAAGCGGGGTGCGGCTCTCCGCAATTTACCTATTTGGCTCCACACCATTTGGACTTATCGTGTGCGGCCTTGGAGCAACTTACACAGATTTCGGGTAACCCTGACTTTGCAGGTCTACAGGAGTGATTTGTATGGCCGAAGCGGTGGCAGTAGTAGCACCTCCGCGGCAGTGGCAAGAATGCCTTAACGCGGTAGCGATACCAACCGGCACGCACTGACTCAGGGAGCTTGTCACAGTTGAATGTAATGAAGAGCGGAGGGTTGGGTCTCGAAGCACCCCCCTTCCCTGTTTTCTCATCACATGTTCGACCTTGACGGTTCCATGTTTGGCCTGCTCTAAGGTAATGTCATATATGGAGTAGTCCACGAGTTCTCGCGAATAAACTACTCTTTCCACGAAGTTAATGGTCAAGTGCGGTGTCACATTCATCGGCGCGCCATCAAGTGTCTGAAGTGCACTAATCATGGATGCCTAGGAGGGATTCGACGCATTCGCCAGAAGGCTCCTGTCCGAAAAAAGGAGTCACCTTCGGCTCTCTACCAATCACGCTAACTAGAGCTCTTCTCGATAGATCATGTTGCTCTTAACCAACATGCTACCATCAGTGGAGCGAATAACAAGGAAACGTTTGAAGCCAGCGGGTACTAAAATGCCAGGTAGCCTCTGAATGTGGGGGCCGGACGTAATCGAGGCTCCGCTCTGCGCACTTTCTCTTTGTCGGGGATTCCCCACTCGTGGAAGCACCGGGGCCGTATGTGCTCTTTTTGGCTTGGTCGCATACAGAAACGGCAGCGGCCCCGTCCGTCCCCGTGGCTCCCGCCGAAGGAGAGGAGACCCGAGTCATTTTAATCCTTTACCGGTTCATTTTTTTGTTAGGAAAGGAGGGCGGAGAATGAACTCGCTTCTCTCCTCCGCCGTTAGGAGCCCCTAGGCCAGATGGGACGGCCTTGGCAAAATCATTCTCTGAAGTGGAGAAGGTCTTGCCTGTCACAGCGGCATTAGCCGAGGGAGGAGATCCCTCCTATCCTTGTAAGTCCTCGCGCGCCACTGCTGTCTGAGGAGAAGCCTTCACAGGGGCTGACTCGAGTTCTGTGCTTGGCACCGCGCCCGTGCTCGACCACATGATAGATTCTACTGTTTGCGGCTGGGCACCTCAGAGACCATGTCAATCTCAGGGGGAGTCTCCATGTAACCATCCACCCTAAAACACATCAAGGGTCCCTTCCGAGGTACCTTTCGTCCTATCCTGGGCCAGCGAACTGTCTTCCGTCGAGGAAGAGAGGGGGGCACGTACAGTGACCCTCTGTAAGCTCGATATGCGCGCCAGCAAGACTTTGGAGCGCGCGGGCCGACGGGCCCTGCTATTCTTCGCCCTCACTAAGGGGGTTGACCCTATTGAGCTGCTCCCATCGGGAATGGTCAATTACGGGGTGCTGGCGTGCTTTCTTGGTACTCCCCTGTAAAATTAATGGGGGGACTGCCACTGGGCAGAGGGAGTCGCCCAAAGGCAACTCCAGAGAAGAGCTGAGGGGCAGTCCCCTGCATCCGTAGGCATGGGAGATGAGTAAGCCTCCTCTCCGGCAGAAGAAGTTTGGAGGGTCCCTGCGAAAGCACAGGGGGGGGGGACCTCCATATTTTCCGTGGAGCTGCCCGAAGGCGGCTACGTCGCCGGTTAAGGAGGATTAAAGGGGTATATTTAATTGTTTCATTTGGTTTTTCCTCATCCATGGGCATAGTGACCCTGTTGTTTTTGCGGGACGTAAACAGTAATCACCCCATACAGTAGCCCGCTCTGCGAGGGGTGAATATAGGGCCGGGAAACCAGCTGCTCGGCGTAAAGTCGATAGACAAGGAAAGGATAAAGAAAGGGGATGTGAGGAAGGTGGAGGTGGGGGATGAAGCAAGTTGTTAAAAACCCACCAACCCAAACTGGAGCTCAGGGATGAGGGGGCATTGTCCCCTCCCCTCTCAGCCCCGATCCTGGTTGGTTGGGTGACAGGAAGCTGGTCGGCGTCTACCCTGTGAAATTAGAGGCCTACCAGAGAAAGTTGTGGGGGAGGTTGTAGGGAAAGTGAGGAAGTAGGGTAAAAGCTCAGGCTGTCAGAAAGAAGGAGAAGAGGCTAGGCTGAAGCCGAACAGGACGCTGAGCGTTCTTGGCCTTGAGAACCGTGACACAGTCCTGCTGAAAGACATAATCAGCCTTCTTCCTGATCTTTCTCACCCAGGGTATGACTTTCGTGACCAAGCTGTCCCTGCAATCAGCCGCGGTGTGCCTGTAACAGGCTGCGAATTACACATGCGGCATTTTCTCGTCATTCGAGGGCACGACGCCGAGCATCATCACTGAGGCCGGGTCGTGGACACGTAGCGGACCGAGCGGTCGTTCTGCTTGTTGCTGATTGGATCGACCGTGGAGTTTAGTTTCCTAAAAAATGAGAATTCGATTGTCATTATTCTTCAAGTCGTTGGAGAGGCGATAACAGCACTCCCGACGTTATTCTTTCATACAGTCGGTGAGCAGAGGCTTTTCCACGCATTTCAAGCTCTTGCCTCCAACCTCCTTCATGGCAATGGACAACGTTGCCACCGAGATGTTCTTCTTCCCGAGAGCGGTCATTTTGATCTTCGGAACACTTTCGAAAGCCTTTCTCACAGCCAAACGGTTGACACTTGAAGTCTGCCTGAACTAGATCAATCTTTGAGGCCTTCCCCGTTTTTGAGCCTCTCCGCGACTCTGGGGACGGTCATCCGGCTGAGGTTGAACAGCTTGGCGATATCGAACTTGTTTTGGCCGGTGCACAGGGAAACATAGATCTCGATTCTTTTCATTTCCACCTCGATACACCAGCACGCAATGGAAAAGACGTTTTAATGACACGTGCTGGAAAAGTAGAACTTTAAGTTTGTTTGATAGAACATTTTCCATCACACACGTAAACCTATCGAAAGCTAAAAAAAAAGAGTGTAACATAACTTTTGCAAAATCAGGTACGAGTATGTACCAGATCTTTGAAAATGAGTAGTGTGTGTCATTGTGAAAACTCAGAATACCATACACCCCATCATGAAGCATAACGTGTGTGTGTCTGTGCCGTGGTCATGACGGACGCCATCTCGTAGGTTCCACCCCGGCTCGGGATGGGACATATTTACAATACCTTCGGTACAATTGATTCAAGCCTGTCCGAGTAGGGAGGGATTGTGTAAGAGATGTAAGAAAATACAGGTTCCTCTTTGCGACGAAGTGACTTCTTATGGCCCCGTTAAATGCATAACGATTTTCTTTACCTTTATAAAAAAATTATAATAGTTAATACTGAATTAAGTTTATTAAATCTCAATCAAAAGGGGTAAGAATTTAGCGAGATAATTTTAGCCCCTGAGACTTTGGCAATGGAGAAGAGATGGATTTCCACTTTGCGGAATTTGATCCCAATTGTAAACAGAGGCGAAGCATTAATCTAGGTGGGGTTAGCCACCTCACCTTGGCCTAAAACATTGAACCTCTTTCGTCTACTTTGTGTTTTATTTGGATTCTTTGGGAGTGGGTCCTTATTATTGAGTGTGTGTGGGGGGGGGGGGAGATTAGTTTACATTGATAGGAGGAGGCGTTTTTTTTCGGAATATCATCATTTTCTATTCCCTACAAGGTTGGACAATGAACAGAGTAAGTCAGAAGTTCAAACTTGAGTAATTTCGTGGATCGTGCCCGAGGGAGAAAATGAACAATGAGGGAAGTTCTCTTATCGGAAGGATTAAATATTAGAATAAGCACGATTATTATAGTACTGGTCAATTTAGAAATTATAATTTGCGGGATCGTTTCAAGCTCCCTAGATTTCCATGTCGCTTTGACTAACAACAATGGTACTTTGAAATGATCCTTTGTTCTCTTGAACTCTTTTCTTGATCAAATGAGATAAATCGGGACGAGTAGAAAAATTTAGATCTAAAAATTTTAGTTTTCTCCTTTCTTCAAGACACGATTGAAGTCCTTAAATATTTGAAGGCTCTAACATATTCATTAATGCGTTTTTCTTAGCAACTTATCATTCGGTTCCCAATTATAGGCTACTAACAATACAAATCAGATACATCTCTTGCTAGCAGAGTGGATACGGCGTTGGTCTCCCAGCTTCGCGATACCGGGTTCGATACCAGCAAGAGCGGACACAAGCTTCAGCGCATGTAGAGTCTGGCTACCAATCGTTGGACGCGCTTTGCTCAACCCAGTATTGGAGTGGGGTAGATCATACACTTCTCAACACACACACAGCCAATTACAACCATGTTTTCTTTTCTCTCCCATCTTAGCAGCACAACACACACACTCTTTTTTAAGGAATCCTGCAGATGGATATCTATATCCACATACCTCTGACGCAGAACAGGTCTCCCGGCCCCGAGCCAACACAGGTTCCACCCTAACGCTGATTGTTGTCGAAACATACTTGCTGGCACCTCTCGCCAAAGAGGACCGGCTCCTGGTGCCCTCGGGCACACTAGCGATTGTCATACTGACCTTAATTTCCGTATGCAATCCGGATCCGCCAGGATAAAGGCACGTAGGTGAACCACCATTACTACAAATCAGGTACAAATTATTGTTAAGGTACCTCTTCGATTTTGTCCGGGTCATCTTCTTCATCGGGTCGAGTGTAAGCAAGGTCGAGAAAGGCTTCGTAAGTATCTCGTGATCCGCTTTTTATCGTCCTGTAAAAAGAAAAATGCTTGCAAATCTTTGCTGAAACTTTTTTGTTACTTTATTTTTTTTTTACCTTTTGGTGTTATATTTTTTAACCGTTAAAAGATTGGAAGGACTAAGAGAAAATGGTAGCATCGTCCTGGCCATGATGGGTTGTAAATATCAGGAAAGATGAAGGGCCATGAAGCGATTGGGGGAAACTCCTTTTCTTTCCCAAAGCACGAGTGAATCTCCGCCGCACAATTATCGTTTCACTGACAATGATATACATACCCTGAAGCTTCCTCGGACAGGAAGAGTACTAAGTGGATTTCTATCACAACTTCTTCTAAAACTTTTGCCTGAGAAAATCCAAGGTTCCACAACTGGTGTACAATAAACTACTAGTATAAACTACTTATGTATGGGTAGATTTGGATGAATAAAACGAAAGTTATCAGCAGAAAGCAATTTGCTAGAAAAATTGGCTGCCAAAAATTAACCGAACCACTGCGGAAACAAATTTCCTTAGAAATAACAATGCAAAACGTTTGTACAAATTATAAGCAATTAAATTTTAGTGTGGGCGCCGATATTCTCGATGATCCTTTGACATCATCTTGTTTAGTGAGAAAATCAGACATTGATATAAAACCAACGTCACAGAAACCTGGAGGCGTGGCTATGCCAAAATTGAATAATCCATTGGCTTACAGTCTAAGTTTTTTGAATTTGTATGTATTTATTATTATTATTATTATAAACCCCTGTAATCTTGCTCCATTCATCTTTAAGTATTTCCTCCATTTATTCAACTGTTTTGTGATTCCTCGCTTTAGACTTCTCTCCAAGTGTCTTCTAAACCTTTTCGATGCGATTCCTGTCCGGGCTCTGTTGTGCAAGTCATGTTCATACCAGTGATGTGCTCGTCGTACACGAAGGTCTTCACCGATTTGGTCGTATGGCAGAAGGCGTTATCATTGTTAAAAAATTGTTGGTTGGGAATCGGAGGCTCGCAGAAAAACGAACTTCCTGCAATCGGATACAAACAAATTGAACTTAGATTCGTTACTAAAGAGGACTTTGCTTCAAAGGTCCTCCTTCCATGTAACCTACTCAGTGGTGAATGCAAGACGAGCCTTCTTGTTCTTGGGACTGATCAGTGGCTTGACTCTGCGGGGACGGGGAGGGATTTAGAACAATCGTTAAGAGGGGAATTGGGATATCCAATTTAGGAGCTCCTCTTCCCACGAAATTTAAAACAGTATTATTACGAGTTCGAAAGTGTCTCAGGGGCTGTTCTGGATAATTTGATGTTGGAGGTGGCGGTGAAACGGGACGGAAGGGGGGGCAGGGGGGACGCCTGAGAATCTGAACAGTGCCTGGGAATGGAATTCACAAGAAGTTTCGGACAAAGGTTACTCAAAGGTTTAGTGAAATGCGCTTTTGAGGCGTTGACAGAGTTGGTAGAGTTAGATGAAGTGAAATTTAGGTTTCCTCGAAAGATCATTTAATTTCAATTTGACTTTGAAGTCGAAGTCAATTTGAGACGATAATTCTTCTTCGAACAGAATCATTTACTTCGTCTATGTTGAATGAAGTGTAGATCTGATTTATTTATTCATTTAGATTTTCTAAAGAAATACTCAGGTTTTTTACGGCCCATTTTAATTAAACGACGATTTTTAGCAAATATCAAACAAAATGTTCGAATTCGGCATTAGGAGAGATTAATTTTTAACACGCCATTTTTTATAAAAATTATCTTAAAGGAAAAAATGAAAAGCGTTGTTGAAAAAGTATTTTAAGAAACCTCCAACATTGAAGAGAAAGTGAGAAAAACAACGAGAGAACTTCCAGGAAAAGTACTCACGGCCACAATTTTAAGAGGTTTGGCCTTATTTAATAATCGTTATTTTTTAAATAAAAAAAGAGAGCATAAAACATTGGTTAGCTGTGGTAAAATAAAATAATTAAATATTAAAAATAAAATGAGTGTTGAACAAACAAGTTTGGGAGGAAGTGACGAGGACGAAAATTTCCTTCGATATGATTAAAGTTAGGGATTTCTTGGATGAGTGCAAATTGTTTTTTACCTCAACCAAAAGACTGATTTTATCAGTACATCGCAGAGTCCCACCAAGCTTGAACCGCCCCTTACGCGCACACTTCCTTAAAAGCCTCATGAGGTCTACGAATCATCACATACATTTCAAACATCATACAGGCGGAAACATGATTCGTCTGACCAGATAACGCGTTTCCAGTCCCCCACAGGCCAGTGTTTGTGTCCTCTCGTCCACTGTAGCCCGGTAACTTTGTGGGCAGAAATGAGCAAACACCTCTAGCGTTCTAATCTGCTTCTCTCTCTCTCTCTCTCTCTCTCTCTCTCTCTCTCTCTGTCTCTCTCTCTCTCTCTTTATATATATATATATATATATATATATATATATATATATATATATATATATATATATATATATATATATATATATATATATATATCTTTCTCTCACTCTAGAGAGAGAGACTGTATGTTTATGTATGTGTATGTGTATGTGTGTGTTCTTTCAGTAAATAGTGTTAAAGGACCAGAGTTGACATTTTGCAGCGATTCTTGCCTTGAAGCGAAGACGTGAAACACTCCGGTGGTCTCGGTCCGTCAGTATCGTCGCTCGGTTACAATTCTGGCGGAAATTTCAGGTATACTGGGATATTTGCAATGGCAGGTAGACTCGTAAGACCGTATGGGTTGATACACCTGCAAATTCCGCTACATCCTTCACAGGATGACTTTGGCGCGTCGGAATGCAATCACTCCATATTGTCAGTCAGTGTGAGGGTATGGAACGTACATACTCACATGCCACCAGACAATCGTGGGAACGAAATAAATTTGTCGTTTGAGTTGACCTTCGTCTCCTCTCTCTCTCCCCCCACCCTTCCCCCAACTGGCGACAGGAAGTCGGACGAAAGAACGCCTATCTCACAAAGAAGCTTAAATCTTATTTGCCTTCTTTATGATAGCATGGAGATTTTCCAGAAGGCACTGCGATAAGCGAATTGTCGTGAATGGAATCTCTCTCTCGATTTCCCACAATCCGCAATATAAATAACATCGCCGTTTATCCATCTACAGCAGTGTCCTAAATCTACTCGCGTAATCCTCACGTTGAACGAGAGTCGTTGCCGTAACGTATCGACTACCAACGCGACGTCGAGTCAACTTGGTCGCTGTCTCAAAGTGTTCCTGGAAATAAATCCCGCCCCGCAGAGTCTGTGACTAGAAGAGTACGCTCTGTTGCTCAACTTAACTTGAGTAAGAATTAGAACATCTAAACAGTTACTGGAAGTTACTATTTGTTAGTGTCACATCCAGTTAGGAGTGAACTAACCGGAACTTCAGCCAGCAGCCCCGAACCCGTCGTATTATCCCCCCTCTCCCCGAGAACTCGTGTTAACGACACCCGAACCACCCCGTCTGGACCTGAGTAGTCGTCTCTCCAATCCATCACAATTAATGGTAATCTGTAAACCCAGTGTCCCTTTATTCTTTAATTACCTAATTAATTAACAGTGATTGACACTCCCATTGAGTCATTATAAATCTAGACGTTTAACGTCAGTGTTTAATATTTAATCCTTAATTTTGCCTGTTAACTATTGCTAATTATTATATTTGTGTAAAGTAAAGTTTATTTTGAGTACGTGTGTTTATTTGTGGCTCCTCCCTTTTGACGTACCCTTGGCAAGACTTTAATTAAGCTTCCCTTCGGCTAATTTATTCAACCTGTATTATGCACTCTTAGAATTCAACAATCACAACCCTTCCCCAGTAACAAGTGGGACTTTAATAGTGAGAATCCTGGCTACGGCACAACACGCCTCTAACCAGCTTTCGCACGTTCAGTAGGAATTAAAGCCTACCTATATATATATATATATATATATATATATATATATATATATATATATATATATATATATATATATTTATTTATTTATATATTTATGATCATAGGATTGAGTCTTAGGGTCAATACTACCGACTTAAACAAAAGCGGTGTGTCCAGATCAAGGACTAGAATAATTATTGGACCAGACTATGAGCAATTCTACGACAGTCAGTAACATCTGCTTTGCGCCCCATTTTAAACACCGTACGAAACACGCAAAGCACCGTAGCACTTTTGTAAAATGTATGAATTCCGTCACAAACTTCCAAGGTTGTATCTTCCCGATTTAAACTATTTAAAAAACGCCTTTTGACTATTTTTTCCCGTGAGCTTAAAAATAATAAATAAATGCTACTAATAATAATCATCATTCTTAGGAAATAACAAAAACTCAATTATAATCTAGTAAACCAGCTACAAATTACAACTTCACAATGACATTAAGCAATGAGCTGAGGGAGCTCCTCAGGCACACACTAGATGTCTCAGAACCTCCAGGTACTGTTCACAAGTAGGTGTCAATTCGACCATTTAACAGATCTTTCACTGGCATCGATAATTCTTTGGTCACAGCACAGACTGAGGCTGGTTGGATACCCTTCACCTTTTATCAGTGTTTCCCACCTTCCTACCAACAGACAGGCGTTCCAGTATGTTTTTATTTTTCAGTTGAATCTACCATCACATTCTGGCAGATGGCTAGGACCAAGTGCAACCCAATGAAACTCGTCATCATGCCCTAGTTGAAAGCAAAGGAAGGGGGAAATAGGAACATTTGTGTTGGAATTAGACGACCTACTCGATATGAGAGCCACATATGCAATTTAGGAAGCATAGCACAATAGAGTTATCCAGAGAGAAGAAAGATAAGGATATTAGATTCTACAAAGATCAAAAGACCATGACAAGTTTTTTGAGACAAGATCCCTGCGGCATATAGAAGAATAAGGTTAAACTAATTAATTTAAATATTACACAAATTCTTAAGTTGGTTTTCCATTGAAATATTTAGCACGTTTTTTAAAATTACTGCCTTAACAGCTACTATTTTACAGCTGGAGCAGAACAAGAGGCAATTATTCATGTGGATAACATTACCTAGGGTGACTCAACTAACAAAGACGCTAAAACAGAGGCCATGGATTACCATTAGCCTCGTCCTGGTTGTTCTTTCCATCAATAAAAACACTGACTAGTGTGACTTTGAAGTCATGTGTCCAAGTTTGGGAAAATCCCCCACTGTACGCAGCTTTGCACTGGGTTGGAAAGTTGCTCAAAGGTGTTTTGGTCACTGAGCCTCGATGAACTATAGAGACAATGTGCTAGTTTCTAGTTCGCCTTCATACACTGAAGAAAGATTATTGGGAGTAGCTGTCATCGATAATTCATTTTGCACAGCAAAATTACTGATAATGTTACTGCCCTTGTGTTTGACACTACATACAGTAACAGTGAAATTCACATAGGAGCTACGAAACTGCTAGAGAAACTGAACAAAAAGGTGTTTTATCTAACATCCCATCCTGAAACTCTTAGTAGGAGCAGTTTTGGAGAAGCTGTTCGGGAAGGTGAAGGTGCCAGATAATCTCTGGTTTGAGGAAGCAAAGGATATTTGGATGGACTTTTCCAATTAAACCACAAATATTCTGGCTATAAACAGGAAATGGATGAAAGAAAAGAACAGTAAATAAACATTCCAAGACATTATAACAGTAGAAATGCTTACAAGAGTCAACTACAGGGAAATAGCTGGACAGCCATTTATTGTTCTTGGAGGAACGCTCCCTAGAAGCATTCACTCGTGTCGACCAGGCACCATTCATCAGGCCAGATGGATGGCCAGAAGCAGTAGAAATGCTTACAAGAGTCGACTACAGGGAAATTGCTGAACAGCCATTTATTGTTCTTGGAGGAACGCTCCCTAGAAGCATTCACTCGTGTCGACCAGGCACCATTCATCAGGCCAAATGGATGGCCAGAAACCTGTACTCCATGAAAATGCTGATGTTTAGAGATCAACTTGAGTACGACGAAGGTACTGTATCAAAGCTGGAGAGACTCAACATCATGCTCGCTTTTTTTCTACACTTCTGTATGTATGATGTGAATTTCTGTTGAAGTACAAGAAAACAGACTCATAGATTGCTGATACGATATTAGGGCGGGCCATACTCTAGAACTTTATGAAACTGATGATGAGGGGTATTCAAATGATGAATATTAGTGAAAAGAACATACTTTTGGCAGAAAAGTTAAATTCTGATTGATCTAACCTACATCAATTTGAAGTTGAAATATTGTTAGTTCTGGTTCATTTACTATTATTTTAGTTACCCATAAAAGATCAAATTTACCGTTTTCTATCATCAATACATTTATGTAGTCTGAAAGATATTTGTCTAAAAAAATGTAAAAATGTATTAGAGAGACATGAGAAGTAGGAAACCTGTTAAAAATTACCGTTAATTTAGTTGGTCTAACTCCAAAATTGCAAGTAGCCAGTACTCATTACTCAGTGTAAGGCAATATTCCAGTAGTGTTGCCAGTTCTGGTAACTATTGTAACTGGTAACTGGTAACTGGCTACTTCTAAGTCTTAGAAGTCGAGTTCGGAACTGGGCGAGGCACTGATCACAATGATCTAGTCCCCTATTGTCTCTAACAGAATAATCTGGTTTCTTTCCTTACGGGGCATATTTATAGACCGGAGACCGCCCCACCTAAGGGAAACGGGGTAACGCCACTGAGGAGAGCGGCAGGGGTAAGGTGGGGGGCACTACGGATCCAGGTCTGCTTCTTAATGAGAGGCACCGACAATCGTCACATTATTTCTCCTCGGTGTTTTTTTTTTATCTGACACCGCTTTTTGGCTCTCTGACCGCGAGCTTCCTGATTTCGTAGGTAATCGGATCTTTTGAGAGCTGCTTAATTACCTTTTGCGGCTACCTTTGTCCTGCAGCCTGACTCGACTACCCACTCAGCGGGGAGATCAGAGCCCTTCGGCAGTTGGACTGTTAGTCAGACGACTAACGTTCTCACGCCCCTCATCCTCCAATGGCCATTAAGCTTTTATCCAAACCCCTTTTCCTCAGCCATCCAAACATAGCCTTAGCGATCTTCTCTGCATGTGATTCTTCTTTTGTAGCCTTTTCTGGGACAAAGTGGAAGAGGTAATTGCTCCCAGGCTCACTGATGACAGTGTAATACTCCTCTTTTTTTTGGAAACAATATTTCACTTCCCTCTGCCTCCATCACAAAGTTTGACACATCAATTCGTCCATCAAAGAGAACACAAGAAATTCCCTCATCCTTCCTTAAGTTTTCCTCAAACTCATGTTCAATAACTGTCATTAGCTTTTCCTGTGCTCTCGTAGCTTTATTCTTATTAATTAGTTTACTTGTATCTTCCTCAGTAATGAATCCAGCATCTATTAAAGCTGCTGTTGCTATAGCTGCAGTTGGTCTCAATCCGACACCATACCTTATACTAGCAAGAGCTATATTTGGAATTTCATCATAATTATCTCTATTCCTGGTGGAAGATTCCGGCTCTTGGACAGCTTTAAAAGTAACTTCATCACCCAAACTATTGTCACCATCCGAATTTTCTGCCTAGATCTTCACCTTCTGCCAAAAAAATGCTCGATTTCTTTTTTTGCTGCTTTTCCTGCTAAACCGGCGCTTTCCTCCTTACTTTTTATCTTTCTTTCTGCTATTCTTTCTTTTTCTTTCCTTCCTGAAGCTCTTAATTGTCTATTATGCTCTGGAATATCAGGATCTCCAATTTGAAAGGTGCCTTTACTTCTAATCTTCTCCTTTTGTCCTTTAATATAGGCCAGTTCCCTAGTAGGTATTTTTTTTCCTCTTTACTACAACAGCAGTTAATGTGGGCTTCAGTCTCACAGCCATTACAACCTACTTCCCCACAACTGGAAATTTGACATTTGCATGTCAATATATCAAATAACTTATCTAGTTTTGCAATGAACCTCTCTTTTACTTCAATTTTTCCTTTACCAAGGGAAACTTTTACTGCCTTCTTCCACACCTCCTTAAGAGGTGACGCCCCCTTGTCGCGGGAAGAGAGCTTGTGTGTACCTTTGACTTTTCGAGCTATGTCGGCGGGGGTACCTCTTCTGGGTACCCCTGGTAGGGCTTTCCTTGTCGATTTGGTCGAAAACGAGATTCTAGACTAAGTGCGGCATTCCTTCCTTTTTTTTTTTACTCTATCCTTCTCCTTTTTTACTTTTATTCTATCCCTTCCACTTATACAAAAAGAAAAAAACAAAAAAAGCCTACTCCTATCATGTCCATTTTTCCCTTTTCTTCCTCAATCTACATATAAGGACCTGGCAGCTACCTCATGCGTCAGAAGAGAGGCTTTGGAACCTCTATAAACAACGCTAATCGACGCTCACTGGTTGCGAGAGACTAGGACTAGAGGTGTCCTAGCGTTGGGGCACGATGAATGGGATGAGGGTAGTGCACCGTTAACCCCTTCCCTGGCGCGTAATTATTGACCGTTCCCAGTGCCCGTTGACGGGTGCCTCTGGTAGCATCGGTCCGAGGTGACGGCCCTTTGTTCCCAGGTTGGTTGCCAGGCCAATAAAAAGCCTTGGGTCGAGTCTCTTGGTGGGGCGGGATATCCATTGAACGCTGCTCCGAGATCCTGGCCGTTGTGAAGGGAACTAGTAGAAGTTTAGTAAGGGGCGTGCTTCGTTGTTGTTCACCTGGTGACAAATCGATGGCCCCTTCGGGGACAGTCTGTGCTGCTTGGTTGGGAGCCACGGCACGCCGAGGCTTGACGACTCGGTCGGACGAACAGCAGCACATGGAGCGTGCCTTCTGAAAGATCCGAAACGTCTCCGATCGATAGGCGGGAGCGACTCACGCGGGGAGAACTCACCAACCCCCTTTTTTCTATTGATTGGTCACAAAGTTTTGAAAGAGAGAAAGTGTTTAAAATGACAGAGAAAAAAGGTCCAGCTGCACTTAAATATACATGAGCGATATGCCAGAAGGATAAGTGGTGCGTGGACTTCCCGGAAGGATGTTTTTCGAAATGCCACCCGGGAAGTATATGCACCGACTGCATCCTTAAAGGAGAGATCCGAGAGGCAGTGGCATGCTGCAATGAACTTAAGGATCTCTTCACAACCTCTGAAGAAAAATCTAGGGCGCTGGAAAATAAAATACAGACTCTAGAAGCGCAGCACGCGCTTCAGATTCGGCGTCTCGAGGAAAAAATCCTAGAGCTAGCCTCTAAACTAGAGGCCCAGTCGGCTCGATCTCGAGACGAAAGTCCCACTGACTTGGGTGGTTCCGCCGATGTGACTCCAGCCCAAGGAGGTGAAACTGCATTGGCAGTCCCACTTCTGCCATGTGGAGCCAATGAGAAGAAGAAAAAGAAAAAGAAGAAAAAGGACCATAATGCAACTCACCCCAGTGTAGAGGATTCGAGCGCTACTGGTGCGCAAGGGAAAGTGGAAAGAGAAGAAGAGAAAAGAGAAACGGAAGAAGAGAAAACAAATGAAGACAAGAAAAAGAAGATGAAGAAGAAAAAAAAGAAAAATGCAGAGATACAAGAGGAAAGCAGCAAGTCGCTTCCGAGAGGAAAGAATAAGTCGCCTGCTGACAAATATGCAAGAGTCACCCTTATTGGTGATTCTCAAGCACGGGGCCTGTAGTCCCTGCTAGTGGCCCGCCTTCGCACTAGTGTGAAGGTAAGCTGCCTGCCAGGATGTGGTAACCACCACATCAGAGTAGAGGCTGAGAAATCACAGATTTCTGAGAGCTCAGTCGTTGCTCTGATGGTCAGTGGAAAGGACCTCTACCGGAGAGGAGGTAGGGTAGGCCCTACAGATAAAATCCTCCACACGGTCATGGGTGCCGTGGACGACTGTGGGCTGAAAACCCGCAAGCGTGTGGTAGTCGGGATGCTCCCGAGGAGAGGTCCAACACGGACCGCTCACTCGATGAATGTCTCTTTTAACCGGCGCCTGGCAGATTTGTGTACGGCAGAGGGGGTCTTTTTTGTGGACCCGTACCGCACCTTTTATGGTAGAAATGATCTCTATCAAAGGGATGGGGTACATCTTTCCTTTAAAGGAAAGGCCTTTCTGTCGAACATGATTCAGGATGTCGTAGAGAGGACCGAAAGGAGTATCCGGCCCAGAGTGAGGGCGGACGTACGCCAGTACACCCATGTCACTCCAGAAACGACCTTCTCAGAGGTCGAAAAAAGGGGTGCCTCACCAAAAAACAAGCCGGGAAACGGAAGAGCGTATGGAGTCCTACAGTCGGGGACTCCCTGAAAGTTCTTCTGTTCAATGCGAGGTCAATCAGGAACAAGTTTCCTGAGCTCCGTGGCCTCGTAGCGACGGAAGAACCTGAAATGGTAGCCATAACAGAATCGTGGATAAAAACCTCAAACCGAGACTTTGAAGGCGAATTCACGGTTCCTGGCTACCAACTCTTCCACAAAGATAGGCCAGACAGAGAGGGTGACGGTGTAATGTTGTATGTCAAGGATACAATCAAATCTACGAACTCCAACATTATATCAGATCACGAGCTCCTAGGCGTTGACCTAGAGATAGGTCCTGTCAGATACAGGACCCTGGTGCTTTACAGACCCCCTTCCCAACCCATTGAGAAGGACAGGGAACTGTACCAGCTGCTGGGTGAGCTTGTTCAAGGCAGAGTGTGCATCGTTATGGGCGACTTCAACAGACAAGTTGACTGGGAAACCAGAGCAGCCTGTGGCGAGAGCGCGCTACTCCTGGAGTTCGCCAACAACGAGTTCCTCACTCAATGGGTCAGATAACCGACGAGAGGAGACAATATCCTCGACTTGGTCTTCACCTCTGAGGATGATACCGTTGAAGATGTCTCTAGACGAAGAGCTCGGTGGCAGTGATCACCAGCTAGTTAGATTTACCGTCAAGATCCCGAAGGTAAGGTCTGTTGCTAGTCAATCAAGGAAACTTGACTTGAGAAGAGCAGACTTTGCAAGCCTTCGTGCAGGGCTGACTGATGTAAGGCTAGCGGTATGCGAAGAGGTTAAGGATTCGTGGAACAATTTCAAAAATAAGTTCATGAGTCTTCAATCAAGTTGCATCCCTCTGAAATGCCTCCGTCGGTCTTCTGTTCAACCAAAGTGGTTTAATCGAAAAATCGGACAACTGCTTAGGGAGAAGAGAAATGCGTACCGGCGATCGAAGATCTCGGGTGCCTTTGACGAGTACCGGAGGCTAGCCAGGAGAGTGAAGTCCATCATAAGGGCGGCGAAGCGTACTGAGGAACTCCGAGTGGCGAGACTCTGCAAGAAGAATCCCAAAGAGTTCTTCGCCTATGTAAATAGCCGTAAACCAATCCATCGTAGGATTGGGCCCTTAATGGACGAGAAGGGTGCATTAACTCACTCAGATGCAGAAAATGCTAATCTTCTCAATGACTACTTCTCCTCAGTGTTTACTAAAGAGTGTGGTCCCATCCCCCAGCCCAAATAAAGAAATAAAGAAAAAGATCGCTGACCTAAAGACGAATAAGTCCCCTGGACCGGACGGGTTTCTACCCAAGGTGTTGAAGGAAGTGTGCGATGAAGTATCACGACATCTGTGCGCTATCTTTAACATGTCAATCCGGACCGGATGCGTTCCTAGAGACTGGCGTGAGGCGGAGGTGACTCCGATCTTCAAGAAAGGAGACCCCAGCTATCCGTCAAACTACCGACCTATCAGTCTGACTTCGATAGTCGGTAAACTCATGGAAAGCATGATGGTGGACAAAATGACGTCGTATTTAGAGTCAAACCTGCTACTGAGGAGTTCCCAGCACGGCTTCCGAAGGCAACGGTTATGCCTGACGAACCTTGTGGAATTCTTCCACTTCGTGTTCAGTGAGCACGATCGGGACAAGGCGGTGGATGTGGTGTACTTAGACTTTCAGAAAGCCTTTGATAAGGTACCACACCGCCGCCTTCTCCGGAAAGTGCGAGCGCTGGGCATAGACGGAAAAGTAGCCGGCTGGATCGAGAACTGGCTAAGTGGCAGACGGCAACGGGTGGTGGTGAATGGACAGTCTTCTTAGTGGGTGCCCGTTACTAGCGGGGGGCCTCAAGGTTCTGTCCTGGGACCACTACTATTCATCATCTACGTCAACAACATGGACAGTGACATGGTTGCGAAGATTTCCAAATTTGCCGACGATACCAAGCTTGGTATGAACGTTGCAAAGGATGGAAATACTGCCCGCCTGCAGGAAGATCTTGGGAATATTGGGGAGTGGTCGGACACGTGGCAAATGCCGTTCAACGTGAACAAATGCAAAATAATGCATATCGGCCACAGAAATCCCCAATCTCATTATATCCTTAAGGGCACTGCTCTTGAATCGAGTGACACTGAGAAGGACTTGGGTGTTACTATCACTAGCGACCTCAAGTTCTCGAAACAGTGAATCGAGGCAGAGAAGAAAGCCCAAAGGATGTTAGGCTACATAAAGCGCCAGTTTGGATACCGTAACGAGAAGATAGTACTTTGTCTGTACAACTCCCTGGTTCAGCCGCACCTGGAGTATGCCGTACAATTTTGGAGACCTTCGTTTCGAAAGGACATCGCAAGGTTGGAACGCGTACAAGCTAGGGCAACCAAACTGATTCCCTTTATCCGACATAAAAGTTATGAGGATAGACTAAGGGAGTTAGATCTGTTCTTGCTGGAAACCCGTAGACTGCGTGGTCAGCTCATCGAAGTCTTCAAAATACTTCGAGGGTTCGAAAATGTTGACTACCGGGATATTTTCACACTGAGTGAGAACAGAACGCGCAATCACGGCTTCAAACTTGAACTGAAGCGTTACAACCGCAATCTGTGTGGAAACTTTTTCACCTACAGTATCTGCGGTAAGTGGAACGCACTTCCAGTGGAAGTTGTCAACAGTGAATCTGTTGACCAGTTCAAGTCAAGACCAGACAAAGTCTTGAAAAGTGGCCGTTTAGGGACGCAAAACAATTGAGCAGCCATGTGCCTGCTCGATTGCTAGTCCAAAGGTACCCTCTTTGAATGGACCGTAAGGTCTCCTAGGGTACTTAATTTCCTTGTTACTCCTTGTTACTCCTTTTCTTATCGGTGCCATACCGAGTTATCCTTCACAGACTTAGTAAGAAGTCTGGCTGGATCACAATTCCTTAGTGCCAAACAGGAATTTCGGGAGCAAGACAAAAGAAGATCCGCTCACCCTCGAAGGACTCTCAAATTGCAATTTCAGTAATTGTGAGAGAAGAAGAATTAATCTCCAAAGAAGTTCCATTTAAGTACTTTCGGAATCACCGCGTAAACCAAAACCCAGTTGGGCAACCCTGCGAAGAAGACGAGAATACTAGAAGAACTCAAGAGCTACCAAGAAGAGTACTCATTGAGCCAGAGAGCAAAACTCCTCTCTCCGTCTTTTAGACGTATAACCTGATAGATAAAGTTATAAGAAAAATTAGACATCGTTTTCTACCGTCTCCGGGACAACCACCATCTGCCCTCTGCAACGCGAAGAATCGTGAAAAATCCAATATAGCGACATCCGTCAACCCTTGTTCCTTTCAAGGTCATGTAAGTCCGAATGACTATATATATTTGTTTGATTAAGTAGGATTTTAATTCTGTACCCAAGCTAACTATAGAAGAGATAATATTTAGTGACTCCTGTCATATTTTTAGTTAGATTATTGGAACTTAAATTGTGGCTAAATGCTGTACTAAAAGGTCTCCATAAATTAACTAACTGGTAATTGGTTTGTTTATGAGAAGCCTACTCTGCTTTGATCAGGAATCGCGTCAGGAATAGACCTTTATTCAATACTTGCAAACCATGTTAAACTTTTAGAATTTAGTGTAAATATTTGAGTTAATTGATAAATTAAAAAGATATATATTTTTGGTTAATTCTTGGTGTTTCACTGGATCCTTACGTGTTGACCGGCTCTTTCCTTAAAACTGATTAAACGCTGTGGTACTCTAATAATACCGTAATTAAAGAGTCCACTCAGCCAATAGAGGAATTGTTTCCCTTCCTAAGTAGTAGTGTCAGACTGGCGCGCTAACGTCATTAAATATATAATTCTCTGAAAAAAAGAGGGAGCCACAATTCCTCGACAGCCTATAACCTGCACACTGTAGAACTCCATCTCCGTCATCTAATTAGCAACCTTAATGGCCCAACACTATCTGACAACAGATATTCCGGACCAATAGGAAAGCTGTTTGACTGTGTTAAAGACTCGGATATCAACCCAAATTTCACTCAAATATCTTTAGGTCTTCCTCTTCCCAAGATACCTCAGGAAGTGGTGCAAGATCTTTCCACTGATCAACACTACGGCTATAGAATTGTATCGGTAATCAGAGATGGAGTGCTTCTTACAGTGATTTCTCTATTGGAAATAGAACCAGTAAACCACAGTCGCTGGCTGACCACAGCTAGCAGACTCCTTCGGCTTTGGGTGTCAAAGCATGAGCTCAAAGGAAAAGCCTCTAAGAATCTATGACTGATTGTTGAGTTCATCATTGGTGTATATTACCCATGCTGGTTTAACGTTAAGATTAAGCACTCTTGGACCAAGAGACCTAGGCACATTCTTTATCAACTTCACTGCCTTAAGTATCAGAGGAAGGAGGTGTTGGATATTTTTTGCTAGCTGTTAAGAGATCAGCTTGGTATGCTTACAGTGAAGCCATCCTCCAAACCTTCCTTTGCTCTGAAGATCAGGCGGAGAGAACTGAAGGGGTGGAAAGAATCCAGACCATCAGGGGAGAAGGAGACCAAGATACTAAACTGGGAGACTCCTTTGTAAGTCTTAGAAGGACACCAAACATTAATTGTGATGCTACCAGGATTGGAGATCTGATCAATTGGTCAGAGGATGTCTCTGAGCCACCTTTCACTTGTTCTTTAAGTACTTCTAAATTAAAAAACTTCATTGACTCTCCTATGAAAGTACCTGACTGGCATTGTCACACACAGAGCATTGAGAGGGTTGTAAGAATGGTGACTGAAGCTTCTTCCAAGTATTTCTCACATGAAAAGAGGGATGGAGGAATCAGGGCACAAGAGACAAGTAGATGTCTGATGTCCAGGAATGAGTCAAAGCAAGATTTGTGTGCTCTGGTGAAGTTTAACTTTTGAATGTGACCCAAGGTGACCCATACAGCTATATGCGGAGCTTTGCATACACTTTTATCATCTAATAAACATGTAAATTTGAGGTTACCTTCTGTTTGTGTGTACTTGGATTAAATAAAAATAGGTTACATAAGCTCGTGACGAAAGGGAAAAATTTACTTTTATTTAAATGGAAATTTGTGTAGGTAGGAGCAATTGCATAACAAAATAAAGTTCTTTTTCAAAATCTACACCGGAAAATCTATCATTTAAGCACCCCTCATTCAAAGATTGAATGAAAAAATATGGTTGCCCCAGAGTATGTCCCGTCCTAATAAGATATTCAATAAGATGGAATACAACCCTCTATTCCAGATAATCACAGCTAAGACGATTCTGGTTAATCTCATTGGCCCAGAATCACATTTCCTGCTGGGCACACTAAACATTGGATCCGAGTGGCTTCTGGTACGGTGTGGTACCTGTTACATCTTAGATATAGAATGAGGACTACAGAAAGACGTTGAACTATGTTCAGAATCTGAAAGCGATGAAGGAAATTACTGAGGTGGTTTCAAGATGATAAGCGACATTGTAAATGTTATAACAACAGATGGGAAGCAAAGAAACTATCTCGTTAAAACTTTGGGGTTCAACAGACGCAGCTTTGACATGTTCAAGAAACAAAATCGCAATAACTGACTGTGTAAATGTCATTATCAAATTAATCATCATGTAATGCTTTCATTTGTAAATCGATTAGACTTGTGACAAAATGTTAATCTCAAATTTGTCATGAATAAGGCGCCATTTGTAAGAAATGTAATTTTGTGATATTTTTCTGTAATCTTTGTATGTAGCAATGTGCCATTTCTTGTTACATAATTGCATATATTAGGAAAAACGATTAAAACGCTTAAATTTGATGCAAATTTTGTTCTTTTATCTTATTTAGATAAAAGATTATAATGCAAAATATGATTTAATGGGACCCGGAACTTGGAGCTTTTGGCAGCTTTCGAGACATAAGAGTTCCTAAATCAAAATAATTATAATTTCCTTCTTTTTCAGATCAAAACGCATAAAACAGTAGAGAAACCTTTGAAAATAGGAAAAAAAAAATGTTTTTTTAACTGACCTAACGAAAACTGGCACTGCACTGTACAACCTTATCTATGAATCCCGTCACACACTTCTCACTTAGTAACTATTTTAGACACGCCACGTGACTACTTTTTTGTTCGGGGAGCTTTATATATACTCGTATGTGTGTGTGTATATATATAGATATATATATATATGAATCCAGCAAACCGCAAGGAACAGAAAAACAGGATAATTTGTCTTCGGAAATGCTATTTGCTAATTCGCAAAAATGCATTTCAATCACTTAGGAAATAACATTTCCGAAGAAAAATTATTGCGGTTTGTTGGATTCATTTCATCATTCCTTCGCGTTCATGAAAGATATATATATATATATATATATATATATATATATATATATATATATATATATATATATATATATATATATATATATATATATATATATATAATACTGGTAATTGATTTGTTCCTTGGGAATCTGATATATAGCAGGAATATGAAGACCCAGGTGATTATACTAATCATTTATTGGGCCGGACGTTTCGGACCTTTACTAGGACCATCTTCAGCGACTATATCGTCTAATGAGAATGGGAAGGAAGATTAATTGATAACAGTTAAAAGAATGCATTAAACAAGCGGAAGAAGGCAAGTTAAAATAATAAAATTGACAATTATTAACGTGGGAGTTGAGAAATCAACTAACTAAACATATAAAACTACTGACGAAATTTATTCGGTTAGGCGGTTGGCTAGTTAATCTATTGAAGTGTTGGTTGGTTATATTGTGAATAATTTAATGTTCCTTCCCCTTCTCATTAGACAATATAGTTGCTAAAGATGGTCCTAGTAAAGGTCCGAAATGTCCGACCAATAAATGATTAGTATAATCACCTGGGTCTTCATATTCCTGTTATATATATATATATATATATATATATATATATATATATATAAAGACAGCAACTACAAGGATCTGCGGGTGATAATACTACCACCACAGGGCTATGCCATTTTTATTTTCTGTCTTTCAAATAAAATTTGAAGACAGAAAGAAAGATGCAGAAACCTGGTGTAGCTGACTATAAATACATATAGAACAAGAGGAAGAAGAATTGGACGCGATGAACAAATGAGAAAGAGAAAGGGACATTGGAAGAATCCAGAATCAAAGGGAGCAGAGGGCGGTACAGTGAAGGCGATCCTTTACCGAGAAGACAGAAATAACGCCAGGGGAAAAAAGTTATGAATTCCTGGCCGGGACTCGAACCCGGGTCTGCTGATTGCCGGTCAGATGCTTTACCGCTAAGCTATCAGGAACAGTAACTAATTTTCGCCCAAAGCGTTACCCCATCAAACCCAGTATCTCCCTAAGCTAGGAACTTCCAAGGAATTTTTATACCACATCCTCTTACCCGCTCACAATTTAAAGGCTCACTGTCCATGTCACATACAAAGAAAGCAACTACAGGATTTGCAGGTGATAATAAAACCACCACAGGGCTACGCCATTTTTATTTTCTGTCTTTCAAATAAAATTTGAAGACAGAAAGAAAGATGCAACTGACCGGCAATCAGCAGACCCGGGTTCGAGTCCCGGCCAGGAATTCATAACTTTTTTCCCCTGGCGTTATTTCTGTCTTCTCGGTAAAGGATCGCCTTCACTGTACCGCCCTTTGCTCCCTTTGATTCTGGATTCTTCTAATGTCCCTTTCTCTTGCCTTTAAAAAAACAAAAACAAAAAAAAAACTCGGTTTCTTGTCTCATTTGTTCACTCGCGTCCAATTCTTATTTTCTCTTATATATATATATATATATATATATATATATATATATATATATATATATATATATATATATATATATATATATATATATATATATATAGTGGCACTCAAAATTATTGGATACATAACATTTTTTACTAATTCTTGTATAATATTTTTTATTTTGGGTTGATAATTTAGATATATGTTCCAATAATACTTTCATTCACCTATGAAAATAAAAAATGAAAAAATCATAAATGCAAAAAATTTATTTACAAAAATACCAAAATAACAAACGCAAAAGTATTGGATACATTTATTTAATATTTTGTTTTACTGCTTTAAGCCTCTTTCTGTAGTTGGTCGTAAGCCTTTTACAAGTATTCGCAGGAATATTAGCCCATTTTTCTTGGCAGAAATCTTCTAACTGTTTGACATTTTGTCGATTCCTTGCACAAACTTGTAGCTTTAGTTTCCTCTACAACTTTCGATTGGGTTAGGTCATGTCATGACATCAATCTCATTATTTTCAAACCATTTTTGAGTTGCCTTGCCCGTGTTGTTAGGATCATTGTCCTGTGGGAAAAGAAAACTTCGTCCAAGGCCCACTGATCTGGCAGATTTGAGAAGATTTCGTTCAAGAATTTCGTAATATTAAGAGGCATTCATCCTCCCTCTGATTATTTCCAATTCCTCTGTGTCATTTGATGAAAATCACCCCCATTCCATTATACTAACGCCTCCGAATTTCGCAGTAGGTATGGTATTCTTAAGTTTGTGGGACATTCCCTTCTTCCTCCAAACCTGCCCCAAAAGTTCAATTTTGGTCTCATCGGACCATATTACGTTGTCCCAAAGTTCGCTCGGTTGGTTTTCATATGTTTCAGCAAATTTCAATTGGGCCTTTACATGTCTAGTGCTCAACAAACGAGACCTCTTTGGCGATCTTGAAAATAGACCGATGCGATTGAGGGTTCTACTAATTGTGTCCTTGCTCACTTTCTTTCCAGCTGTTTTAAGATCATTTGGAATTTCCATGCGAGTTGAAAATGGATCGTTCTGTACTTTCCGAGTAATTCACCATGCAGTTGCATTGTTTATTTTCCGTAGACGGCCACTCATCTGAATGGTAGAGGTCGTATTAAATTTCTTCCACTTTCTAATAATGTTTTCTCTTGTACTTAAAGGGATCTTTAGATCTTGGGATATTTTAAGATAACCATCTCTTCTTCTGTTACATTCAATGTAACTTTGCCACCCATCACGTTTATGATTAATTAATTAATTAATGAAAGTGATGAATTGTGTGGTAGGTTTATAAAGGTGTGAAAATGTTTTCTAGTTGGCGCTGGTGTTAGGGCATCACTAGCATGCTTTCTTATTGTTTTTAGTTCATAAAGTTTTCTTCCTCCGTCAGTAATGGTGCTGACTGTCGATGACAGCCAGGTTTCTCCATTGTTATGTATATATATTTATATTTTTTTAGTTTAATTTAATCCACCGTCGTGGCATTTAAGCCTTTAAATGTTTTTTATTATGCTAAATATCTCTAGTTAAATTTTATTAAGATTTTCATTTATTATTTTCAATTTTAGTAATAGTTTGGGCACTTCGCCTTTTTTCGTTTATTTTATTCGGTCTTCCACTTCTTGTTTTAGTTGGTAAATTTTAATGATCTGTGCTTGTTAAATTTAAATTTGAATTGGGCACTTCGCCTCTTTTTGTTAATATGAATTATTCTTATTTAATTTTGAATTGAGTTAAATTTGGGCAATTCGACTCTTTTTATTTTTAATTTGGGCACTCTGCCTATTTTTGGTAAAATTAGTTAATTTGGATTTAATTTTTAATTGTTTCCATGTTTCGGCCCCTTTCGTTGGTACTACCATAACCCGCCGCACGGCATCTGGCATTGAAGTCTCCCCTAAGAATAACATACTGCCGTGCCCGAACAGTGTGTAGTAGTTATTTAACGGGAGATAGGCTCGACGAGGGAGTTGATAGGGTGCAGCTATCACGAGGTCTCCTACCAGTGTGTGGAGCTCGATCGCCACAAAGGATTCATAAAGTTCTGGTAATTGTTTGAACGAGATGTTCCCCTTGACAGCTATTGCAACACCATCGAACCTTTTCTTAGAATGATTTTTCATGACTACTCTGTATCCCGGTATTTTAATTCGACCAACTGTAGTGTCGATACCATGCTCAGTTATAAAAATGATGTCGGGGTCAAGCACTCGGAATATGTTTCCTTATGCCAGAGCTTTCCCCTCCCATCCAACTACGTTGAGTGTCATCATTCTCATTCTATTGCTTACTCTCTCCAGGTTGCTTCTGTAGTGTTTTGGGGTGATGTTTTTCTTCCTCCCACTTCTCTTTTTCCTGAACTCAGCGTTTGAAATCTGCTCGCAGGTGATGTGATGTAGGGTCACATTCTGGCTGAGCAGAGCTTCTTCCACCGATTCGGGGTCGACTTCGTAGTCGTATTCCCATTTGAATATTTTAGTTTTGATTCCATGGAAAATATCCCTGGGCTCCATCTCCTCGGGAAAGGGAAACTGGTCGCATGCTTAGAATTTTAGGTTGGTGCCATCCGCACGCAATCTTTTGTTTTTCCTTTTCTTTCCCTTGGCTTTCTTGGTTTGTGGGACTTCGTTGTCCGAGGAATCTGAGGATTCCGAGGAACTATTGGTGTCAGTATTTTCTTCCTCTGTGGTGATTTCTTGATTCTGTTTAGGTGCAGGAGTTTTCACATCGACTGCTTGTTTCTTTACTTTTTTTGTTGGTACCTTTTGTGGTAGTGTCTTGCCCGTTTACTTGTTGGTTTGGAACTATCTGCAGTTGCAGTACATCCCCGGAGGGTGGGTGGGTTGTCTGGGAACCACATTTTTTCTATCCCGTTTTTGGCTAACATTTGGTTTAGCCCAGTTGCGAACGTGTCAGGGCGAGTGAGGTTCATGACGTGCGCGTGAATGATGCACGTCATAATCTTCATCGAATTCTCGTTTTTTAGTTTAAGATAAGTCTTCTTATTGTTTACTTCTGAGAGGGCCACCTTTGCAGCTTGGGCGTAGGCCGTATTCGCTCTACGTGTTTCTTTTTTCTTCTTTGCTTCTTGTTTTTTTTTCATTATTTCTTTTTTAACGGGACATGACATGGCCAGTGTTATGTGTTCTTGGCCGCAGTTAACGCACTTCTCGAGGTTACTAGTGCACGACCTCCAATTGTGCCCTTTGTCGCTGCATTTGGAGCATGTTTCTTGTGGCTCTTTGCAATCTTTAGTGGCGTGTGCTTCAATTTATAACATCTGAAACAGAATTGGACTGGAGTCTATTCTCCCTTCTCAATCTGCTCCTCATTAATTTTGGCATTGAACATTAATAGGCCTTGTTCCTTTGTCTTTTGTGCCATAGTGGTTTCGGCGAAGACCACCTCGAAGACATGGGTGTATTCGCTGCCATCCCTTCTATTTTTAAACTTTATCACTTCGGCCAGGATCTGTGGTGGTACCGCTGGCTGCAGCCCAATGCCCCGAAGGACCTCAACTGCCTTCTCCTTGTTAATGTCTTCAATATCTTTTCTTCTTCGCAGATTGCGATGTAACCCGAGGTTATGTCCAGCAGCCTCACCATGGCAATGCCCAACTTGCCATACTCAACTTCGAATACGCTCTCTCTGCTAGGCTTGGGCTGTCCGTCGACTACCCGCAGAGGTATTCTTGTTGTATGGTCTTGGGCCATCTCTTCGAGAGAGTGGCCCCTCTGCACCTAGTTTACTTTTCTTCCCAAGTCTCTTATTAGTGGTGACTTGATTCTAGTATAATTTCCTGCTCCCTTTCTTCTTATGATGATGTTTCCTTGTTTATTTGTTGATGACTCCCTCTACTTCGTCGCTCAGCTTTCGTGAACGTGAACTGCCAAATGAGGGGATGAATGATGATAGTTGAACCCGCGGAGGCCCCTCAGACGGGTGAAGTGTGGCGGACTTAATGATGGGTGGTGATAGAATCAACTACCACCACCCGGGGGTGCCGTCCCATCTGGGGCTTGGTTATCGCTGCTGTTTCAAACTTACACAGGGACGGTTGCATGTCCCCCTGTGGTCTTGGCCGGAAGCTACCCTTAGAGATTAGAGCGAACTCTTCCCCAAAGCTTTCAGCATCGCCTCGTAACGGGGCGGTCTCTTTCGTAGAGTTCCACAGTGGGCTAATCCTCAAACCTGCATTCCTTTACGTCTCCAATTATGTCTATCAAAGTGGATCGACATAGTTGGAGCGAGACTAGATGAATGGCAGTTCAGTTCATTTCAGCTTCACAACTCCGTTGAGGGAAAGGGGGGGGGTATGTCGACATTAAGTCGCCTAGGAGCCGGTTAAAAAAGTCTTCCGGAGAGTCCCCGTGGGGATAGCGAAGTGGATCCTGACGTTTTGAAGCTGCCTTACTGAATCCTTTTCCTCCTTTATCGGGTAAGAAATGTAGTTTTAGCGTAGTTTTCTCAACGAATTCTTCAACCTTCTCACGTTCATAGATTACAACTGGTGAAAGGATCAGGATCAGTATCAGGATGTATTAAAGCGATAAATATACAATGAGTTTTTCCATTTTACAAATATTAAAATTCTCCCGGAATCAACGGGGATGTTCATCTTATTAGTACTATATATTGCTTTGATAAAATACATGAAATCTTTTTAATTTTTGTTATATAAACTTATAATTTTTTAGAAATAATTTTTTAAGTCAAATTTTGATATAGACACATTACATTCATAATTTTAATGTGAATTTTTGATATAATCACATTACATTTGATTTAATTCATTTTAGCACTTACAATTTTAGTTGTTTTTTTTTTGTCATATAAAAAATGTTTGAAGTAAATTTTTGATATAATCATTTTACATTTGATTTTATTTATTTTAGCACTAACACTTTTAATTGAGTTGTTCTTTTAGTCATATTTAAATATATTAATTGTTCTAGTTTTATTATTTCCTCTTGTTTCGTTTAAAACTTTATTTTGATAGCACTTTATGATATTACTATTTACACACGAATTAAATTATTATCTAACCTGTTAAATAGTTGTACTGATATTTTTATTCTCGTTTAGCTTAATCGTTAATTTATTATTCTATATTTTACACTATTAGACCATTTTAATTATTATTCACTCGATTCATTCACTTGGTGGAAGGACTTTGGACTTTAGACATAATAGGTGGTGAAATTTAGGTAGAGTTAAAGAGAAAATAGTAAGAGAGTAAAGTGGTTAAAGGGGGAATTTAAAGAAAAGATGATGTGTGGGAGACAGAATAAAAAGGTCCCTGGTGAAAGGGTAGCTCTGTTGTTTTGTGTTTTTTTATGGATTTTGTTTGTTTTTTTTATTTAATAAACTATAAATTTATAGTTTATTTAATTAAATTTACATAGTTAATTTAATTATTAGTTTTTTATCTTAATGATCTTTTGGCATTCAAGCCTTTATTTGAAACGGGTTTTTTTTTTATTACCGCTGTGGGTATTTGAACAGATTTTATTATAATTTTAATTTGAGTTTGAAATTTTTATCAAAGTATGAATTTGGATATATTTTGGAGTTAATTTTCACTAATAAAAAACTTGCGCATTACACTAGTAATTTCCTGTCTATTGTCGATTCTGTAATGTGAATTTGGGAGTCACGTCACCGTCAGACTCTATTTTGCTGCTTTTAAATGGTCTTATTTGTCGGTCGACCTCGATGTCTAGGTGTGTACGAGAGAATTCAGGGGTCAATCGGGCATCAATGGCTTGCCATATCCTCTTAGCTCTCTCGTGGAGCGCCACTTTAATTGGAGATAATCCAACCAAGTTGTGGAGCTCCCTCTGTCGTTTATGTTCTCTTCTTTGTGTGTTTGTAATAAGTAAAACCGCTTTATTCTGGATGACTTGTAGTTTCGCAATATGGGTCTTGGCGCTCGCGTTCAACGGCACCGGGGGGTACAAGAGTCTCGAGCGAATGCACGCATTGAATATCTTGAGTTTATTTGAGCGAATTAGGCCACAGAACCTATAAAACTCCCTCAAATCTCTCTTGCTATTCGCGACTGTTCGCCCGATATGACCCTTGTATCCCCCTGTGGTGATTTTGAGCCCCAGAACCGTCCCTTCCTGGCACTAGGGGATTCTCTCCCCTTCAACCCGTATATCATTGAAGGTCTTGCGAAACATGGAAATTATTTTGAATTTTGGGGCATTGGTCGATATCTTCCATCTCCTCTCGAAAGAGTTGATGTTAGAAATCTCCCTAGCCGTATTTCTCGCCATAAATTCCCTATGAACATAAGCGGCTGTACAAATTTGAGATATATCGCCAGCGAACTGAACGTATATCATATCCTCGGATAGAGGTTGTGGTAGGTCTCGTGTATATATGTTGTATACAAGGTTAATGAGACAGCCCCCTTGTGGGACCCCTGCTTCGAGCTCGAATTCGGGGCCTTTGTATCCTCTGATATGTATGTATGCTCCATTATGTAGTCGCATAGAATCCTCTCAAGAATGGGGTTGAGGCCTACTTGAAGGATCTTAAATTGTAGTCCTCTCTCCAAACCTTATCAAAAGCTTTTTTGACATCGCGGAGCACCAGGTCGGCATGCCTTTTGTCTGCCTTGATCTTGGCAAGCTTTTCAGTGATAACGGCTAGTGCCGTATCAGTCTCTCTTTTCCTTCTGAAGCCGTGTTTTTGCTCGTTATGCAAGTTGGCTTCGTCGAGTAAAGAGTTGACTCTATTAGCCAATATCTTCTCGAAGACTTTGCCAGCAAATTCTAGGAGAGATATCGGCCGAAAGCTGGTAGGGCAGTCCGGGGGCTTTCCCGATTTTGGGATGAAAATCATCTTGGCCACTTTCCACTGATCGGGAAATAGCCCGTGTTCAGAGCGGCATTCATGATGTTAAGTAGCCCACTCCAAACGTTAGGCAGGGCCTTGATGAAATTCTCCCTGGTCAAACCCCGTGGTACCCGTGGTACCATAGCCCTCCATTACTCTTTCCTGCGACACACAATGATGAGGCGAGGTTCTGCGTATTTGTGTGTTTAACTGTTGGATTATGTCAGTCTCGAATTTGAAGTCGTAATTGTCATTTTCTTCTGGGATAATTTTGAAGATTGAGGACCAGAAAATCCTAAATATTTCCTCAATTTCCTCAGGCTCGTCAATTTCTGTACCGTCGTTTATGAGTGTAATTCTTTTCTGTGGAGGTCTTCCTTTTAAGCGTTTAAATGTCTGCCAGAAAGGGTGTGTCTTTTTCTATGTCGAGTCTTTCTATCTGTCTGTCCCATGTGAGTATCTGTTGGTCCGTAATTAGTGTCTGGAGTTCGTCTTTAATCAGTCCTAGTCTTCTGTGGGCATTGTGGTTGGGGCCTATCAGCGCTACTACATTGGACAGGTCCTTATATTCTTGGGCCAGGGATTTCATGAGAGTGGTCCAATAGGTAGCTGGAAGGGTTTTATATTTGATATCATCGATAAGCAAAGTATCGTGGCCCTTTCTGATTGGTCAAGAACAACAGTGCTATTATTCAAACATATTTGTCAATTTTCAACCCTAAATCGAAAATATTATGCATGAAATAGTAAAAAAGGAATATGTATCCAATACTTTTGCCTGAGTTATTTTGGTATTTTTTTAAATAAAATTTTTGCATTTATGATTTTTTCATTTTTTATTTGTACAGGTGAATGAAAGTATTATTGGAACCTATTTGCAAATTATCAATCCCAAAGAAGAAATATTATGCAAGAATTAGCAAAAAATGTTCTGTATCCAATAATTTTGCGTGCCACTGTATATATATATATATATATATATATATATATATATATATATATATATATATATATATATATATATATATATATATATATATATATATATATATATATATATATATATATATATATATATATATATATATATATATATATATATATATATATATATATATATATATATATATATATATATATATATATATATATATATATATATATATATATATATATATATATATTATGGTGTTGAGGCTAAATTTGACTGTTTTCCTAAAAGAAAAAAAATGCAATATCTCAGCATCCCCCCCTTAAATATATATTTTAAAAATATCAACTAGATTATGGATGTGAGATACCAGTTTCCCCACTATAGCCGCCCTCAGCTTCCACTGCAACCTAAAGAGGGCTCCGGAACTTGGCGCATACGTTGCTCACTGTGTCCCGGCAAAGATCTTGGAGTTGCAAGCAGAGCGGTTGGTATCCTTCTCAACAGCGCCTCACATATAGCAATCCATGAGATTACATTAGGAGTAATTAAGAGGTCAGAAATTGGGGGTGGTGTCGTGGTAGGAATTCTACGAGAACCACTTCTGACTCTCTCCGAAGGTATGGCTTTCCAGCAGCAACCCTCTCCAGCCAGGGTTTGACCACAATCTCCACCAGCTTTACATAGCCGTCTAAATTGAGCCTATGACCCTGCTTAATCTTGTGGGGCGGCATATCGTCACCCTCACTGAAGACACCCACAGACCATCGCAGTTTGTGTAAACTTGGTCTTCATGATACGTGGAGCATCTCCGTCTCAACAGGATGCTTCAGCTTGTTCGGGAGCTTCTTTGCCATCGTCAAGCGGTTCTCGACCTTTAGTTTTCAGAATTTGTCATTTTTGCGTCTTGTACGAGTCGAGTGGTAGCAAAAGTTCTCATTCAGAGCCAGCTTCCTGGTGGTGACTCCAATGCCTGAAGCCCCTTGCTTGGGTCTTCCAGCACCTTTACCTGCAGTTGTTTGGTTAATTCTTGCGTGCGGACGCAGTCAGGACGCCTGTTGTGTTCCTTTCTGCTGGCCACATGTGCACATGTCACGTCTTACAGGCTTTTCATTTTTAACAGAACATTAAGCACCACTCATTATGTAGACATTTTGATACCCGGTGTGAATCATCATGATGCAGGTAACTCTCTCGCAATATTCAAATGGCTCCCACTCCTACATGTCAGGTAACTTTTTCTCAACTAATATTTTACTCTGTATGCTATCCAACGCCGTTGATTGTACATCGACATATCAAAATGTTTCTGAAAAAGAAGACATTAAAATTTATTATATATATATATATATATATATATATATATATATTATATATCATAAACTGTTGAACTTCTTCCAAATCGGAGTTTCAATATGAAGGTGAAAACCAAGCACGCTATTGGTAAAAGCATCTATTTGTCTGGGTTTAAACGTTTCAAGGTCCTAGCCTCATTATCGGCATTAAGAAACTAAGATAGTAAAGGGTCCAAAATTTCTAGCTTTCATAAAATACTAAAAATGTAATAGTGCAATTTAGGATAAGCTGCTTAATTCATGATACACTATAAATATTGGATGCAGTTTGATTTATATTTAAATTTGGTTTTAAGTTTTAGGATGTAAAGTGATTCTAATATTCGTAGTTCGTTGGGATGGGGGCTGTGACTAAGTATTTTAAAGTTATCCAGATAAATTTCAGACTTTGGTGTGATCTGGTATGGGCGAGGGGTCTGGTTTGTTTAGAATCACCCCCGTGGGGGTTGATTCTAAACAAACCAGAGAATTCTAAATGCAGCAGTCTATATGAAGAACATATATTGTAGGCTCGATGAATAAGTTTTATCGAGGATAACTTAAAGTTTACTGGCAAGCCTAAACCTGTAAATGTAGGCTTTCTATTTACTGAAGTTTCATACTTTATTCCTGAATGTTCAATATCTATATTCAAAAATGGAAGTCTACCAATGGAGATGGAGAAAAATAGTCATAGTCGCGAGGCTCTTCACGTCACCCACTGGCAGGTTGCTTTCCTTTCCTATGCTTTCGATCTCTCGCTTCTCTCTGACCTCTATATTTCCGTTGTTGTTGATGCATCTGCCCCCCATCCTTATTTTCTCCATCAGCAATGCTGTCCGTCAAGGACTTTTCATGTACCCCAGCCTTTTCCTTCTGTTTATCAATGACTTCCTCTCCTCCACAAATAACCCGATGCACCCATACAAACAATCATCATGGCGAAAGGGAGTGAATCGTCTTCCGACATAAAATCGAGAATAATTATAAAATTTAAATCTAAGATGATCTACAAGTGGATGTCTGAAGCACTAAAGGTCCCTAAATCTACCGTGCACTCGGTAATAAAACTTAAGGACTAGTGAAAATCTCCCTAGTTTGGTCATCGTTGTAAAATTACCATTAGTTATCAAATTGTATGAACACTTTTGGATTGAAAATTTTTGTAAAAAGTGTTATTATTCGATTATTTCTCTATTAGACGTCAAGAATGTGTTAGTGTGTCTATTAACACATTCCCTTTTGTGCCTCCAAATTCCTCGCCCTTCACTAAACGGTTTAGGAACTATGACGAAATGTTTTCGGAAGAAGTGTAAAATGCAGTTCTTACGCTGATTAAAAATATTTCATTTTTTGGAAAAATTAATAGTTTTAAAGTTAGGTTAGGTTAGATTTGGTGCGCGTCCTCCGATCTTTTTATAAACTAGTTGTTTCTCCCCCAAAAGGAAATACATCTTTGGAATAATTGTAAGAAACTGCATTGAAGGTGAAATTCAGAAAAATATCTTAGAAGATAATCCAGACCTAACCTAACTTGAGATCTAATGATTTCTCCAAAGAAATAAATGTATATTTAAATTAAGCGTAAGAAACGGCATTAAGGCTAAAATTTACAAAAAGATCGGGGCCATTGCACCAAACCCAAAAGATTCTGTATATTTTGAAAACACCAAAGAGCGAGTTAATGAAAGGTGCCCAGCCCCCCTCCTGGGCCTGGTATATCATGAATCAATGGTATCTTGGCACTCAGAGCTCAAGTCATTTTTGGTCTGCTGGATAAGCTCAGGATGCATAACATTCGCCACTCTAACATGGTATCATAACAAACTTTAGCTTTTAGCGACTCTTTCATTTGAAATAATAATGTACATCTCTATGTACGAGTACATGTGTATACTTATATTTCACTCGAGCGGAGGCCGCCAACAAATGCCCAATCTACTTACGGGATAAAACCATGCGACCCTCGTGACTCTTTTTTTTTATATATAAATTGCTTTGAAAGCATTGACTGGGAAAATCACGCCAACCTACTCGCATTTACCGCCCCCCACTTTTCATCCCCAGCTGATTCAGCAATCTTCCCTCGTCTGTTGGTTGAGTTTGTCCCGCCTCAAATCTGATATTAAAATTCATGGGCAAAATTAATCGAATGCCTTCACATCATCTTGATAACTCCGCCCTCTGTTCCATAATGTGCCCTGGTCGGTAGAACTTAAACTCTAGTTTAAGCCCTTCCTAGTTCCGTAAAATAAGTATATAAGCTCCAAATTTTTTTGTATAAATTAACTATGGCTCGGAGACATTCAGAGGTTGACTCCTTTTCAATTTAACTTTTAAGATAGGCTTTGCAGGACTTAGTAAACTTTTTACAAATTTGGTCAAGAACAAGTCATAGTAGTGCTTCCTCCTCACTGACTACAACTCGCGGATTCCACCCAGTCACCTTATAGAAGAAGACCGGATACTGGCACACGCGTGGCAAGGAGAGATTGTCCCGGGAAGTAAGACTCCCGTCCGTTGCCTTCAAGAACATCCATTGGTCGAACCAGTGTTGATCTTTAAACAATAAACCATCAACATAACGGGCCTTAAGGAAAGAGCCCATCCACATCCAGCACCGGTGACCCCGCCCGTTTTACACCGGCGACCCTGCCAAGATCCTTTGATCGCTGTCAGCCTTCGCCATCCTCTACTTCTGTCACTTTCTCTTGCATGTTTGAGTGATCTCATCAATCCCACCTCCCGTTGCTCCCAGGGAAGTATCTTCAAGCAACCTTTACGTTGGAAAAAACTCCGAAATCACAAAGAAGTCGAGCGATTAATTGAAATAGAAAGAAGTATATACTCCAAAGTCTGTTTAAAAATTCCATCTTAAAGGTAAATTCTTATTTTTCATTAATTAATTTGGGTGGGTTAGCCTCAATTTTTGCTTAGGAATGGCTTTTGATAGGTGGAGCTTTTAAATAATGTTATTTTTGAATATTGCATAAACCCATTGATATTTACTCGGCATTTGAATTTTATTTTAGTTTGGTAGATTTATTTGAGTGAATTTAACGAATCAGATTGCAGTGCCATCCCTTTTCTGAGTTACAAAATGAATAGGTAACAAGTAATTCACGGACAATAGATTTGATATTCCTAATGAGTATTCTATTTTCTCGTTCTATAGAGAATTCGTTCTGCCGCTTATCCCATTGCTTTTGAGGTAAGCCCACCTATATGAAATAAACTTGATTGATCCAACTCATAATAACCAAACATCAATCCCCTACGCCCTTAATGTAAGTAGGTTAGTAAATCTGCCCCACCCTGCTGTACCCTTTAAGGGCACGTATGAAGGTAAGTTCTTAGAGCCAAGGCTCGGAAATTGGTTGGGTTGTTTAGAACTATATTTTTTGAGGGAAAATATTGTCTCAGGATGAAAAAAATTGAGAAACAAAACATTTCCCTCCCACCGCTCGGAGGAAAATGCACATTTTCAGATTAATACGAACTAAGTTTTGGACTTAGGATGAATGTAAAAAGGAACTGAAGGTGTATAAGGATGTAAAATTGCTCCAGCCTTTGCTGTATATCAGTAACGTGCTTCATGCAAAATGGAAGAGAGATGAAAAAGAGGATATTCATGATTTTTTTGTCCGTTATTACCAATTAGTGTGCACGTCCCTTCACGCTGCCTATGAAAATCTGAACCTCCATACACAAAGCGGCATGGATTTAATTGGTTAATGAGTGTTGTTATGTATATATGCAATTTTCTCTCCACACGCCAAAAGAATTTTACAGGAAAATTTTGCGCTAAACTTCAACCCTATCAAACGATGGATAAAGTTAAGGATAGATTATTCTTAATTGGACTATGGTCGGGGGGTTCGAGAGAAGAAAGCTAATATTAGCTAATATCAGATTACCTCCAGGATACCCCCAGCCTCAGCCCGAAAGAACCGTTACGCGACAAAATTTAGTGCATCAAACTGCTATATATGGAATATTTCGTCACAAAATTCAATCTCAGGCTGTTCCACATTGTTAGAAGTTATAGCTGTGGCCATTCTAAGCGTGAATGTATACACCCTTGATATTTTTCCATCTACCGTGGGCAGCGCCTCCCGTGTAAGTGTAATAGAGTGAATTCGTAGAGGAATTGCAAAGCCTCACAAATCAGTTTTACAGAGTTACGACGCCCGATTTCAGTTATTGGGGAAAAGCAGCCAAAAGTTTAAATCTTTTGGAGAGATTAAATTTGATTTGGAATTTGATAGTATGGTGTATCCCGCCAATTGACCCAGCAGGAAACACAGTTCGCTGTAGAGGACTGTGCACCCTGTAGATGTAATACTGCCTGGTCAGAGTGGACTTAATGAAAACAAGGAGATCCGTTGTACGGATGGTCAGGAAAAGATTTTTAAGTCAAAGGACACAAAGGGTGCCATTAATTAAATGACTTGAGTACTGGTGGAGAAAACGACGCGGGTTACCGCAAGGAATTTGATTTTAAAAGTAGAGAGCCCGATGCAGGGCTGCTCCAAGGAATATTTGTTTAAAAGAGGAGAGCCAAAAGAGTGATGCTCTAAGAAATTTTAGTTTAAGGATCGCGAGCCAATAAAAGGCTGCTCTAAAGATTCTTAGTCAATGCTGCTCCATGAAACTTAGATATGGTAGGGACCGGCGAAAGCTGTGCCCCTCCCAAAGGATTGTTGGTCTCTAAGCCGGTAATGACAGTATGCTCAGAGTCATGATAAGGCTGTTCTGACTGAGAGTGCAAGCAGTGGTTCTGCTTTATACTTCCACAAAGCTTCATCTCTACATGATTTGGAGAACAAATGTGGATCCTGATGAATTATGGATCTAGTAGCTCTGTCACTTTGTAAAAAAAGGGTTATAAGATACCAGTTTCAGTATAAATACCAATCCTCTCCCCCAGGTATCAGGTGTAAATAAACAACTTAGCGCAGCGATGCTGGTAAAGCCCATCTAGAACACCGCTGTGACGGTGATCTAAAACTAACGCCCTCTTTTGAGTTACCAAAAGGATAAATTAAGTAAAGTAAAAAATGTGTCTGAAAGATCGCAAAAATGGTCCAAAACGTTACAAAACCCCTCAAATGCTGGCCTCTCCTTTTCCTCGAAAGAAGAGGGGCATGCCAGCCCCCAATGACGTTTCCTATTGAGTATGGACCCGTTGAGTCACCGTTTTGGATCCCTGAACATCTTGGGAGATGACCATTTTTAGGCGATTGCTGAGATGGAAATAGACCAGAGGTATCTCCCCCCAAGATGCCAGTATCTTACTTGAGAGCAATCATTGACTCAGTTGGAAATATCCACGAAATAGAGCCTGCTCTTGTGCAAGATCCTAATTAGGCAGCACGGGCCCCAGAGATCTTTCGAAGAAGGAAGGACTTCCTCTTTCTCTTTCTCCATCTAAGAGAAAGACAAGGCAAAGACTGGCACGTCTGCCTTTGAAGGAGAAGAAAGTTCCCTCCCCGCTCTCTAAGTACTGACGGGTTCCCTACCTTTCCAGTAGGTGACTACGACAAGACTAACATCCAGCCTCGGGGCGCCCTCAAACGGCGAGGTTGAGACCCCAAGAGTAAGCAGAAAAGTTGAAATTAAGGTTGGCGGAGTTTCTATGACATTGGGGCCCCTCATTAAGAGACTTCTCCGGTTTTTTTTAGCTCGCTAACTTCAAACGCTTCCTTGCCATCAAGTCCACATAGGGTAGCATATTAGCCAAAGGTCACATGTTCCATCAGAGAGTGGTTCTAGCTAGGGTAATTGATAAGGAACCAAAGGACACTCGTTTCTCTGACGGATTACTTCTTGTAAATGCGGTGAACCTAGCTCAGCTAGAAACAGGTGCGGATCCATAGGGGGGGGAGGGCTAGGGGGCTGAAGCCCCCGTAAATTTCAGACGCATTCATGTATATATTTCTTTTTTAAGACATACTTGTATTCTGTTATCAGAAAGAGTTATGTAATAATATAGAATATATATAAAACAGTAAGAAGTTATTTATTATCAATGATGTGTAAGATGACCATTATTAATCATTAATGATCTTTTCTCAGACTATTCAGAAAGAGGAATTCAGGCTAGTCCCCCTCAAATTTTTATCCTGGATCCGCCACTGGCGGAAATTATTGTGTTCTTGGGACATCAATTGTTCGCCTATGAAGATGACAGCACACGCTAATATATCTTTCCCGAAAGTAGTAAATCCAAGGAAACTTGTGGACTACTAATTTGAATACCTCACTGAAGAACTTGCTGACCAAGGAGCAGTCAAGATCGAACTTGTGGTGAGGAAAAAAGGGGTCACAAGACACAACCCTGCACTCTTCGTCACGTTCGATCGCGAAAGGCTCCCTGAGTCGGTGCCTGCCGGTTGGTATCACTAACGTATCAAGTCATTCGGGTCATTGCCGCGGAGGTGCTACTACTGTCACCGTTTCAACCACACAATTAGTTCATTGAGATGTGCCAAACGAAGTCAGATTTAGCCAAAATATGTGCCAATTGCTTGAAGATCGTACATATTTGTTCTTATTTTTATACAGCCAACTGTATGAATTACGGATATCCACGCCCTGTTTCTTCAAAACAGTGTCCTACTCTTCAGGCAGTTGACTGAATATCTTTTCCCTCGAGAGGGCAATGATCTGGTCTTATCCCGCCTCGTGCGACCCGAGACATCCTACGTTTCATCGATCAGAAAACCCCCTCTGATCTTACCCTATCCAGGCCTCCGAGCTCGGTAGCTTACCGCGCCCATTAGGAACCCTTCTGCGGCTTCTAACCCACTAGGGACACTTGCCATGGCAGAGCTGAGCTGAGCTGAGCTGAGCTGCCTCACGCCTCACCCCGACTAAAATCACCCACTCCTTGTGACCGCTTCCCGCAACGCAAAGCGGCTGCGCGCCTCCATCAATTCGTGAGATTCAGAGAAAGTATAAACCCTAAAGAAGAACACCAAATGACTGTTGGCTCCCATGCCCCTGTCCAAGACAGGAGTCGAGGACTCGGAGACGCAGAACCCCCAAAGAACGAGAGACTCCGTCTCCAAATCTACCCTGCACGCCAAAGATTTTGAGATGGGGAAGGAAAAGACCCGTGGTGAGCCCAGCTTCCCCTATTAAGTCATATAAGGCGACAACTCTCTCTACGCCCAACAGCACTAGGGGTTCAGTATCCAGGATGTTAACGGCCATTTCCGTGAGGGTCTTCATTTCAAAGAGGGACTCGGTACGTTATGCATGGAGGGCTTTTTGTTTCAATGAAATTACCTTTGAAATCCGAATTAACTAAGGGGAGCTGCAGAGGCTCGTCTCCTCGCCTTTCCGTTAGCTATCTGGTCTCAGGAGATTATGCCCAGTGCGTTTCTCCTGCCTGCCAATCGAATAAGGGGTTTTCGACCTCAACACCTCCTATTTGCTTTGAATTCGTTCTTCTACTTGCCTTGTTCTTTTATTTGCTTTGAATACTTCCTTTAAGGTAGTGACAATACAGTTACACCTGGATAGCTGGTATACTTTTATTGATGCGTGCATTTTATCGTCATCTGAATTTAATTTAAGGTAATTCGGCCGCGTCGTGGACCGTTCCTGAGTTCATTTGTCCTCAAAGACTTGAAAGGTATGCACGGCCTTCAGAGGGACTACACAGTAAATCCAAGGAGTCAGGTCTTTGTCGACCTGATCTTAGATTTGGTGATAAGTGTTCTCAATGTGGATTTACCTCCGCACTCTCTGAAAGCAAAGCTTTATTTTACCCAGAATGGCGGATGGTCTTCATGGTAGTGACCATTTTCCCATTCAAATATTATTTTCTGGGCGCAGTGCTCTGTTTTTTTTCGAAAATGACCGATTTTGCTGTGCTAGTCGAAGAGCTTAGGTGGGATGATGAGGGCATTGAGTTCTCGGCAATCTCATAGTCAAATGCCTAACTACCATGCCGAGGGGTCTTGCCCTTTTGCACGCCCTCTGCTTCATTGGTGGTCGGCCGAGTGTGAGACGACCCTCAAACAGAAGCATTATCCCTATATTCACTATAAGCGCCGCCCGAACGATTTCACTGTCGGTGAATTTCACGATGCTTAGAGCCCCATCTGAGCGAGACACGACATTTTTGTTAGATTTATTCAACAGGATCTGAACAGAGGTTATGATCCCAGAATCCGGGCGAATGGCTACTGTGCTCGCTTTTCACAAAACTAGGAGAAATAACTCTGCCCCGGCCGGTTTCCACCCAATCACTCTCACTCACCTGCTCGTGTAAGTTAATGGAGGCCACCTGTCTTCCAAACAGCGCGGCTTCTGCAAGTTCCATTCCACGTCAAATGCTCTTCTCTGGGGTAAAATGCTCCGTGCGAAGCTTTACTTTTTAGACATCACTACGCCATTGTGTTTTTCGATATCTAGAAGGACTATGCTACCATATGACAATAATTTATCATGGAGAACCTCCGCACCATGGAGACAAGTGGGCGCCTTGTCTTCATATCTGAGTTCATACGAGATCGTCGATTTCAGGTACAGGGAAGAAGTCTTAACTGGTCCAATAGGCAGGAAGAGAGCGCGCCACAAGGAAGCGTCCTCAGTGTCACTCTCTTAATATTGAGCATCAATAGTATCACCTCAGTGCTCTCTTAAAATATTCTCGCTACTCTCTTCGTAGATGACCTTCTGATATATTTTGTAGCGTCCCGCATTCAACTCTGGAGCGTCGCCTTCAAGAGGCAATGAACCGCATTTCTAGCTATGAGGAAAAGCACGGGTTTCCGTATGCTTTGGCCATGATTATGTTCTAAGGCTCAACATTAACCCGGGCTTGTTCCTAAACGGGGTTCGCCTGGAGTTGGTAGATTTGCACCGTTGCCTTGGGCTTGTTTTCGACCCGCTCCTCACCTGGAAGCCTATATCCGCCATTCTAGGGTCTCTTGCAACAGCGCTATGGCTATTCTTCATCCGTGACGTTCACTAATTGGGGTGTTGATATAGCTAGCGCCTTGATTTTCTACTAAACCTTTGTTTGTTCAAAGCTTGACTACGGATGAGGGGAGTTTTACGCATCCACAGCCCAGCGTAAATTGCGGAAGGTAGCTTTGATCTACCACACAAGTTTCCGTTTGGCGACAGGTGTCTTCTTCATGTCCCTTAATGAGAGCCTCATTTTATATTCCGGGGAGATGCCACTAGCTCTGCAACATGCATAGTTCATTATGCACCTATACACGTATGTCTGACATCCCCTTCAGTCTGCTTTTTTTCAGGACCACACCTTTAAGTGTAACAACTAAGACTCTTAATTACCAAGCCTCTGTTCCCAAAGCTTCTAAAGCTTCGGTATTATTGTGTTCAACTTTTGGGGTCAGGCTTCCTTTCACGCCTCACAAGTGCCAGTCTATGTACACGCATGATTCTAAATCCGAAGAGGGTCGGGGATTAACTTCCATGCAGTATCCCACTAGTTTAAAGTTGCGGGGCTCTATCAGGGTTTGTATCTATATTCACGGCTGAAATGCCTGCCATACACCATTCGGTATAGGACACAAAGCGTCGTGTATGGTTCGGAGACCCGATCGCAATTTTTAAAGAATCACAACGCCCATGAGTGTTTTCAGGGCATTAAACTCTCCCACACTCAGTCTGGTGTCTTTCGCGTACGATACCTGTCTCGGTACCGGGCCGAATTGGGTCACTGCTGCTTGTCCCATGGACTCAGGACAAATTCTTTTACACCTGAAAGTCGACTAGTTCAGCCGTGCTGAAGAGGAGCTCAACCATCCCCCCTACAGTCCAGATCTGGCCCCTAGCAACTACTCTTTATTCTGCCAGCTCAAGGCTGCACTGCGTGGACGCCGGTTTGAGGACGATGAAGATGCCTAGCTCACCGTCCAGGAGTGGATTGAACAGCAGTCGGGAGATTTCTGGTTGTTGGGAATTTGAACCCTCAGGGACAAGTGGCGCAAGTGCATTGAAGTCGAGGGTAGTCATATTGAAAAATGATAAAACACTTTTCCTCATATCTCGTTTCCTTATATCCGAATTACAAAACTTATTGACCGCCCCTCGTATTTTTGATTTGGGTTTTTATTATTTGTTTTTGATCTTCTTGTTTGTTTTTGTTATTTTATTAGCATAACCTAATTTCCTGGCTGCTGTGATTTACGTTAACTTATGTCCATGTAGGCAGTCGCAAGAAGATACCCTTTTAAAGAAAAAAACATCATTTAGATTCAGATTTGGTCTGATCTGTTTGCTATTTTTTTCTGTTGTAGTGCGTTTGAAAATCATATGAAAAGGGAAGACGGTTCTTTACCTTTTAGCTCGTTAAGTTGACACAGTGACACTCTAATATAGAGTCATAACAAACAGAATATCGCCAGCCTTATGAGGATCCACTTTTATATCTGTATAACAAAATCAATTATGGCATTAAACAGCTCAACATATACAATAGCGTCCCAAAAGGTCAGAACACCTGTATTTTCATTACAAGATTTTGTATAATTTTTGCCATAGAAAATCAAGGTTTTAAAAATTCATGTATGATAACCTACAGGTATAAACTACTTATAGGTAAAGAAAATTCAAATATAGATTAATAAAACGAAAGTTATCAGCAGATAATTATTTGCTAAAAACTTTAAGTAGAAAATAATCCTAATGCTTAGGTTTCTTGTAGAGAGACGCGACATTATTTGCATAGCAGCTAACTTCAGTTCAATTTAATGTTCATTTGGTCATTCTCTTGACAGCTGTTTTCAAGGGACCTGTCTAAAAATCTGTCATGCCTCTTACTTTGGCCGCAAGCTGATGGTAAACCTGCGGCGCCCGAAAAAATTGATCTTTCAATTGGAACAGTGTAGTCCATAATGTTCAGTCAACCTATTACAAAACAGGTTTATGTAAGGAAAACCTCGAAAGAAAACCAAGCCAAATTGCACAAGGTTGTGAAAAAGGACCGTTTCAAGACGGCTGCCACAGTTTCTCGAGAGATTAGTGAGATATCGGTCATCGATGTCGTCAGGTCGGCTGGAGGAAGACATTCTTCATGCTCGCGCACCCAAGGTCAATCAGTCCGAAGACCAAGAGGGCTCGTTTTTTTATTCCCTCTGACCATGATTAATTGATGGATGACTAATGAAGCCAAGTCAACTTCAGTGACCAAGCTAAGTTAAATTTGTTCGAGTCCGATGGCAGGAGATTCATTCGTTGCAGAGAAGGCGAAAGAGTGTGAAGTTTGGCGGTGCAAATATGATGGTCAGGGGCGTGATTTCGGAAGAAAACAGTAGGGTCACTTGTTTGCTTATAGTGCACAGTGAAGGCACTCATGTACACCCAATTGCTGCGCCAACATGCTTTACCCATATCTGGGAGTTTCCAAAAGCCCAAGCGGCATTTTTTATTCATAATAACTCCCCTTGCCACACGTACTAGTCAGTGAAGACCTTCCTGGACGACACAAGGAATCCGAAAATAGTTCAATAAATGTATGAAATTCTTCCAGATTAATGGAACAAGATTGCTGCGCAATATTGTCAGCAGTTAGTTAGTTCGTTCCTGTGGCAAAAGATGCCAAAGTTGTACAGATGTATTCCAATGACAATGTAATCGTTATATTCCAATAAAAATTTGTTTCCGATGTCTTTTGGAGGATTTTAGAGACCTCAATTTTTCTAGTAATTTGATTATATGCTTATTTTTTACACATACGTAATTTATACCTGTAGGTTATCGTACACCATTTTTGAAAACCTTTATTTTTTTCTGGTTAAAGGTTTGGACGATGATACACGCGATAAAAATACAGTATGATAGAACGGTCTGAGGCCGCTTAAATTCAGCCGCTCTCACATGGTTAGAAACATTGCTACCCACGTGTATCTTCGAGAGCAAGCAGGGCGCGTTATCGCCACCTGACAATATTTAACCAAGGAGGTCATTCCCCCCCCCCCCCTCCCGTTTCGCCTCCATTCGTCGATCTCACCAGATTGTGTTAGGCTTACGGGCAGATAAGGTATTTTCCCAGGCACGACCGAAGCATTCCCCCGAGCCTCCCACTCAATTGTCCCCTACGCCAAGGAGATATCTCTGCTACTTATACAAGAGCATTTCCCAATAGAGATCAGATCAGATCCAGATTATCTTCGCGAGGCATCACGCTGATCCGGTCTCACCTTGTGCACCTCGAGATTCACCATTATTGTCCAGAAGAGGACAATATCCCTTGAGTGCCAAGGTTCATGCCTTCGAGACGCCAAGTCAATAAGGCCCCCCCCCCCTGTTGTTCAGAAAGAGAACAACGTTAGAACAGACATTGTTCTTTGAGCCCGTTTACAAGAAACGGTTCTCCCCCCCCCCCCCGCTGTTGTTCAGAAAGAGAACAACGTTAGAACAGCCATTGTTCTTTGAGCCCGTTGACAGGAGACGGTTCTCACCCCCTCTGTCGTTCAGAAGAGAACAACGTTAGAACAGCCATTGTTCTTCAAGCCCGTTCGTGAAGAAACGGTTCTCATTCCCAAGACATCACGTCAGGATAATTTAATTCCCCCTTTTTAACGTTCTTCAAGAGGACGATTAGTTTCAACGATGACCTCCATTGTTCATCTAGAACATCCCCGATTTGCTGTCACAAAGATCGCTCGTATCTCCGGGTCCCACTTCGCTCTCACTCTTCAAAGACAGTCCTTTCCCTTCGCTGAGGACAACCCTCGAAGAACCCTTTTGCTGGAACTCGCCAGTGGACCGAAGATTCCTTCGCATCGCCTTCCTCTGCACAACAACTTTGTAATTACGTAAGCTGAGCATTACCTTTAATTATCTAACCTTTTCTCAACCCTACCCTGTGCTTTAAATGGTTTAGCAAACCATCCCATCCCTTTAATTTTTATTTGTTTACCTTTTTAAACCTCTCCTAAGCTTAATCCTCGGATTAGTCAGATTTTCCCACGACCCTTTCCATTCTCCGTTTATGTAAACATTTTCTTTTGTGTGTTGTTGATAGTTTAATTAATAAAACTCTATTTTATTAATGATAGCCATATTATTATCCTTGAGCTCAGTTCCACTTCTTAAGCATATTGAAGATAAATAACCTTGGTCAATCAGATTACCACGCACTCGAAATATTTGAATAATTCCCTTAACGAATAGTTATATATGGTATATCGTCGAGAGTCTATTCTTCGACATACAGTCTGTTCTTTTTCCACGATACTGTACGTGACTTATATCATACTACAATTACAAGCTAACACCAATTATAAGCATTCACATATGAAAAAACTTTTCACTTAATGTCTGGTGCTTCTCGAACGTTCGAAGGACCCTGGGCTTCAGCCCCAAAGTCCATGCTTTATTCGCGCACGGATCTAATCGTACAGATCCAAAATCTTTATTCAGATTCATTGCGGAATGGGGAGAATTGGTCCTTGAAGTCAAACATTTTTTGGAAACAAATAGAAACATTTTAAGATTTTCAAAAATAACATGTGAGCTCACACATACACGAAAGCAGGGGGATTTACCTAGAGGCGAGCTCACATATCTACACGAAAGCTGGCAGATTTAGATACAATCGAGCTCACACATCTACACGAAAGTTGGCAGCTCACACAACTACAAGGAAACGAGAGGAAATAAATAAATGTGAGCTCATACATTTACACGAAAGCAAGATGATTTACATTAAAGCAAAGTAAAAAATTTATTCGAAAGCCGGAGAATTTACATACATTTAAGTTCGCACATCTACACGAAAGCAGGAAGATTTACATAGATACGAGATAATACATCTATATGAAAGCTAGAGGATTTATATACATTAGAGCTCACACATCTACAGGAATTCCTAAGGATTTACATACATGCGAGCTTAAACATCTAAACAAAAGTAGGGAGATTTACATACATGTGAGCTCACGCATCTTCACGAAAGCAAGAGGATTTACATACATACGAGCTCACACATCTACGCAAAAGTAGGAGGATTTACATACATTTGAGTTCGCACATCTTCACGAAAGCAGGAGGATTTACATATATGCGATATAACACATTACACGAAAGCAGAAGGCTTCACATAGACATGAGCTCACACATTTAACGAAATCAAGAGGATTTACATACATGTGAGCTTAAACATCTAAACGAAAGCAGTAGGATTTACATGCAAGCAAGATCAAACATCTACACTAAAGCAAGAGGATATACATACATGTGAGCTCCCAAATCTACACAAAATCAGGATGATTTACATACATGCGAGCTCACAAATTTCCGCGAAAACAAGAGTATTTACATACAAGAAGCTCAAACATCTACACGAAAGCAGAATGATTTGCATGCATACCAGCTCAAACATCTACACTAAAGCATAAGGATTTACATACATGTGAGCTCACGCATCTGCACGGAAGCAGGAAGATTTAACTAGATGCGAGCTCGCACATATATGGAAAGATAAATGATTTATCTACATGCGAGCTAATACTCTACGCGAATTCAGGAGGATTTAAAAACATACGTGGTCAAACTTTTACAGGACACCAAGAGAGGATTAACATACACGCGAGCTCTAACATCTACACGAATTCAAGAGGATTTGCATAAATTCGTGCTCATATATCTACACGAAAACAGAAAGATTTACAGACATACGAGCTCAAAAAATCTACAAGATAGGAGTAGGATTTACATACATGTGAGCTTACACATCTACACGAAAAGAGGAGGAATTACATATATACAATCTCACACATCTAACACTAAGCAGGAGAATTTAAATTAATAAGAGCTCACAGATCTACACGAAAGAGTGAGAATTTACATATAGGTGAGTTATCTCATCTGCACGAAAGTAGGAGGATTTAAAGACGTCCGAGCTCACACATATACACGAATCATGGAGTATATTGCATACATGCGAGCTCAAACATCTACACGAGAGCAGGAGGATTTCCATACATACAAGATCACATCTATACGAAAACTGTATGATTTACATACATGCAATCTCACACACCTACACGAAAATAGGAAGATATACTTACAGGAGAGCTCACACATCTTTGCGAAAGCAGGAGGATTAAATATATGCGAGCTGACACAGGTACATGGAGCAGGAGGATTTAGATACATTGGAGCTTACACATACACACAAAAGCGTTACGATTTACATACAATCGAGTTCACACATATACACGAAAGCAGCAGGATTTACATACATGCGAGCTCACAAATATACACGAAAGCAGGAGGATTTTCATATATGCGAGATCACACATCTACGCAAAGTAGGAAGATTTACATACATACGAGTTGACAACACGAAAGCAGGAGGATTGTCATTCTAATGTTGATGTGTTTCAATATTTTGTCTAGAAGCCTCGTCTACCATTGGAAAGGGCAAATAACCTTCTAGTACGGAAAGAGAGGGAGTAGAGGTGCCGATGACTGGGTGAGGTGAATGAAATTCGGGAAAGAGCATGTACATATATCAGAAGATATAAATTATGCTCAGTGAGTGGGCCATCTCTAGACTTTTATTTGTTTGTATTATTTTTATCTTTTTCTCTCTTTTTCGATTTATGCTCTTTTTTGTGTTGTTTCTGTCTTTTTTTTTCTTTTTCTTCTTCTTTTAGCTTTGTACTCTAGGTTCCATTTCTTGACCTGCTCTTTAAGTATCTGCCGGGATAAGGTCTACCTCGGTTCACCATCGGGTGTTCGACAGTACGGAAAGTAGCTATAATAGCTGTCGCCGTCTATATCAATGTTGAGGCCTACCAGTGTTTCTCCGGGAAGAGTTTCAGCAAGCTTGCTCTGTATTTCCTGGCTTCTTGGTTGTAGGTAAGAGTTTATGGATTCCAACCTTGTTTGTTGGCGAAATCACATCGGGGCCCCAAATCCATACCTTTTTGAGTTGGTAATGAATCGTAGCCTTCGGTTCTAACGTCTAACGTCTTTAAAAAGGTAGAAGATACTCGTAAAGTATATAATAAGAGTAGAGTGGACAGTGGGCGTTTAGGTAAAGTGGTGAAAGGGAATGAGTTAATAGTTTGTGATAATTGCTGGGTGACTAGCTATGTTCTTGATTCTTCTAACTAATTCTTGTTCTTCACATTTTTATCTTCGTTTGTTGGAGGCTCTCACGCCTCTATTTTCTCTCAAAGTTTCAGTTTTCTTCTTTTGATGTCGATTGCAGATTATTTAGTTTGAGTTTGTGCAATCGCTTCGCAATCTCACCTACTCGTGTAAATTAGGGGCGGATCCCTCGAGTTAGGTTTTCCGCTCCTAAAACTACCTCTGTTAGTCCCTCTGTAATTTTGCGAGATATCCATGGCTCTTTTTTCTTCTTCGCTTAGTAAATCGTTTAATTTGTCCCATATTTTACAAGCTCTTTTATGCAAAGACACGTTTATGGCTGGAAGTTCGATTTCGCGGTGCAGGCTGCTTATTCTTTTATATTATCTTCTTTTTGTGTTTGAGATGATGTATACTGATGCATTTATACCCTTTGGAGTGTAATTGTGTTTGTTCGGTGTAGTCTATTCATTGGAATAGCTGGGTATAGAAGAGTGGATCTGCAGATTGAGTTGTATATCTTTTTCTTATTTTCTAATTTTAGATCTTTAAGTTGGTATAGTTTGTTCAAGTTTGCCTTCGCTAATCTTATTCCTTCCTTGACATGTTTTCTATATCCGTTTCGAGAGATTTTGAGACCAAGTACTTTTTCATCCTTCCCGTAACGAGATCTGTTGTCGTCTATTTGTATTCTGTCTGTATTTCGCATCCCTATTGGGATAATGGTGAACTTATCCACATTTGTTCTGATCTTCCATTTACGTTCATACTCATCAATGTTAGCGATTTCGGCCGCCGTGATCCCTGCGATCATCTGGGTATGCCTGTATGGGATATTTGCTATTATTGTTATATCATCTGCGAATTTTATGTATTTGGTAAATTCATTAACTGGGATGGGTAAATCCATCGTATATAGTCTGTAAAGTATCGGACTTATACCGCCTCCCTGAGGGATCCCCTGTGGGACTTCGAAATTCGGTCCTTTGAAACCCTCTATTGAGATGTAGGATGATCTATCCATTATAGTCACATAGACACTTTGTTAGCGTTGAGGGTAGCCCCAATCTTCTGAACTTATATCTTAGGCCAACCCTCCAAACTTTATCGAACGCTTTTTGTACATCTCTGAGTAACATATACGTGTAGTTTTTATTAAATTTCGCTGTGGCTACTGTCTCGACTAAAACGGCCAATGCTGTTTTAGTGCTCCTATTCCTCCTGAACCCATGTTAGTGGGTCGGTATCTGGGATCTTTCTTCTAGGTGTTTTATTAGTATGACATTTATCAATCTTTCTAATATTTTTTCCAGGGTCTCCAGTAAAGTTATAGGTCTGAAATTACATGGATTATTAGGAGATTTGCCGGGTTTCAGTAGGAAAATTACTTTTCTATTTTTCATTTCATCCGGAAAATATCTTGCGCTAAGTGTGGCATTGAATAGAGATACTATTTTATTCAAAAAGATATTCGGCGCTCGGATCAGATTCTTCCTAATTAGCTCTGACTCCCCGGGCGCTCTCTGTTTGGTAGTCGTGATTGTTCTTTCTAGTTTCTGTAGAGTAATTGGCTCATTTCCTTTTTCTTCTAGAATTGTCGCCGATGCATTGTTGCTTGGGGCCTTTTCATGTCGATTTAATTTCAATTCCTCTACCACCCTTTGTTCATGTACCCTATCAAATTCTTCATTTTATTCTGGAGAGATATCGAACACACTTCTCCAAATGCTTACGAAATTCTGCTTCAATTTCATGAGGTTCTCTGGCTTCTTCTCGATCCGGAAAATATTTCGATTTTGGGTCTTGGGATCCTCTTGATCTTATTCCATAGCTTGGTTGGGTTGATTTTGCTATCTATTGCCTCTACAAATATATCCCATCTTGTACTTCTTTCTACTGCCATTGCGTTTAGCAGTTCTTCCTTCACCTGCCGTAATCGAGCCCTATCTCCTCTTCGGGGCCCATTATTCTCTATAGCTTCTCAGCGGGAGCGGCAGTGTTCTAAACTCTGCTGTTAGGAGATGCTTTCTGTCGGCTTCTAGCAACGCCTCCGTCAGTTTCTCAAACTCCTGGTCGATCTCTTCCAAGATCGCTTCGGATAAATTGTCCTGTTGATATCTATCTAGCTAGCTCTTCAGAGTATCCTGTCTAGTTAGTTAGCCTGTACAGTTTTCTAAGGGGGCATTAAATTTAAATGGGGTCTAGAGATAGCGTCATCACCATCATTTCATTATCATTCGTTGAAGGGGGCCTTCTTTCGATTAGAGAGTTAAATTGGAGGTTCGCTGTTGCCAATACTGTCAGGTTTTGTGGCACTGTTTGTCCCAAAGTAGGTTGGAAAATGTGGTCCTATTCGTTCAGCTATTCTTCTTTCTAGCATGGTGTTGAGATTCTTACCCGCCTTATTGAAATTTCTTTTGTATCCTGAAGCTCTACTACGGGGATTCAAATCGCCTATAAATATTACCTGGTCTTCTTTCTTAAAACTTATGTTTGTCTTTTCGGATGGCTATTGCTACCCCATCATAATTTACTCCATTGGTGGTTTTCGTAATAATGTTATAGTTAAATATTTTAACTTTGTTTATTTCTGGGTTTATGTTAATTTCATTTAATAGGATTATTTCTGGATCTAGTTTTATGTAGATATTACTAAGTGAGAATCTTTTCTCGTTCTAACCGGCAACGTTGTGACTAATTATTTTAATTTTTCTGAACTGAGCCATTATTTCGATGGTTTTTCTGATAGGCTTTGATCTTGTTTCCATTTTGTGTGTATCCCTTTCGATTAGTGATTTAGTTCTCCCGCTTCTCTTTTTTTTTAAACTCCTCCTTTTTAATAGTGTATGGTGAGTGTTGGGGATTTCCAAATTAACCCTCATGACTATTCTGTAAGCTTCTCGGTCTGGGTATGGGCCTTCAAACTCGTATTTATAATGCCCCTTCTTTATTCCCTGAATAAGTTCATCATTGTTTGACGAAAAAGGTCTTTCTTCAGAGGCGAAGAATCTTAGACTGAATTCCTGTCTTTCTTCAACCCTTCACAATCTTGGTTGGAAGTAGATTCAACGCTCTCCTCCTCCTAAATTGCTTGCTGTCTTTGGTGTTTGTTCGGTTCTTTCACTGTTCTTATCTGCAGAGGCGTTCTAAACTTCCATTGATTCTTCCTGGTTCTGCTGTATCCTCTTTCTTAGCTTCGGGCCTTTTACCTCGGTCGTTTTGGGGTCAGGAGTTTTATCTTAGCTCGTGCTCTTCTGTTAATATTGATCTTGTTTTGTCGATAAAAAGTTATACTGGATGCTAAGGATGTCCCTTCCGTTCTGTTCCCTCTGCATCTTACATATGTTTGCCTTGACGTTGCATTGAGTTTTACTAATGGGTATAATAGTTTCGATCTAACTATTTCCAAATATAATTTATGTTTGCTTTTTTAATTCTTGTTTCTAAATCTATATACTGTAGTTTTCAGTTTAGTCTTTGCTAGTCCAATCCTTGAACTGATGTGTGCCTTCATACCAAATTCGGTATGCCTGAAGCCAAGAATGGCCACACTCTAAAATTAATAAATATTCGAGTCTTCTCTTTCGAAAGTTACTGTCCGATTTCGCCCGACTAAGGCTGCGGTGAATTGTGCCCATTTAGTTAGGATCTTCTAGCGTTGCTCATACCTGGAGATCTTTTCTCAATTGGTCTGTTGCGTTACGACGACCTGGGTTTCTCGTATATAATGTGTCAGAGTGGAACTTAAGTATCCTCTTAGTGGAACTCCGGAGAGAAGATCAACGGCCTCCCCATGCACTCATTAAATACAATAATTGTTTGTCTGTTTATTAGATAGCAACAGAGAATTTTTTCGAAGTGGGCTGCGAGTCTGATCCTCGACAGCAAATATTTCAGATCATCGATCCAGACTTTATTGAATGCCTTTTTACATCCCTGCAGATGTCTACTATAAGCCCCAATGCAAAGTCCATCGCGACCTGTTGATACAAGAAGGCGATGGCTGTCTCCTTCCCTCTTTGACTGCAAAACGATGTTGTTCCTCTTTCAGTTGAGAATGGGATGTGAAGTGAGCCCGGTGAAAAAACGCACTGCTCCATAATTTCTTTTCTGATAAGGAGATACAAATTACTTCCTCGCTTGTCTGCTTTTGCGTAGTCAGCTGTTTTGGTCCTTGTTTACATGTACTCAGCGAAACGTACTTGGAAACCTTTTCTGAATAGGGAAATCATGGCATGAATAGATATGTAATTCATACGAGGTTGAGAGCCAGTTTTTATTTATATGTCTCCGATGGACCTCAGAATGATGGACAGGTGTTCTTTATGGCGCCTGTCAAACCTCTCTCCTGTCACGTTTTTTGAAGAACGTAATGCCCAACTATCTTCTGTCCGTTGCAGTCACAAATGCCAGCTTCCGAGAGAAGAAGGATATCCAGGGCTAATACTCAGTATATATTGTAAAGTTGAGTCTTATTGTTTTCCTATCAATACAGGTTTGGTCATCTGATAGTTATTTTATTTACAATGGCAATTTTTATTTCTTTGTTTTACCCGTGTGCTTCCGGTTATACAGGGATTGCATAGTCTTCCCGAACGCAGTTTCTTGGCAAAGGATTCTTCAAAAATTTTGAAAGAGCTCTCGTACAACTTAACCTGCTTTTCATTTAGTGTTGTTCTAACTACTTACTCATCCAGGCTTGAGTGTAGAACCATTTGAGAAGACATCCCCGTACACTATCAGAGACATCTTCAGGGGTGATATTTCTTGTGTAGGTAGAATATTTTTTTAAGGCCGATTGTCAGGTTTATTTCCTTTGCATCGATGGAGTGCTCCTTTTTTTGCCGTTTTCGAGTGTTTAATTTGTTGTGGGGTTTTTTCACAGTGGCCTCTTCGTGAGGGTCTTTTGGTTTATCTTCGTTTTTTTATTTGAGTCGTCTTCTCTTGCTGCGTGTCCTTCTTCTATTCATCGAGAAGTCGTGGTCAACTTCCATACTTGCCGGCTCAGATGCTGAGCAGTCTCACCGACCACTTCTGAATTGTTGTAATCCGTGTGACGGACATGACTATGTCCAATTTAGGGTTGTAGGGGAATATAATGACTTCTAGATCGCCTTTGCTTAGCATTCTGTTTAGTTCAGTATTAAAGATGTTCGGCATCACGAAGTTCATGATGCGGACATGAAGAAGGCATTTTATTTAGAGTATAGTTATAAGTTGGAACACGATTCGAGGTTGTGAAACACTGTTCACGTTTGTTTGGGCTTTAGTGACGGAAGCATATGTCGAACCAGGGGCAGCTCTTACCTCTTATTTCTGCTTCATGGCCAGGTGCTCCCTGCGCAGGGCGCATTGTATATTTAGGGACCTGTGTGGACCTGAGCACTTGATGCACGGCTTTTACTGAACCATGTAGTGTATCCAGCAATGTCCTATCTGCGCACATTCAAAACAGATTACCGGGTCCTTTTATGGGCAGTCTCTCTTCGGGTGATCTACTTTGTAGCAGGAGAAAAAGGTCGAAAATTAGTATTTTAGTATTTTTTCAGGGATCTGTTAGGACGAATTGACCATATAGAGTAGGCTAGTTTTAGGCCAGTATCTTTGACCCTGGCTGGTATTGTAAAGAGTAGGCCCTCGGATTTCCATACTTTCCCTTTCGGGGCTACCATTTTTGTTCTAAACTTCTGCAACTTACAAGCCTAATTTGCGTAGGGGAAGCGATTCATTCACCCCTCCCCCCATTTGTGTCCCACTTACATTTTCCCCCTTCGGACTGAAGGATATAAATGGGGCCGTGAACCCTTTTAAGTTATTCTGTTGCGAGAATTCTTCCTGATTGCTCCGCCGAATCGTTGTCCGGTCCGTCACTTACCTTGACGTTGTTAAATTTTTGGAGACCCGTAATGGATTCCTTGGTGCAGCGAGAATTTTATGTTATTGATTCCTGACAGCGTTGTCGCTGCCCCTCTGTCGAATGCATCGAATTGTGCTCTTCCAGTTACGTTTGCAAGTATTCTCCTTTGGGAAGCCAACACTGGGAACGTGAAAACTCTCCCCCAGTCACCTCGCTCTCTTCTTTCTCTTTGGTGAATTACGTCATCTCGAATTCCTTCACTCGGATGGTTGGGTCTTCGAATCATCGTTCCCCGTGGTCTCGACGCCTTTCGCCATATATCGCCGTCTATGAGTTTCTCCTCTCTGAAGACCGTCATCGCATCTACCCCTGTGGACTTGGGTCGAATTCCCTCTTCATCACCGAGCATCTACCGCCTGGGTTTCCGACGTGAGTTATTGCTTTACTGCTCTGGTATCAGGTATTTTGGAGTATTTCTTTCTTTTTACGTCCCTTTTCCATTAATTAAGTGTTATTCTCGTAACTGTGGGCCTTCGGATGAGGGACGTAAGACAGGGAGATTATTCTAGGAACGTTTGTCACTAGAGTAGCGAAGCCTATTTCCTCTTCCTCGGCGCGTGTCGCTTCGGCTTTAAACAACTCATTCATAGAACCCAATTTTGTATGCGCAAATATCTTTTTGATTAAAACGACTTTGTGTGTGTATTTATTTAACCCCTTGCGGATACCTCGTGATTTAGCACTGTCCTGATAAATTCTTTTGGATTTCTGGTAGGCCTTTAGATCCCTCGTCTTCTATAAATTTTATGTGTCTATTTTACTTTGGGCCGTGTGAACCGGGTTCCGCGATAACCTTTACATACTCGTACGTGGCGACCTTGCCAGGATTAAGTTTTGCCAGGATTAGAGTTAGCCAGTATTTGGTTTTTCCAGTTTAATTTGTTAGGTTAGGTTGTGGTGCTTATCTGCTGGGTGTTTAAGTCGCCTCGAGCGCGCATTCACGGTCTGTGGCCCGGAAGTGAATTCCAACTGTGCATAGGATTTTGTTAGCCCTTGCGCTACCGAGGTTTGCCTTTGCCTCAATATTCACGGCTCTGTTAGCCGTTGTTTGTAATAATTTATTTATCTTTTGACACTTGCAGGGGTGTCTTCTGAGGTTTGCTATACGCCTCGTGTTCACGGTTGTTTGATTTTTTTGTGTTTATCTTTGTACTACTTACATTTGGATACTTTGAGCATCATTTTTTTTTAAAAGAGGTTTGTTTATTGCCTCCTGTGTGGGAATTGTGTGGTCCCCACCGTGTGTTTAACCTTTTTTTAATTATTTTTACCACCTTTTATTTAGCATTCTTTTGTGCTTAGTTAACTATTGCGTGTCATTTCATTTTTCGTTTGCTATTCATAACACTGGGGTTTTCTTCTTTGCAGAGTTAACCTGCTCACTTATTTTGGGGTTTGTCACCTATTCGTATAACTCTCATTATCGACTTACCTTTAATTCTTTTTCCTTACTCTTGTTTCTGTCATTATGTCCCACATTAATGAGCTTAAGGACCAGGCAGTGGAGCTAGGCTTCACTTGAAATAAAATTGCTTAGTATGTCCTTCAATAACAAGCATTTGAACGTGAGGAACGTGAAAAGGACCGCCAAGCAAAAAGGAAAGAACGTCAAGTCCAGGCTAAAAAAAGAGGAGAAAGAACGAAAGCTTTAGCTGGCCCGAATCCAAGTCGAAGCACAAGCTAAAAAAGAGGATGAAGACAGGAAGGCTCAAAAGAGGATAGAAAGCTTCAACTGGCCCGAATCCAAGTAGAAGCGCAAGCTAAAAAAGAGGACGGAGACAGGAAAGCTCAAGAAGAGGATAAAAAGCTTCACCTGGCCCAAATCCAAGTAGAAGCAGAGAAGGTTAAGATCGAAGCGGAGAAGGAGATTGAATTAACTCGAATCTCCGCCTCCCAGCAGCCTGATCCTGTTCAGTTCATTGATCCGGTGAGTCGACCTAAACTTCCTCTATTACAGGATGGAGAGGATATCACTTCGTACCTCGACCGCTTCGAGAGGGTTGCTGAATTGCTCGAAGTGAACCCCGAGAGGTAAGCCATGAGGTTAGAAAGTTTACTCACCGGTAATACTTCTGAATTATATACCTCTCTGCCAATGGATGTCACCAGGGAATACAACCTTTTGAAAAGAGCCCTTCCTGTCGGCTTCAATAAAACTCAGGACGGCTACCGTACTCTAGGTTCACACGACCCTCTACTCTATCGGGAGCAATCCAGCTAGCGGATAATTGGACTTCTGCTCACCCCAGTCTTTCAAGAACTTCTAGCTCTCATCCCAAGAAGTTCGTGCGTCCATCCAACCCGTTTTGGAAGGGGAAAACAACTTTGTCCACCGCTAAGAGCACCTCACAGAATTCCTCCTCCACCCTGACGTGTCATGACTGTGGTGAGATTGGCCACATTTGTCAGCAGTGCCCAATAAACCCCCTTGCCTTCAAGGATGGCTCGTCTTCGTCGAAACCCTTTAAGGTGGGAATCTTTCTTTCGGACCGAAGCGTCCATCACTTCCAGGCTTCTGGTACTATTAACGGGGCCTGGGTTTTGACCATTATCAGGGACACTGGTTGCTCTTGCGTAGTAGCCTCTGAGGATGTCTGCCTGACACGGACGTCACCGCTTGCAAGAAAGTCTTTGTGGCCGACTACTTGGGACGAGTTGACTCATTTCACCTCGTCTCATGCTATCTTCGTTACCCTCCCTTACTTCTAAGGATGGACGGACGTCATTAGAGCGCCAATTAAATTCGCTAGTGTACTGGTTAGAAACATTCCGGGAGTTAGGGACCTTGATGCTTTTAAATTCTTACCTTCCCCAGCTCCACCTCAGTCATCTGCATCCCTTACTCCACCGAGAACTTCTTCCATTATCACCGGAACTCCGTCTGCACCTAAATTCCACCATGTTCGTGCTGTCCAGACCAGGGCAGGGAAAATGAAACGAATTCACCCCTTAGCTTGCCTGCTCTCCAGCCCCTTTCTGTGACCATTGACGACTTCTGTCGACTGCAAACTTCCTGTGGAACCCTCTCTGCTGTTCGAGCTAAAGCCGTCTCAGGCAACTTTTGAGTGACCGAACTGGGTTTTCGGCCTTTGAATTGTTATATGGCCGCTCAGTCCGTGGCCCACTAACCGTCCTCCGAGATCTGTGGGAAAAACGAACCCTCCAGGACGACGACCAGACCAGCTCTCAGTACGCAATCGAACTGCAGGAGAAGTTGGCCGATTGTTCTAAAATTGCTGCCCAACATGCCGAAGTCAGCAGCTCCTGGTACGAGACTTATTTTGATCTTAAGTCACAGGACCGGCAATTCAAACCGGGCGATAAAGTTCTGGTAAACTTCTCGTAGCCTGGAAACGCCCGTATAAGATACTTGAGGGGCGGAGTAAGGTAGATTATCTCATAGAGGTTCCTCGTGGACCCCGTCTCTATCATGTTAATCTTTTAAAAATATATTATCGCAGGGCCCAGGTGCAGCGAGTGTAAGTTGTAGACAAAACTTCCACCCTGGATTAACTTATGGTTCCTGGGAAGGAAGGACTAAGAATCGTCGAGGAAGGGAACTGGAACAACTTCCTTCTACCTTTGACACCCGATGGTAGTATTTATTCTCCTTCGTCTAAACCCCCCGAGTTTGGAACACTACAACAGGATCAGCTATCCCAACTCCAGGAACTCCTGGGTGGGTACCGGGTTGTTCTTTCTAATGAACCCGGTTGTACCTCCACCCTCTCACATGACATTAATTTGACGACCACCGATTGTATACAGCCAAAAAGGTATAGAGTACCCATTCAACTTAAGCTTGCCTTTGAGAAGGAGGTAGAGACCCTCTTTACCCAGGGATCATCCAACATTCCTCTTTCTCTCACTGTTTTCCTGTTGTCATGCTGAGGAAATACAATAGTTTGTTTTGGAGGTCAACCGCAAGCCTCTCCTTATCTGTCAACATTCAAGGGCAAAAACGACAGACTGCTTCGGTGGGTTCTAGCCCTTCAGGCCTATAAGTTTAGGGTTGTCCACATCGCTGGAAAGAACAACCTAGGGGCTGACCTTTTAAGTAGGTCCTCTATGTAATTATTGTATATATTTCCCCTTGTTTATACTTTACCCTTCCTTTTTTTATCTACTATTCAGTAGATTCTTGTCTCATGCTTTCACTTTCTTATCATAGCTTACGGTGTTTATCGCAGGTCGACCCGCTTCGAGGCTACAATTTTGGCTTAAACTTCTGCAACTTACCAGTCTAATTTGCGTAGGGAAAGCGATTCATTCCTTCCTCCCCCCATTTGTGCCCGAATTTCCTTTTCCCCCTTCCGAATGAAGGATATAAATGGGACCGTGAGCCCTTTTAAGTTATTCTGTTGCGAGAATTCTGCCTGATTGTTCCGCTGAATCGTTGTCCATTCCGTCACTTACCTTGACGTTGTTAAATATTTGGAGACTCGTACTGGATTCCTTCGTGCAGCGAGGATTTTCTGCCATTGATTCCTGCCAGCGTTGTCACTGGCAGTTACGTTTGCAAGTGTTCTCCTTTGGGAAGCCGTTCACACTGGGCACGTGAAAACTCTCCCCCCAATCACCTCGCCCACCTCCTCTTTGTGGAATTCCGTCATCTCGAATTCCTTCACTCGGATCTTTGGGCCTTCGAATCATCGTTCCTCGTGGTCTCGACGCCTTTCGCCCGATATCGCCGTATGTGGGTTTCTGCTCTCTGAAGACCCTCATCGCATCTACCCCTGTGGACTTGGGTCGAATTTCCTCTTCATCGCCGAGCCTCTCTCGCCTGATTTCCCGACGTGGGTTCTTGCTTCACTGCTCTGGTATCAGCTATTTTGGAGTATCACTTTCTTCTTACGTCCCCTTTAATTTAATTAAGTGTTGTAAGTGTTATTCATGTAACTTTGGGCCTTCGGGTAAAGGACGTAAGACAAGGAGGTTATTCCGGAAACGCTTCTTACTAGAGTAGCGAAGCCTATTTAATATTCAACGGCGTGTCTCGTTTCGGATTCAAACAACATATTCATAGAACCCAATTTTGTATGCGCAAATATCTTTTTGGTTAAAACGACTTGTGGTCATTCGATGGTGATAAGCATTTGTGACTTTTCTTATTGTTTGATGACCCCCGTATAATTTGTTAACAGTTAATTTATTTCATTTTAAATTTTGTTATAAATAATACTGTAAATACTTTTTGTGTGTGTATTTATTTAACCCTTTGAGGATACCTCGTAATTTTGCACCGTCTTGATAAATTCTGGTGAATTTCTGGTAGGCCTTTAGATCCCTGGTCTTCTATAAATTTTATGTGTGTATTATTCTTTGGGCCGTGTGAACCTGGTTCCGCGATAGTCTTTGCAGTTATCTAAATTCCCTTGAACACAAGGCATTAGTGAGCGAGCGAAATTCAATCATCTCGGTCACTTTGGTCCAAAGGTGGTTCCTCTTAATTTCCTTTTAAATATAGCTTTCCGATCTTTCACTTATCCAAGGATCAAACGCATTTTACATGCAAGGCAGATAAAGGACAAATTTCCGCCAGGAACGGCCCCCTCCCTTCCCGGAAGAATCTTTAATGCAACTTTCGCTCTCTGACAAAGGTTAATGGAAGAAGCAGTACTGGGCGCCTTTCTAGTCCATCAGAGTGAGGAATAATGTTAGGAAAGTTCGACTAAATAAAAATAGGCCATCAAAGTTCATCTCGCGGGGGGAGGGGAAAGCTTCTCAGCTCCTTGCCTCCTTTCACCATGTGTGGTCATAGCAAAGAACGAACCCATCTATCTCTGACAAGAATTGAGCAAAGCCACTGGTAAATATTACTTCTGAGTGATTGGTCATTTCATATTGGTAATTTTAAGATTTGTGAGCTGCTCTAGCGGCGTTTATATAGGATAAAGGAGGCAAGGGGAAGGGTGAATGGCAGGAAACCAGCTGTTGTACTTCTTTCCTACTAATGTTGAGGAAGCTTGAGTCGGTGTTAACGCATTTCGTAGCGTCTTAGAGCTCATATTATGCATAGGCTATTGGTACACAGGTGCTATAAAAAGTTTCCCGAATTAATTTGTTGGGAGTATTTTTATCCAGACGCTCCGCAGATAAAAGAAGGAACCGTTAGGCGGCTTGGGCAAAGTAACGGTAGAGTCATTAATTAAATGTCATGACCTCACTCGCCAAAACATATCGTAATGTCAAGATGTCTTTTTTCCACATATCTAATGAAGGTTACCTCTCCAGTCCTGCCCGGTACCTGCTCACCGACTATCTACCCGTACCAATTAGGTAGTTAGAGCGCATGGCAGGTTCTAACCCTTACTCCTCTAGCTCGTTCTTTTCTTCCCTCCGGCAAGGGGGTTAACTTCGTACTTTGAGTGCCTGGGCTCGTTGTATATGATTGCTCGTTAAGGTTATGGGACCAACCCTGGACCCAAAAATTAATGGTAACCAAGCCTTCGTCACCCATAACCTTTTTCACCATTATTGTTCTTTCCATTTATCCACCTTTTTCTTCATCTGTCTGTCTTCTCCTTCATTCTCCCACCACACATCCAAAAAACCCTTATTACCTCCGTCAGTTTGATCTCATTTCAAAAGAAAGAATCCCTCCTTGGGTATACTGACCATTGACATTTGGTGTCCCTCTCATGCGCTGCCGAATTGATTGGGCACTCTTGTTTCCCTGGGAAGTGATCGGTGGAGTGATCTGAAGAGTAGAGATCGAACCAGTCGAGAACCATCCAACCCGGACCCGCCGACTTGATCACCGCCTTCTCAGGGGTCCCCATCGCGTGGCTGCAGCCAAACAGTCTTATTTCAGAAGTCGTAGAAAGAATGGGCATGAAAGGTGTGCAGTGTCAGTGGCTTTCATTACTCAGAGTGTGCAGTGTCAGTGGCTTTCATTACTCAGGGTGTGCAGTGTCAGTGGCTTTCATTACTCAGGGTGTGCAGTGTCAGTGGCTTTCATTACTCAGGAGGTGCAGTGAAATAGGCTGCCAACAACCACAATAACGATGCAGCACATGCCAGTAATTCACATGATGGTTTCCGGAACGCACTGGATACCACAAACCAGATAGCACGTCCAAATAAATGCAGACGAAACCCCACCAATAATGAAATTATTTACTCATTTAAGAACCAGACAAATAGTAAAGCGTTTCGAAAAAACGTCCCACCTAACACATAAAAGAGGCAGAAGAATGTCTTGGCGAATTGTTTGCCATTTTTTGAAAGGAAAATACGATTCCACTACCAAAGTACAACGCCGCAGGGAGACAAGAAAGGATTACACAACTGTAAGCCGAATACTGTATTTCCAACAAAATGATATTCTGTATTTCGATGATAGAATCTTCAGGATACTTTTAATTTGTGAATCTACAGTCATGGCCAAAAGTTTTGAGACTACTATATTTGGCCATATAAAAAAAAATAATAGAACTAATCAAACATTGCATTTTGTTTTTGTATGTTTGTTTCATACTTTGAAGATGAAATACGCAAAAATATACAGCTAAAACCCAATATATAAAATAAATACAGTCAATTGATACACGTAGTCAATATTTACAATGATGTCTCTTTTTTTACAGGACTGCTTCAATTCGTTTAGCGATGCTAAAGATCAAATTTGCGATCATATTTTGACTGATAGTACTCCATTTTTGTTCAATAAGCACCCGCAGCTTTTCGCAATTGGATGACTTCTGTTTATCAACAGTCAGTTTGATTATTCTCCACAAATTCTCGACTAGGTTCAAATTTGGCGAATTCCCAGGCCAAGTTCAAAAACTTTGGTGGATCTTATTTTCAGCCATGATTTTTTATTGCTTTTGCCGAAAAATGCAGTTATCTCTAAATTGGTCTCGAACTGTAGGAAGAAAATGCAGATGAAACAGGTTTTGGTACCATTCTGAGTTCATGGGAGTGTTCTTGGGCAACATTATTAGTGCTCCAGTTCCTTTAGATGAGAAGCAACCCAGAAATGGAGAATATCCGGATGTTTGTTTGATCGTGGGTGCGATACAGCAGGACTCGTCAAAGCGCTCCCTTTCTCCTCCTTAGCGAGACACCTTCCAAAATCTCTAAACAAGCGGAAGGGAGCTTCATTAGATTACGCCACAGGAAATAAGGAAAGATGATAGACAGGGTATTTCATCTTTTTTTCCTTTTTCTTTTTATTTTTATAAGACGAAACAAGGATCATATACAGTGGACCGCAAAAGTTTACAAAAACTGTTATAAATGCAAATTTATATAGTTTTAGCCAACGCAGGTTAATAAAATTTACAACGCACATGAAGAACATTATATAATAAATATAATGTAACGATCAGAACAGTAAAATGGTGCACTTTATAAGGACAATAGTGAAATTTGAAAACGCAAAAGTCTATAACACATTCATAAGAAAATGGTTTAGTACTTGGTTGCATAACCCTTGTTGTCACTCACAGGTGCAGACGCTTTCAGTCGTCACCTACGGTCTTTCTACAGGTGCTTGGGCTGATTTTGTTCCATTCGAATTTGACTGTAGGAATCGTATTCTAGGGCGCGTAAGCTCACACTTTTTTCTCAAAATCTGCTGATTGAATTTCGACCGAAAGGTTCTATTATTATCATTTCATCTGACCAAAGGATTTGTTCCCAGAACGTTGCCGGTTTATTTAACTGTTCATTTGCAAACGCTAAGTGAGGTTATATTTAAGGAGTAAGGTCTCCTTTGGAGTACGAGAAAAGAGACCACGACGAGGTGACATTCAACTTATTGTATCCTTGCTAACTTCAACTCTACTTGTTTCCAGATCTTAATGCAGCCCTCTAAGAGTAGTCATGGGTTTATCACATACTGTTCTAACGAAGTTTTCGAGTTCACATCCGAGGCCAACCTGAACGATCCAAAGAATTAATTGAATTACGGATCTTCCCGTTGAGTTTCATGGCACCAACTGAATGTAAAGGTATTTTAAACTGAATATAGTAGATCTTTCTGTACCCTCGGCCACTCTTATGAAGAGTTATAAAGCGTTCACGGAGATCTTGAGTGATTTGTTTGTTTTTTCCTATGATCAAGATGTTGACGGGACGATTTTTGCTTAGAATATTCTAGATATTCGGAACCACCGAAGATTAGTTTATAATGAGACTTTTTGCAGAAGTAACTTATTTATATGTATTCATATGAATTTGTTGTAAAGCTCTTGCGTTGTCAAATTTCACTATTGTTCTTATAAAGTTTTTCTTGTTCACCATTTCGATTTTTTTATCATTACATTGTATTTATTACAGAATGTTCCACGTGCTTTGTAAATTTCTTTAACCTGCGTTAACTAAAATCATGTAAATTTGCATTTATAACAGTTTATTGTAAATTTTTGCGACTCACTGTATATAGATTAAGAAAGAAGGAAGAGAGAGATAGCAAACAAAATAAAATAATATAAACTATTTTATCCGTTAAAGAAAATTATATTGAAATGTGGATAGCAGCTGAGTGGTTAGCGCAGGCATAGGTTTAATCTGCATTTATTTTTCATTTTTTATAACGAGTTAAAGAGTTTATATTATTTTATTTCGTTTGAAATATCTCACTTCCTTCTTTCTTATACTATGTTGGATCCTTCTTTGATCTTATAAAAAGAGGAAATCGCTTTTGTTTCATTTTTCCTTATTTCCTAAGGGTTATTAAATATATATATATATATATATATATATATATATATATATATATATATATATATATATATATATATATATATATATATATAGTTCTCTTGAGCTGTCATTTTTTGGCCTAATATCTTTCCTTGGTAGCACAATTGTATTTATTTCATCTACTTTTATTTCCTCTTCTTTTAAATTCCTTTGATTATGATGAATTTGAATTTGTTACTATTTGCTTTTGTTTTATTTTCCTTTCGCAGTTGACAGGTGCTGTATCTCCCTAGCCATATTCTGAGCTTCTTTTTCCTTGATTTTCTCAGATGTTTTCGAGGATTTGGATGTCTGCTGCGAATTAAACATTAACGTTTGAAATCACGCAAACGTGGAATAAGATGCCCAACCGTGTAGTAGAAAGCACGTCAATTAATATGTTCAAAAACCGACTTGATGAGAACTTCAATAGTGTAAATATAACGTACTCGTATTAGGAGCATAGAAGAAAACGTCATATGAAAAAACGGGTTAGGAATAAAATAAAATGAAATGAGCAATAAAAAGATGCCAGCGACGCCTCCCTGCATGGAGTGAATGTGAATTCCCTTTTTCTTTTTCTGTTTGTCCTACTATTTTCATCACTAGCAAGCGAACCCTGTGGGAGAAGAGAGTACTGTCCTATCAACCTCCCCCTATCCCCTTGTTCGAAGAAGTGTTGTGTTCGTGTATTTGAGGGATAGCCTAACCTGCATGTCAAGGGTACACACGTAGATAAGTGTGTACCGTAGAATTGAAATAATTAGAAAAGGCATGTAAAGAAAGGTTAAATGATACACATGTAGATAAGTGTGTACTGTAGAGTTAAAATAGTTAAAAAAACAAGAGAAAACAACATGAAAAAAAAGCATGTTACGATGTCATGGTATTGCAAGGACCGAGTGGTGGTGTACGTACGTATAGGTTTGTTACGTACTTCAAAAACTCCTTGATTACGTTTTCTCTAAGAGTGCTATATTATTATTATTATTATTATTATTATTATTATTATTATTATTATTATTATTATTAAGTTAATTTTTATCTTTGAGGATTTCTAGTGCCATGCTCAGCGTTGCGAGGATTGAATTAATTACTTCTAAGCAAATAGATTTTTAATTACAACATAAAACAACGTGAAATAATCAAAAGAAACTACACAGCTATGAATTAAACGAGTTTAAGTGAGACTTACTAAATTAAACAAATGAATATAACGTAATGGTTGACCCAAAGCTCAATTTAATATTGGACGCTAATTGACCTTCAAAAAAATACTGGAATTTATTTACCTTTAAACAACCACACGAGAATCTGGTTGGAGACTGACCTTGGCCTCAATTTTTTATCTAGACGCAAGAATGTTGTTTGCGGCCAGACGCGTGGACGTATTCACAGACACTCCAGATACTTGTCTGGCGCGGGGATAGACTTAAAGCCACAGGTGATTTCGGTGCTGGCGACGGATGGTGTTAAGCACGCTGTCTTGAGAAGATGATTTCAACCACGGGGTCTGGAAAGTATGCTTTTTCAAATCTTCTAGTTAATCTTGGAATGTTTCGCACTGACGAGCGATGAGCAAACGAGTGAATTCTTTGACGAATGGGGTGTGTTTGAGGCAGTTCACTTTGGGGTATTCCTCAACGGTGAGGACTATCTCTGAGTTTTGTTGTAAACCAGGATATGGGTTTCTCTGACGAGATATGGTTGAATTTGTTTCTCAATACAAACTAAACTAAATTTCGGTGTGACCACCAGGAACTGTAGACAAGATGCTAATTTTCGGTGTGACCACCAGGAACTGGCTCAGGATGAGCTTCTTCTATGTCCCTTTCGTTGGTTGCCGGACACTCTAGCTGGACTTCGTCGTCTCGATGACTAACTCGATCTTCCTGCTCTTCTACAGTTATCCGCCTATATACTTCACCACCCTACTGGGGGTAGGGGAAGGATGGGGGGATGGAGTCTTCGGAATTAAGCCTCCTCCTCTAACGGCGCTTCTCCGAACGCCTTTCACTTAGCCCTAAAGGCACCTTCTGGCTTTTGGTCGACGCTCCTCTAATTTCGTCAATGAAGTGAAATTAAATACCAACTCTTAGGGGAAATATTGCCGGTCTAACCAATGTTAGGCTCGCCTCGAGGCGAGGGGAGAGAGGGGGAGTTAAGTAATCGGGTTACGCCGTCCAAATGCCAGGACGTTGCGGTTACCTAACAGGGCCTCTGTTTTTAGGGTGGGATATCGATTTCCCTACATACACTAACGTTTGAAAGTAGTAGTTAACATGTTCTGTAAGCGGGCTGGCCTTGAGTGGACCTCAGGGTCTTTGCTGGTCCTTGCTTCTGTAGTTCCCTCCCTTATTATGTTTAGCTGCTATATTATATATGTCCTTGTTAAGCTTTTCTATAATACTAACGAACAAAAATTGTTTCACTTGTTTCGTTTCATGTTTCTTCTATATTTCTTTCGTGCAGAATACGATGACGGCACTTTTCATAATAGATTAAATATTTTGTCAATTTAATTTAGAATCAATTTTTTATTATGTATAACATTATCTCTTCATGTTATATTTGTTTTTCTTGACTATATTGCATTAATTTTTGAGTTTTATTGTTTCAGATTATAAGATGACGGCTTCTAGACCCTGCAAGATAGCAGCAGACTCCTTTAGTTATATGTTGGACATTATTTTTGCCCCAAACAAGTCAAATCTGTTATTTCGTAGGGTACCAAATATTGTAAGACAAAAAAAATACTTCGGTACTCCAATTGAACACCAGGATAAGTGTTGGGTTCCTATGTAATCTGTGTTAGCTGCAAATTATACTAGAGAGATGGATGGCGTCAGCAGAAAATGCATTTCGTTTGTCATTCCAAGAATCTGGTGAAAAACGACGGACCATCTAAACGACTCTTATTTCTGTATAGTGGACGTACCTAGTTATAAGGAATCACAAAATAGAAAGAGACTGAACTATCAACACATCCCATCTTCAATTGCACTATTGGCCTATGACGAAGACCTGCCGATTCCAGCTCGTCCAACTTTTGAATTTACAGATGAATTCAACATAAAAATGTTGCATTAGAGTCGAGATTGGAAAGAATGGTAACCAGCGCGCACACGGGAATGGGAACCAGCATGCCTACGTGAACAACACAACTTCTCAATCTAACAAAAGCTGTGTGACCTCGTAAGAGACTTGAATCTAACTAAATCTGGTGCACAGCTTTCTTCCATGCATATTGAAGGAATTGACCTTCCTGGAAACAAAAGTGAAAATTTCGAAGTAGTGAACACGACTTGCACCTTTGGCCCAGTTCTTTTCAATGTACGAGTCGCTGCGCTCCTGCAAGAGGTCTGTTAGAAGCGATGGATTTTAAACACGATTCCGATCAGTCGCTTGTGTTAATTGACAACTCTATAAAAAGTCTAAAAGTAGTACTGCTTAACAACGGCAACCAGTATCCATTTATCTCTATTTGCCATTCCATACAATTAAAAGACACTGCGGAAATATAAAAATTGTGCTAGAAAAAGTCAAATAAGTGGGATGATTGTGGCGATTTCAAGTCATTGAGATTCTTGTTCAGATTTCAGGATGAAATACTAAAAACCTTTGTTTTGTGCTTGTGTACTATCAGATATAGAGCAAACCATTACATGAAGTGATAACAGCAGGAAAGACTAGCCCCACACTTGGGTACGCACATTGTAAATCACACTGCTCTTGCGACCATGGAGAAAATCCTACTACTTCCGCTCCTTATTAAACTGGGCCTGATACGAGCGGTGTTTTTAAAATTTGCCCGCGCAAACTTTGCTTTTGGTGTGTTTATTTTACCCCAGGTGAAGCAAATGCTTCCATCCGAAACTCTGGAGATGAAAATAACAGAGGTCGATAAAAGCGTGGGCCGACAATTGAGCGCAGGAGTAATAAGAGAAAATCCATTGAGAAACAAAAAAATACTTTTACAAAAATTTATTCAAGTGAATTAAAACTGAAACTGTTTAACTTTACATTTGTAAGTCTATATATATTATATGAAATTGCACGGAGGTAATCGAACTTAGTTGCTGTTCGGTATCCTTGTACAAGTTGTACAATGGCCTTATTTGTTACCATGTATGTTTTATGCTTCGCGTCGTCCTTATGCCCTGTATCTATTCTTAGAATTTTATTTTGTATATGACTTTGTTCCACCCTAATAATATCTATAAATTCGTAAAAGGTAGGCTGGATGTGCCCAACAGACATTTGAATTGCTCGATACCATCCTTCTGCAGAATTATTCGTTCGTGGATCATCAATTAGAACGCGCTCATAGACACTGCAAATGTGTGTGTGGGGGGTTTTGAGAGCATTTCTTCTTCTTCTCCTGAAAGGTTTGCCAACCCATGTGTCTTCGAAATTATGGACCTACTCCTCTAACTCATCAGGCATTTTGTCTTGCAACAATTCAAATACACATATTATGTCGCTTGCAGGCATGAATGCTAAACCCACGAGCATTTTCGAGTATTACGTATCTCGAGTCTCGAGTATTACGATACAGCTGTGCCGAAGACAGCTCTTAAATCCTTTGCCATAACAGCTTGGCCAAGATGAAAAAAATCACCCGAACACCTCCGCATTACTAAACACAGAAGAAAAAGCGTTATGACTTGCCTTTAGGTAGTCACACAAAATTGACTTTGGGGAAATTGTTTCATCCATCAGACGTAGTTGAGTCAGAGCACGGCGATAGACTTCCTCAGACTTCTTCTGTAGTAAAATGTAAACCATAGGAAGGACGCTTCCTCTATAAATTATATGAATTACTAGAATTGATTAAATAGCTTTGAAGCTATTTTAAACGTTTCATCGGCAAACCACTCTTTATTTTCCTTCATCAGTGTTAAATTTTCTGCAGTAACAAATATAAAATATCTATCAGGGTCATCAGGACCAGGGTCATGACCCAGAAAGTTCTCCTCTGCATACGTGCAAGAAAATTGTTGAGGGATAGTAATGTCTACAACGTCGCTTGGGGCTGAAACTGGGATTCCTTTACATTTCCGTTGACGCTGAAGGGAACACTAATTTGGAAGGATAGATTCGCATCTGCAATGACGCAGCGCCATGACCCTTTACCGGAAATTAATACTCTGTCAAGTCTGTACGAATATCCTTCATATAAGATGGTTTCTTTTCCTTTCTCCCATATTATCTTCTCCATGCTGAAGGATAAAAGAAAATAATTTGAAAAAGTGATGAAATTTAAAAAAAAAAAAATTGTTTAATTGTTTAAATATATATATATATATATATATATATATATATATATATATATATATATATATATATATATATATATATATAAAGTATATATATATATATATATAATTTGTTTCAAGTTATTCTTTTTATTTATTGCATTTAATTAGAGAGGAATGAAGTTTTAATGTAAAAATATGCAGGTCATATAGCCAAATAATTCGATATATAAAACTATATATAGGGCCTACTTATTTTTTTCAAGTGTGTATTTGTTTCCCGAGTGAATTCTGAGCTTGAACCGAGAATACAGGTTACTTTCGAGAAATCGCCCGCAATTGCCCATAAAGTAAAAACAGAAATGGCCGGAGCTTAAAAGTAACAATCAACACAGTCTGAATATAAGTTCACCAAAAACGTGTAATTTTAAAATAACACTTGAAAAATTACTTAATGGGCAAAACACATAACATGGAAATAACAGTACGAGTATATACAAAATTAAAGTCAGCTTACCTTTACAACTTCTGAAGAGCTTCTGATCCGGATCACAGGCAAGCCCGCTCTACTACGACTCTGATTTAGACGAGGCTTAAAAGTAACCACCAACTAACTGGCAGTTGAGACGGAATCAGCAACAAGCGTTCAAATCTGCGCTCAATTATCGTTGCGCTCAATTTAGGTTGCGCTCAATCGTCGATGCGCCGATAAAATAGCTTTGAATGAGTTCAAGAACGTTGTCAATGGATTTCTAGGCAACAAGAAAGCGGCTAATTAAAGGCTCTTATTTAAGAATTGCTTAAAAGTTACGCCGCGATGGGATGCAAAATGTCACTTAAGCTGCAGTATTTGCCATCCCCTTTGGAAGCCTTCCGATAGAATCTTGTGTTGTGTTGGAAGAGCAAAAGGGACGGCTCAATCAGGACATAGATTTAATGAAGAAGTGACATGAAGTAAGGTGCGATGAAGCGATGATGGATGTCTCCCTATGGAACTAACTTTGAGAAGACAATACAGACCCCAAGAGGCAATGAAGTTTTTGATTCATTGAAACACCTTAGCGATCATTTTTTTTCCAATATTCTTGCTTGCTCGTTATATAATATTATATTGTAATTACAAGATATAATATAATGCAGTTGATAGTAAAATAAATATTGTGCTTTTTATTCAAGAATTTATACATATGCTTGTTGGTATGGAAAACTCATGTGAATTATGTATTCAGCGTGCCAAACTTGATAGAGAAACACAAAAGTGTGAGTGAAACAGAACTTTCATAAAAATCTGTTACACATTGTAATGTTTGCTTCATGTTCTTAGTCACATCCTGCAATTCTTTCCTTGACAATATCGAATATTTTACCCAAGTATTTCTGATAGTTCTTCCGTTACCAAGTTTGTGTTAAACTTAAAATTCCATTATTTTTTTTACTTTATTCTGTTCTACAAATTTTTGTGTATTCTGATTGACCAGTACAGTATGCTAATATTATCCTTTGTATAAAAGAATGAAACTGAACCATATTCTGTTCTGCGCAAAGGGTGTCCCAGGGAACTGAATGAACATAAAGACGCTCAAAAAAAAACCTAATAGCTATCAGGCAAACAGATTTGGGACAATGGTGAATTATATATATACGAGAGGTGGCCAATAAGTTTTTTCAGAATCAGTAGGGCAAAACAGAGGAAGGGGGATGGCTGTTTGTGGGGTTGTTAGGACAAGTTATGAAAAGTCAGGATCTGCAGCCGCACGCTCCTGCCTCGTTTATTTAAGAAGCAGTAGCTGATCGCAGATCGTGAGTCACAAATTTTTCAACAATGGAAAAGGTTGAGCACCGCGCAGTGATCAAATTTTTTACCAAGGAAGGCAAGAATGCAAAAGAGATCCATGAATGCATGGTTGCAGTGTACACCCACACCACCCCTTCCCATGCAACCATTGCTCGCTGGAATAGGGAGTTCCGCCATGGTCGTGAGTCCCTTGAAGATGACGTCCGTCAGACGTGACCAACGAGAACAATGTGGCCCGTGTGAAGAGGATGATCCTCGAAAATCGACGGGTGAAGGTCGAAGAAATCGAGCGAGAACTTGGAATATCACATGGAAGTGTTATCAACATCATCCACGACAATTTGGCCATGACCAAGGTCTCTGCCCGTTGGGTCCCTGGAAACCTCACGCCCAATGATCGACTTCAACGTCGTCAAAGTCCACAAGGCCAGAGTTGCACAAGCTGCCCTGCGCGAGTGCGGATTCGAGGAGCTCAACCATCCCCCCTACAGTCCAGATCTGGCCCCTAGCGACTACTTTTTATTCTGCACTGCATGGACGCTGGTTTGGGGACGATGAAGATGTCCAGCTCGCCGTCCAGGAGTGGATTTAACAGCAGTCGGGAGATTTCTGGTTGTCGGGAATTCGAAGCCTCAGGGACAAGTGGCGCAAGTGCATTGAAGTCGAGGGTAGTTATATTGAAAAATAATAAAACACTTTTCCTCATATCTCGTTTCCTTATATCCGAATTGCAAAACTTATTGACCGCCCCTCGTATATATATATATATATATATATATATATATATATATATATATATATATATATATATATATATATATATATATATATATATATATTGGTGATGGAGTCGTTCCTTGGGAACCTTATTCGTAGCAGGAATATGAAGACATATGCGATGGTTACGAACATTTAATTTTCCGGACGTTTCGGTCATTAACGATGAACATCATCAGCGAATTCTAAATACAAAGAATTATTTTTATAAGAGTAACTAAACACAGCAATAAAAAACATGACAGGAGTCAAAAATGATAACCGAAAGCAAGAAGTTAAAATGAAATATATAATCTTAAACCGTTGAAAGCAAATGGATGAAAATCTATTAATAAGAAATTGATTAACCTCGTAAAAAATAACTAAATTAAATAATAATCCATGAGTTTAAAATATGCATAATAAATATGAATTAAATTCCTATTGAAATACAAAAATTGCAAACTATAGCAATAAAGTTGAAAGCAAGGGATGAAGAAATCGATTAATAAGACTGAGAAAAAAAGATTAAATAATCCCATGAGCAGCAAATATGAATAATAAACATGAATCAAGCATCAAGCGGAATACAAAAAATTCACTATAAACCACAGCAAGAAAGAATTATAAGAGCAGGGTGAATAATCCAAAATAAGTTAGATCAGGGGGTATGTAATCGAAGCGGATATTAATAAATGGAGCGAAGCAAGTAATTCAATTAAGTTAAATTTTAAGTGATTGAACATTAAATGATACGAGTAGACTAAGGCACGAAAGTTTAAATAGTCAATAATGGAGGGGTCAAAAAGGATGACTAAAACATTAAATTAAGGAAAAGTCAATCATAAACCAGATCATTTAGATATTAATGGGACAAACTAAAATAGAAATAAAAATTTCTCTGCACGAGTACTAACCTTATTACGGTGAAGCTGGGCGTAACAACTGATATTACGGACAGAATTAGGCAGAAAGAAAACTATTAAGGGGGATGTGGTTGGTTGTACATTTGTCTATATAGTAAATAATTTAAGGGAGGATGAATAATCATTGAGTTCCGGGTTTATTTGTTTGATGTAAAGTGATTCAAGATTTTTCAAATCCAGAGAAGAGGAGGCAGAAGAGAGTATATTAAAGGAATCAGGGTAAAGCGGGTGGTTATGTTTTAGTGAATGTTCTCGTATAGAGGAGTGTTCGGGTTTGGAGATGGGAATTTTGGTTCTGTATGATACTCCGATATGCTTAGCGATCCTACATCTTAATTGTAGACTTGTTTGGCCTACATAGCGACTTTTTCAGGTCGCACAAGTGAATTGATAAATGATGGAAGAACGCAGGCATAATGGGAGTGATTCTTTGTGTCGAAGGAAAGTATAGACACCAAGAGGATTAGAATTAATTAGGAGAAACTTGCATTGGGGAAAGTATTTATTAAGAGTCGAGAGTAAAGCTTTGTTGAATTTGATGTCAATTGGAAGATAAGGCAGTTTTAAGAATAGTTTTTGTTTGGGGACAGTTATTAGAGGGGTTTTGCGAGAGAACATTTTAAATAAGAAATACTCAAATGAATCCACTTCTTAAATTATAGAGGTAGTGAAGTGACGATTATGATGATGATGATATGTAGTGGAAACCTTTAAAAAAAATTAGATAAAGAGGCCGATGCTAGAGCCGGATAGGACGTAGGCCACATGCCGATGTTCTAGCTGCAAAGAGAAAGTTCTTCTTGTATGGAATGGCGAAGCCGCTCCTCTTGTCCATTACACTGATTGCATACCAATTTTGACATCATATGATCAGTAGACAGCAGATTGTTAAAATTATTCACAAGGGTTCAATTGTTCAGAGGCTTTAGATTGGGATAGGTCTACGGGAGCACAACCCCGAATGAAAAAGCTGTGAGTGGGGTCCTACATTGGGCGGCTTTCGACAAACAGGATGTCCGGCAGACCTCTGCAACCTCTCACAGTCGATGGTCATCCTGATTAACTCTTGCCACCATCAATCCAGTGTGAGGCTAAGCTGTGGGGATAGGCTCAGTGAAGCCCCTCTTCACATTAATCCACTCACTATGCAAGCACAGCCCCACTCATCTTTCATCTTTTTCTCATCTCTCTCTCTTTTATTCAATCATCCCCTTCACACACTCATCACTTCATTAACCCTTTATCATCATACCCCTAAATTCATCACCACTTTCATCGGGTGAAGCTTGAGTCGTCTTCGTATTCGAAGGACAGCTTTAAGAAGAAGAATTTTCTCAACAGTCTGAATTTTTAGTTTAATGTGTTACAAATTTTTACTTAAGTTATCGATAAGAGTACCTTTTAACTTTGGAATTTATTAAAAGAAGAAAAAGAGGAACTTGCTGTTCTCAAGTAGACCTTCGGGTTGTGGCCTACAGCCGATCCAGCTTTACCAACGGGCTTCTATGCTAAACAAATTTAAAAGGTTTCTAGTATATAGCTCCTAATAATTTACTCTGTGTACATTTTCTTTTCAGATGATGTTTTCTTTCGAGTCCTAAAGCAACAAAACTTCTATCGGAATCCTTTCGACATACAGGTAACGACTCCGCAGTGCTCTTTTTAACGATCGAAATTTGCTGTAATAATTTCATTTTGATTTACTCGTTATCAAGGGTCAGTAGCTATTTCTTCTTGATAAAGATTAAAATAGAAAATCAATTTTAGCAAAAACTTCGATAACACCTTCGAATATCGAAAAAAACAAAAGACAACCATGACATAATTTTAATCAATTTTCTCAATATGTTATAAATTTCACCATTTTTAATTCTTTTTGACTTAAAAAATTGCAAAACATTTGATAATCACAGCTTTCTACTGAGTCCTCTCAGACTCGAGGTAAAGTGAGCTTGCTCATGAGTGGTAGTAGGAGGTGAAAGCTGATTTTCTTGTAGAGTGAGACGTGCATTTTTCAGTAACGATATATATGTGGCCAGGGCCAGTTTAAGGAGCTGCGGGGTCCGTAGCACAAGGAACAGCAGCGGGGCCCCACACGTATATGTATATGTACTTAAAAACCACGATGCTCCCAAGTGCATCTTCGCTTTGAAGCTTGGCGCCTTATCGCAGCCACCTGAGTCAGTGTTTAAACAAGGAGGTTTATCTTCCCCCCGTTCGCCCCCATATACTGACCTCGCCAGATTGAGTTAGGCTTATGGGCAGATAAGGCATTGTTCCCAGGCTCGGCTGTTCATTCCCTCGAAGCTCCCACTCCATTGTCCCCCACGCCAAGGGAGTGTCTCGACTATTTAGATGGAAACTTTACCACTAAGATGAGATTGGAGATCCAGATTTTCGTCGCGAAACATCACCCCGACCCTCTCTCACTTTGTGCGCCAAGGGACCTTGACCTCGAGATTCACCATCACTTGTCCAGAAGGAGGACAATATCCCTTGAGTGCCAAGGTTCGAGCCTTTCGTGACGCCAAGTCCACAAGGCTTCCCCCTCGTTGTTTAGAAAGAGAACAACGTTAGAACAGCCATTGTTCGTTCGAGCCCGTTGACCAGAAACGGTTCTCACCCCTTCCCCTGTTGTTCAGAAGAGAACAACGTAGAACAGCCATTGTTCGTTTGAGCCCGTTCGCCAAGAAACGGTTCTCACCCTTCCCCCTTGTTGTTCAGAAGAGAACAACATTAGAAAAGCCATTGCTCTTGAGCCCGTAGACAAGAGACGGTTCTCACCCCCCCTGTTGTTCAGACGAGAACAACGTAGAACAGCCATTGTTCTTCAAGCCGTTCGTCGAGAAACGGTTCTCATTCCCAAGACGCCACGTCAGGATCATTTTATTCCCCCCCTTTGGCTGGAACTCGCCAGCGGATCGAAAATTCCTTCACGTCGACTTCCTCTGCACCACTAGTATAAAATTACGTAAGCCGAACGTTACCTTTGAGTATTTAACCATTTTGTCAATTTTATCCTGTGCTTTAAATGGTTTAGCGAACCATCCCATCTCTGTAACTTTATAATTGTTTTACCTTTTTAAATCTTTTAATCCTCGGATTAGCCCGAGCCCCCACGACCCTTTCCATTCTCTGTTTATGTCAATATTTTCCGTTTTGTGTATTGTTGATGGTTATTATTAATAAAACTCTATTTTATTAATGATAGCAATATTATTATCCTTGAGCTCAGTTCCACTTCTTAAGCATATCGAAGATACATAATATCGGCCCGCCAGACATCCACGCACTCTAAAGATAATTAAAGAAGTTCCCTCAACGAATAGTTATATATGGTATATCGTCGAGAGTCCATTCTACGACATATATATATATATATATATATATATATATATATATATATATATATATATATATATATATATATATATACTATTTAAATTTGGTGTCAGATGTGGGGTTTAACGCTATATCTTTGCAAACACTGGTCTCAGTCGAGTAAAGCATAGTGTTATTCGTTATAATAATAGAGTATAGTAGTTCCCTTTTGTTTTAACGATTGCTATCTCCTTTTTTGAAACTTAAGAAGCTGGAGTAGCTCAAGGAACTGTCATAATAATTTGTTTGTGTTTTTTTTGTGATTTTAGTCAGTGGTTATTTAGATCGAGAAACCAAGTACGAATAGGTAAGTGCCCATATTTAGGTAGGCTAATTTCTCTAGAAGGCATAATTCTTGTTGCAAGGAATTTTAGTTGGTTGACTATTGCGCCCCCAGGTGCAAAGATGACTCAGTTCGAAATCTTTAAAGCTCAAGGAGAATCCTTGGGACTTTCCGGAAAAGAACTAATTGAGTATGTTCAAGAGGAGCAAAGAAAAGAGCGTGAAGAAAAAGAAAAAGAAAGAGGAAGAGAAATACAACGAGAAGAACGAGAAAGAGAAATACAACGAGAAGAACGAGAAAGAGAAATCCAATGAGAAGAACGAGAAAGAGAAATCCAACGAGAAGAACGAGAAAGAGAAATCCAACGAGAAGAAAGAGAAAGAGAATTTCAATGGGAAGAAAGAGAGGAACGGAGAAGACAAGCTGAGCTTCACCATCAGATTGAATTAGCTCGTGTTGAAACAGAGATACAGTCCTCCAGTTCCCGCTCCGAAGCCCCCGGCAATCTCTCACTAAAGCTCCCCAATTTCAAGGATGGAGAGGATTTTGGAGCATTTTTAGCCCACTTCGAAAAGATCCTCGAAATCAATGACATGGATCTGGAGGCTGAAGGTGTAGCCAGATTACCTCCCCTGTTAAATTGTAAATTGCGCGAAATTTTTATATCTTTACCATCTGAGTGTACAATTAACTACAGCACCTTAAAAGCTGAGTTATTGGCCGCTCATAATATGACTCCCGATTTCTACCGCCAAGAATTTCGAGGAGGTCGTATTAAACCCGGACAGACGTTCCGTCAATTCGGATACATTCTTCAGAGGAATTTTAAATTTTGGTTAGAATCCTCAAAGGTTGATCCGAACTACGAGTCCTTAACAGACTTCGTGTTGCGAGATCAATTTTTGGCGTCTTTCCTGACGGAGATCCGCGCCTTCGTCAAGGATCGTCGGTGCCAGACCTTTAAAGAATGTACCGAAGAAGCGGATGTCTATGCCGCAAGCCATAATTTATACCCAAAGGAGAATCGAACTTCTCACCAACCCCCAAACCAGGAAAGAAGGAAGGATTAGCGCCCCTTCCCAGGAAAGCTGACAAGTTTCCGGGCCCCGTAAAACCCCAAAACTTCATTCCCCAAAACCAACAACGGGACTCCAAACCTCCCGTTAAGATTTCTTCTCCATCTCTCTTCCCGAAGCGACCAATCATATGCTTCACCTGTGGTGTAGAAAACCACATGAGCTGGAATTGCCCCCAAAATTCAAGACTTAAAAGCGGACCAGCCCACCAAGTTTACCAGATTAATGCCACCCCGGCTTCCCCAGTGGTGCAGACCCAAGCAGCAACTTCTCCCCCTCCGTCAGGCCACCAGGTAAATTTTATTTTTGATAAAAGTTCTCCAGGAACTTTAAAATTTGAGGTGGGCAGCGTGAACGGCTGCCGAGTATCGACTCTCGTCAGGGACACAGGATGTACGTGTTTTATCGTGTCCGACGAATTCCTCCCCCCAGTGGACCCTAACCACGAAAAATTTGCGGTGGTACATGACTACCTTGGGCGGGCGAACCAATTCCCCGACGTTAGATGTTACCTGCAGTGTCAATATTATGATGGCTGGGCTGAAGTCATTTCAGCACCCATAAAATTCTGTTCTGTACTTATAGGACAGAGCCCTCAAGTAAGCTCCGACCCTGTGTCCCAGGCCGCCCTTACTCGAGGTTGAGCTAAGAAGGAAGCCCAGGAGTCCGTCCCCCTCAGAACCCCGATACCATCCGAATTCTCGGAGATCCTTAACCAGGACTTTAGGACGGCACAAAAAGAGTGTGAAGCACTAACACCCTTATGGGATAAGGCCCAAAACCAGGACATGGAGACTGTCCGTGGACCCAAAGTCATCAGGTACCTGGAGGAAGGTGGCCTTTTTTATCGATCCGCCGAGGACAGTAATAACGCTGTTACTACTGTCCTATGCCTTCCACGATCCCATGTCCCTATAGTGCTCAAAGTGGCTCATGACAGCATTTTTTCCGGTCATTTTAGTCACACTAAAACGGGCCAGCGCATTTTTAAATATTTTTATTGGCCGGGTGCTGCAGCTGACATCTTAAAGCATTGTCGATCGTGCGATGTGTGCCAGAAGACGTCCGCTAAGGGGCGGGTCAAACCTGCTCCCTTACAAAGGGGACCAGTCATTACTGAACCCTTCTCCAGAGTGGCCATCAACCTGGTTGGCCCTATCCCCCCCTTCTTCGAGCGAAGGGCACAGCTACATTTTCACCTTGGTAGACTTTGCTACCCGTTTTCCCAAGGCTGTCCCCCTTCGCCAAATCGACAGTATTTTTTGCGCCGAGGCCCTCATTTCCATCTTTTCAAGGGTAGGCGTCCCCAAGGAAATACTCTCCGATAGAGGCCGATAATTCACCTCTGAGTTGATGGAGTACGTAGGGAAGCTGCTCATGGTAAAGCCCCTTTTTACCACCCCCTTCCGGCCACAGACAAACGGGATGTGCGAGAAATTAAATGGAAATTTAAAATCCATTATTAAGAAGATCTGTGCCGAGCAGCCCCGCGAATGGCACCGATATCTCCCGGTCGCCCTATTCGCCTTTCGGGAAATTCCCCACCGTACATTAGGCTTCGCCCCGTTCGAGCTCCTTTATGGACGTAATGTACGTGGGCCACTCAGTATTTTAAAAGAGTTGTTAATCAAGCCCCAACTGAATCAAGAACTCCAGTCATCTTACGCCTATGTCTTGGACCTACGCCAGAGGCTCGAGAAATGCGCAAACATCGCCTATTAAAATGCCGATGTCAATTTGGAGAAATACAAAACCTATTTTGATGTCAGGTCCGAAGATCGTAAATTTAAGCCCGGTGATGAAGTACTCCTGCTCCTTCCCACAGCCAGTAATAAATTACTGAGCCAATGGAAAGGTCCGTACTCGGTCCGCGAGGCATGAGGACCGGTAGATTACCTCATTGGTACCCCAGCAGGCGATAAGCTCTATCACGTCAACTTATTGAAAAAGTACCACCGGCGCGCCCATGGAGATACTTTCGTAGCACTGGACGAAACATCGGTGCTTGAAGAGGATTACCCCGCGGAGTCCCTTAATGTAATCCAGAAAGTGTGCATCCAACTTGATGCCGATTACCCTCTTCCTTCGCTACCAGGTGAGCCTTTTGAACCCTCTGACCTGGATATCAACGCGCAGCTGACACCATATCAAAAGAGTCAGCTACAAGAACTATTATGTCAGTTCGACGACGGTATTTCAGAGAAGCCTGGGTGCGCTACTAGTTTCAAGCATGATATCAAATTAACAACCTTAGAACCCGTCCGTTCAAAACCCTATCCCATGCCGATTCATTTACGCCAAGCCTTTAACGCTGAAGTTGATAATTTAATTAGTTTAGACATCATAGAACCTTCCACCTCTAGTTATTGTTCCCCAATCGTCATGGTCAAGAAACCTGATGGCTCTTATCGGATGTGCATCGACTTCCGGAAGTTAAATTCGGTAACTGTGTTCGACGCCGAGCCCATCCCGTTGGTAGACCAAAACCTCCACCTTTTCGAAAACGCCAAGTTCATCTTAGAACTCGATTTGTGCAAGGCGTATTATCAAATCCCCCTCCGGCCCGAGGTGAAAGCATATACCGCCTTTGCAACGGAGAAAGGCCTTATGCAATTCAAGCGCCTATCTTTTGACCTCGTCACTGCTTGTAGCAACTATAACCGTCTCATGAGAAGGTTGTTAGATGGACTTCCAAACGTATCCTTTTACTTTGATAATGTCTACGTCGCTACTCACGAATGGGGTCACCATTTAACCAACCTATTAGCTCTCTTCGAGCGACTGCACGAAAATGGTCTCACCATTGGCCCCTCCAAATGCTATTTTGCCTACGAAACCATCAAATATTTGGGTTTCAAAATAGGACAAAGCCAGTTGGGTCCCCAAGAGGATAAGATTAAGGCAATCGCCGACATGCCCCTCCCGATTACAAAGAAGCAATTAAGATCGTTCCTAGGATCAGCTTCGTACTATCGGCGATTCGTTCCGAATTTCGCTGCAATTTCGGCGCCCCTCAGCTCCCTTTTAAAAAGGAATTCTCCCGATCGTCTACGTTGGAATGATGTCGCTATTTCCCATTTTAATCAGCTCAAGAGTAAGCTCATTTCTGCCCCCATTCTAAAGTTGCCCAACCCGGAAAATCCTTTGGGATTAAGACCGACGCGTCCAACGAGGGCATTGGAGGTGTACTCCCTCAATACGAGGAGGATGAAACGAGTCATCCAGTTGCATATGCTAGTCGTCAATTATTACACGCGAAAAGAGATATGCCACTATAGAGAAGGAAGCTCTATCAATTATCTGGGTCATAGACAAATTCAAAATGTACTTGATAGGAAAAGAATTTCAGATAGGAACCGACCACCGTCCGTTAGCCTATATTAGGAATGTGCGACACTCCAACGGCCGAATCATGCGCGCGAGTTTACTCTTGCAAGAGTATCAATTTAAAATAAATTATATAAAAGGTTCCGATAACCAGGTCGCTGACGCACTCAGTAGGAATGCGTTACCGAATAGCGTAGAGTAATTGTATTCATAGAATTAGTATCTCCATGTAGGTATATACCGTATTGTACGACTTAAATTAGATTCTCTTGCATTATAATTAGTTAATGTATATGTCTGAATTTTGTAACGCTTAATGTCTAACTTTTTTTTTGTATGTATATATTTGTACCCATTAAATTACGTATAAATTATTTTGTCCCATATGTACTAATTTTATATCATTTCATTGTTCCATGCCTTTTTTTTATTAAGTTTGTATTAAAGGTTATTTTCCCTTATAATCAAAAGATCAAAATAATCATATGTAGTGAGGTAATACTAGTTAGGTGCAAGAAGGTACGGTTGGTACAAGAAAACGAGTTCCCCACAACGGAGCTCTATCGTTGCCCCTTCTCTCTTTTTTTCGAAGTGACAACTTTCCCCGGAATAGAGGGGTGTGAAAGAACGGGTTGAGGCCGCGTTAATTTCAACCTCTATCCCATGTTATTTAAAAACTACGATGCTCTCACGTGCATCTTCGCTTTGAAGCTTGGCGCCTTATCGCAGCCACCTGAGTCAATGTTTAAACAAGGAGGTTTATCTTCCCCCCGTTCGCCCCCATACGCCGACCTCGCCAGATTGAGTTAGGCTTATGGGCAGATAAGGCATTGTTCCCAGGCTCGGCTGTGCATTCCCTCGAAGCTCCCACTCCATTGCCCCCCACGCCAAGGGAGTGTCTCGACTATTTAGATGGAAACTTTACCACTAAGATGAGATTGGAGATCCAGATTTTCGTCGTGAAACATCACCCCGACCCTCTCTCACTTTGTGTGCCAAGGGACCTTGACCTTGAGATTCACCATCACTTGCTCAGAAGGAGGACAATATCCCTTGAGTGCCAAGGTTTGAGCCTTTCGTGACGCCAAGTCCACAAGGCTTTCCCCTCGTTGTTCAGAAAGAGAACAACGTTAGAACAGCCATTGTTCGTTCGAGCCCGTTGACCAGAAACGGTTCTCACCCCTTCCCCTGTTGTTCAGAAGAGAACAACGTAAAACAGCCATTGTTCGTTTGAGCCCGTTCGCCAAGAAACGGTTCTCACCCTTCCCCCTTGTTGTTTAGAAGAGAACAACATTAGAACAGCCATTGCTCTTGAGCCCGTAGACAAGAGACGGTTCTCACCCCCCCTGTTGTTCAGACGAGAACAACGTAGAACAGCCATTGTTCTTCAAGCCGTTCGTCGAGAAACGGTTCTCATTCCCAAGACGCCACGCCAGGATCATTTAATTTTCCCCCTTCGGCTGGAATTCACCAGCGGACTGAAAATTTCTTCACGTCGACTTCCTCTGCACCACTAGTATAAAATTACGTAAGCCGAACGTTACCTTTGAGTATTTAACCATTTTGTCAATTCTATCCTGTGCTTTAAATGGTTTAGCGAACCATCCCATCTCTGTAACTTTATATTTGTTTTACCTTTTTAAATCTTTCAATCCTCGGATTAGCCCGAGCCCCCACGACCCTTTCCATTCTCTGTTTATGTCAATATTTTCCGTTTTGTGTATTGTTGATAGTTATTATTAATAAAACTCTATTTTATTAATGATAGCAATATTATTATCCTTGAGCTCAGTTCCCCTTCTTAAGCATATCGAAGATACATAATATCGGCCCGCCAGACATCCACGCACTCTAAAGATAATTAAAGAAGTTCCCTCAACGAATAGTTATATATGGTATATCGTCGAGAGTGCATTCTATGACAATATATATATATATATACATATATATATATATATATATATATATATATATATATATATATATATATATATATATATATATATATATATATATATATATATACATATATATATATATATATATATATATATATATATATATATATATATATATATATATATATTCTCCCCATCCCCATTTTCCTTTGGCGAGAGGGAAAAATTATCTGAGGAATTTAAAAGAACTGATAGTATGGCTGGGAGGACTCAACCGAAAAAGGAGTGCAAAAACTTAATTATTACTATTTTTTTTTACATTCTGCGGGGCCCCCTGAAGCGCGAGGCCCTCAGCATGTGCTACTAGGTTAAACTGGCACTGTGGCAATTACGGTCTCAGAGAATCGATTGCTGACCGCGAAACCTGTCAAAGGCAGGTTGACATTCTTCACGAGGTATATAGATTGTATGGGAAAAGGTGGGAAAGAATTGTCTCTAGTGGAGTACTATTTTTCCAGTATTTAAGGAGGAAAATTGAAGGTTACTATGAGCCCATGCATCATATCACCCTTCCATCATCCTGAGACCATCTGCGTGTCTGATCAGTTAGACTGAAGATGGAAGTCTGCGCACTTCCGAAACTGGGAATAAAGCGCTTCCAACATAATACGGCTCTGATCATATTAAATCCTCATGTTAATAGGAGTCCTTAAGTATATTACTACATGTTTTCTCTTGTCAATATCTACTTCGAAATATTTAGAGAGGTTAGTTTATCCAGTCACTTTTGTCGCCTTCATCGATAAGATCTCTCTAACCCCTCTACAGTATATCATGTTTTCAGCCTCATAGTTATTCTTTTTGTTAATTCCAACACTTCTTCCTCCTTCTTTTACTACTTTGTGGTCGTGTCATATTTTAATGAAAGACTGGGAGAGAACGATGATAAGAGCCAGCCATATATTCGATTTATTGGAGTTTCCCGAGAACCCCCCGAGAGCCAAACAGTCAGTAAAAGACCACATCTTTCGAGAACTACACGATCAATAAGGAAAATCCTCCCTATAATCACAGGGTTAATAAGGGTAAATTCTTCAGAGAACCACAGTATCAATAAGAAATAATCTTTATGAGAACCACATAGTCAATAAGGACACATTATCATGAGACCACACGGACAAAAAGAACTAATCCTCCTGAGAACCATACAGTCAATAAGCACTAATCCTCCTGAGAACCACACAGTCAATAGGGAGAAATTCTCCTGAGAACCAAACGATCAATAAGAAAAATCCTCCGTATAACCAAAGGATTAATAAGGATAAATCTTCCTGAGAACCACACAGTCAATGAGGATTAATCATCCTGAGAACCATACAGCCAATTACCATATAGTCAATAAAGGGAAATTCTCCTGAGAAACACACGGCCAATAAGGACTAAACCTCCTGAGAACAACACAGTCAACAAGGAATAATCCTACTGAGAACCACAATCAACAAGGAATAATCCACCTGAGAACAACACGGGGAATAAGGAATAATCCCCCAGATAACCACACAGTCAATAATGAATAATTCTCCTGAGAACTACATAGTCAATAAGGAGAAATTCTTATGAAAATTACACGGCCAATAAGGACTAATCTTCCTGAGAACCACACAGGCGCAAGGAGAAATTCTCCCTGAGAACCACACAGTCAATAAGGAATAATCTTTCTGAGAACCACTCGGTCAATAAGGACAACTCCTCCTGAGAACCACAGAGTCAATTATGATTAATCATTCAGAGATCCAAACAATCAATGACGAGTAATCCTCCTGAGAACTAGACGGCCAATAAGGACTTATCTTCCTGATAACCAAGCGGTCAATAAGGAATAATCATCTTGAGAACCACACGGCCAATAAGGAATAATGTTCCGGGGAACCACACAGTAAAAAGAACCAATTATCCTGAGAACCACACATTCAATAAAGACTAATCCTCCTGAGAACCACATGGCCAGTAAGGAATAATCCTCCTGAGAACCACACAGCCAATAATGACTAATCCTCCTGAGAACCTCACAGTCAATAAGGAGAAATTATCATCAGAACCACTCAGTCAATAAGGAATAATCCTCATGAGAACTACAGTCAATAAGGAATAATCCTCCAGAGAAACACAGTCATTACCGAATAATAATCCTTAGAACCACACAATCAATAAGGAATAATCCTCCTGAGAACAAAACAGTCAATAAGGAATAATCCTCTTGAGGACCACACAGCCAATAAGTACTGATCCACCTGAGAGCCAGACATTCAAAAGGAGAAATTCTTCTCAGAACCTAACGATTAACAAGGACAAATTATCCCGAGAACCACTCAATCAAATAGTAATAATCCTACTGAGAACTACAAAGTTAATATGGACAAATCCTACTGAGAACAACGCAGTCAATTAGGAGAAATTCTCCTGAAAGCCAGACGGCCACTAAAGACTAATAATCCTGAGAACCACACGGACAATAAGGAATAATACACTTGACAACCACACAGTCAATAAGGATTAATCTTCCTGATAACAACACAGTCAATAAGGAAAAATTCTCTAGAGAATCACAGGACCAATAAAGACTAATCCACCTGAGAACCACACAGTCAATAAAGATTAATCCACCTGAGAACCTCACAGTCAATAATGAATAATTATCCTGGGAACCACATAGTCAATAAGGAGCAATTCTCCTGAGAACCACACGCTCAAAAAGGAGAACCACAGGGTCAATAAAAAATAATCCTCCAGATAACCACACTGTCAATAAGGAATAACCTGCTGAGAATCACACAGTCAATAAAGAATAATCCCCGGAGAACCACACAACCAATAAGGACTAATCCACCTGAGAAACACAGGGTGAATAAGAAATAATGGTCCTGAGAACCACACAGTCAATAAGGAATAATCCTCCTGAGAACCGCACGGTTAATAAAGACAAATCATCCTGAGGCCCACACAGTCAATTAGCGACCAATAAGGACTAACCCTCTTGAGAACCGCACAGTCAATAAAGAACATTCCTCTTGATAATCACTCGGTCAATAGGGAATAATCTTCCCGAGAACCACACAGTCAATAAAGAGTATTCTTTCTGAGAACTACATAATCAGAAGGAATAGTTCCCCCGAGAACCACAGTCAATAAAGTCTAATCCTCCTGAGAACCATATAGTCAATAAGGTGAAATTCTTCTGAGAACTACAGAGTCAATAAAGACTATTCCTCCTGAGAACCACTCAGTCGATAAAGAATAATCCTCCTGAGACCCACAGAGTTAATTAGGACAAATTCTTCTGAGCACCACACAATCAATAAGGAGTAATCCTCCTGTGAAACACACTGCTAATAAGGACCAGTCCTCCTGAGAATTGAGTTTTGCGCTCTGCGCTAAGCCCTCGCTTGCGCCTTACCTTTGATCGCAGTGACGTATGCCTCGGAAGAACGCAGCGCCAGACTGCTCCAACGAGATAATTATCAACCTCGTTTCTGCTTCTAATCGAGTTTGTTGGGTTGGGGCCAATTCGTTGCCATAACAACGCCAACTTGAAGTTATTAACAGACGTCATAACTCCGTAGGGAGGCGTCGATTTTGTTTGAGGAGTTTCTAGTTGTCATATATTTATTTTCGAAGCTTTGTAACAGTGCTTTCGCCCCTAAGATGCTTGACCGCTCCCTCTATCTTCTTCTTCCTTTCACTCCATATACTTTTCCTCGCTGCCTCTCTGTTCATTTGTTTCTTTTGCAATGCATCATCTTCTGTATTTCGTTCAATTACCAATCATTATTCATCCAACTTACAGGATGGTCTTCAGCCGCTACTGTGTTTGTCAGTCTTCATTTCTCTCAGGGTATTCCAGGGTCAACTTGGGTTAAAATCTAATACAATCTTCATTTCGTTTTTTTTTAATAATTCTTTTTTAAAACATTTACGAAGCAGGTGCCTTGGGTGTAAGATGGGGTTTTCATCCTCATTAATACATTTTTAAGAAATTTTAATTGCCAAAAAAGGAGATTCGTTAGTAAAAAAGCGTTTCTATGGACTTAAATGTCCGTAGATCCCCCAATATACATCAGTTGGGACTAATCAGGTTTGATTAGCGTTGTTTTTGCCTCGCTCTTTCTCCAATTTCACCACTTATTCTTTTCTTTTCCTCTGCCCCCACCACATACTCCTTTCTTGAGCGCTTTCAGGACTCTTCCGAATGTATCGTTTAAATCACTTTGATTTTCGTTTCCAATCGTTTTGGAGTCCGAAGGTGGACCTTCGTACTGCGCCCCGTATTATAACGGACGCAATCTAGGAAAAAAGACGCATCAATTTCGCAAGACTTTCATTTCGTAGTCATCTAAACTTCACCCAAAAAGGTTTAAAAGAAGTTAATGATAATTTTATACGAGCATAAGAAAAAAAGGAGCCTATCAAAAACTAATCAATAGCATATTGTATAGTCTTTTTGTAGTTTATTATTTGTCCTTGTTTCATATGCGTAGTCTTATGTGTAGATTGGTTATTCTTGTCTCTCGGTCTGTGCTTTACTTCTGGTAAAGTTTAGCGTTTTTTGTGTATGTCCCCCAACGGGATGTCAACGTGTCTCTGTCTGATTTCGTCCATCATGTGTCATGGGACTTTCTCCCAGATTTTTCGGACTCATCTTTGCTGTTCAAAGTTAATTGGAGTCATCTGAAACATCTGATGTAGGTCCCTCTACCTCCTTCTTTCTCTCCTCCTAATGTTGGTGATTAAGAGTACTCCCTTATTTTGTACCCTTTGGAGGAGTTGTAATTTCTTTTTGGAACTAGTGTTAATAGGTATAAGTGGATACAGTAGCTTTGATCTTATGAGCACGTTGTAGATCTTCCTTCTTGGGGGTCATGTTCAGGTTTTGGAACCTGAATAGCTTGGTGAGCTCGACCTTCGCTCGCGCTGCTGTCTGAGCAACGTAGCTTCCCTACCCATTTTTACCTATCTTTAGTCCTAATACTGTCCCATCAGCGCGGGAATGGAATGCGGGCGTCGTATGTTTCGATATGGGCCCGTTTCCTACGGAAGAGAGGTATCACCTTAAATTTCTGGGTGTTAGTGGCGATTTTTCACCTTTCGTACCTGTTGATATGGTCGATTTCTCTGGTTGTTTTGTGCCATGAGTTCAGGGTTTTTGAAGGGGGCAGTGATAATCTGGGAGATGTCGTCTGCGAACTGGACGTACAGCGAGTCTTCCCTGACCGGATCGGGTAGATCGAGGGTGTATATATTGTATAGGAGGGGGCTTAGGGTCCCTCCTTGCGGTATGCCTGCAGTTAGCTCGAAGTCTGGTCCCGTGTAGTCGTATATTTGTATATACGCTATCTTGTCGGTCACGTAGTCACATAGAATTTTCTCTAGTCTTGGGTTTATTCCTAGTGTTAGTATTTTGTTCTGAAGCCAAGTCCTCCATACTTTGTCGAATGCCTTCTTAACGTCTCTGAGCACCAGGGCAGCATACCTTTTTTTGGCTAGCAATCTTCACCAGTTTTTATGTGATGATTGCTAGCGCCGTATCAGTCTTTCTCCCTCTTCTGAATCCATGCTGGTGTTGGCTATGTAGGTTGTTATCCTCCATAAATTCTTAGACTCTATTAGCAAACACCTTTTCGAAGACCTTGCTTGCGACTTCGAGGAGGGAAATGGGCCTGAAGTTTGCTAATGTATCCGGCGGTTTTCCGGTTTTTGGAATGAAGATCATTTTAGCGATTTTCCATTCATCCGGAAAATAGGCAACGTTTAGGCTCGTATTCATTATATTGACCAGCCCCTCTAAGATGTTACGGGGGGCGTTCAAGAAGTTAAGTTTGGTCAACTCTGTTTTACCTGGTGCTTTCTGTTTGAAGGTACGTAGCGTCGTTAAGATTTCTGCTTTCGTAATCTTCCATCCATAACCAGTCATCCCTCTGTCAGCAGTTATATTGTTGAACGGGTTATGTCCTGTCTAGTTCTTGTCTTAGTTGGTCGTGAATGTGTTCCTCAAAGTCTAGGTCAAAGTGTTCGTTCTCTTTTGGTGTGATGGTAAGTATATTCTTCCAGTAGTCTCTGAACTCTTCTTCCTTTCTGTTGCGTCCATTTTTGTCCCGTCGTCTTTGTTAAGGAGTATGTTTTTATCAGATGGCTTACCCTTTAATCTTAATAGTGTATTTCAAAATGTTCAGGGATCCAATTCCTTGTCTAGTTTGTCTATGGGGTCATTCCAAAGACTTGTTTTTTGTTCTGTTATGTCTGTCTTCATTTCAGTCCTTAGTGTTCTTAACCGTCTGCTTTTAACTCTGTCTGTGCCAGTTAGTCTAATTTATTCAAATGGTCTTTTGTATTCGTCCGTTAGGTCATATTTCTCTTGTGTCCATCTTGGTGCTGGTAACGTTTTTTAGGTTTTTCTGGGTACTGTTGCGCGGTCCGCCTCCACCAATTCCCCCCTTAACCTTACCAGATCCTGGTCGATCTCCTCCAGTAGGCTTCTTCGAGTGGTTGGGGTCTGTAATCACCGAGAAGGGTACGATACTCTTCCCAGTTCTCTGGGGAGAAGCATTTTCTCTCCCTAACGGGTATCTGTATTTGGCTTGAGGATATTTTTATCATGATGGCAACGTGATCGCTTGGGATTAGTGGGCCGGGTTGGATATATTAATTGTAGGGAAATTGTGAGCTGGTCAGGGTGATATCCAGCTTGGTTGCGCAGGTTTCGTTGATATATGTGGGGAAGTCGGGGCCAATGCGGGCAACAAAACCCCTGTCAATAAAGTTCTTCAAGTTCTTCCCTTTCTTGTTTAGACGTCCCGTGTATCCGGATTCCTGGCATCTAGCGTTGAGATCACTTCAAAACAAGACTGTTCTCCCGTGTGCACAAAGTTGGATAAAATTGTGCATCGGGATATAGTCTTCTCTCGGAGATTGGTACCCTGTGGACACCACCAGGGGCCCAGGGTGGTTTGGATCTCGATGGCCAGATAGAATTCGTCTGAAGATAGGAGTGTTTTAAACTGAATTCCTCTTTTGACTGCGATGGCAGCGCTATCGTAACGGTCCAGGCTGTGGTTCTTTGTTTTTGTGCTATAGTTAAAGATCTTCATATTCTTCTACGGCGTGTTGTTTCCGTGTTCTGATATCAAAACGATGTCAGGGTCGCATTGTCTGATAATGTTTCCGTAAGTCACTTGTTTGTTTTCCCATCCGCTAGTGTTCATTTGTAGGATTGTCGAATCTTTTGTGAGTCTGTCCATGTTGTCTGTCGATTATTCGTTCCTTTTATCGGGTTTATTTGGGGTGGAGGGGCTGGCTGGTGGAGATCGGCATTTACCAAATCTCTGTTTGTTGAATTCCGAGGTCGTTATAGTAGAGAACGCGTCTTGGTTGAGTCGGACCACTCCAATGATGAATGCTTCTTCCACTACCCTCTCAGGAATGTCCTCACTATACTCCCAAATGTAACGATCGGTCGTCACGCTTTCACTGATGTCCCTGTCCGTTCTTACTTCAGGAAATGGGGCACTCTCTGTGGTGAATATCTTAAGGTGAATTTTTCTGCCATGGTAAGCATGTTTGCCCTTCTTTCACGATGAGGTAGACCTCATCCTTTGCCTGTTGGGTGACCGTTTGGTACGGCTACCGTGGCGGTGTTTTGTTTTCGGTTCATTGGCGGATTTTGCCTCTGAATCTGGTTTGGAGGTTGGGGGTTCAGGACTTTTGGGGTGTTTGCTGGAGCGGGAACGGTTTCTACTTTTGTAGTGGCTGGTTGAGGAGGCTGCATCTTGATCCGCAGAACTTCCTCAGAGAGAGGGTTCTCCGGAAACCACATCTCGTCCATTCTATTTTTGACCAGCATCTGGTTAAGTTCTCTTTTAAATTAGCCTGGATTTTTGAGGTTTGCTATGTGTGTGTTCATAATATATGTAACACATGATCTTTGTGGATTGCTCGCTTTCTACCTTGAGGTGAGTACGCTGAGCCGAAGCTTCGTCGACTGCCGCCTTTGCCACTTTGGCATAAGACCTGTTGGCCTTAGCTTCTTCTTCTTCCTTTTTCCCCTTTTTTCTAATCTTTTAATCGCCTCCTTTTTTATTAGGCATGAGATCGCCATAGCTTTATGGTCACCGTTACAGTTCACGCATTTCTCTCAATGCTTTTGCAGTCTCGCCAGATGTGTCCGACTTTGCTACATATAGAGCAGATAACTTTGGTCTGTGGACACGCTCTAGTTGTGTGATGGTCATACTTATAGCACTTAAAGCACGTCTGTATTTCCGTGAACTCTTCTCTTTTTATTTAGTCAAGGCACACCCTGACTTGAAAGAGAAAGAGACCGAGCTCTTTTGCTTTTTGTGCTATACCCGTGTTTTGGAATATCACCTTAAATACATGGATGTAGTCTCTGAATTTGATCACCTAAGAGACCTTAGCCTATTCGTGATTTATTTCAATTTCATGGGAAATTTCAACGCCTGAGTGGTGCCCCACCCATGAGTCTAACTGCCTGCAAATGACACTTCTGTGTGCCTGAATTTGGGGTGGGATCTTAGGGGTTAAGTTTATTGTATTGGACACTTGGGTTGCTTTAGACGAGGCCAAGTGTTCTGTGTCCGGTCCTTCTGGCATATAGCCGTATACCAGAAAGGGGTGTCAATGAGTCTGACGAGAGCGACATTTAGCTCCCCGTAGACTATCGAGAAGACTCTTTCCTTTTGGGGAGAGTCCTAAGACTACTACGTTGGATATCGTTCGGCATTTCGTCATTGTCGGTTTATTGGGTGTGAAGGTATGGGGATAGATCAGAATAAAAGAAAAAAATGAACTTTGTTTAATATCCAATTCCACTTAGCCTTTTTTGAGAATGAAATTTTGGGACGTCTATTTACTTGCCGTAATCCGTAGTTATGGTGCCACCTGCACTTTGGATGGTATTTTTTTGTACTTCACTTTAACTTATTGTTTACACTTGGATGGAACTTTTAATAAGAAAAATTTACCCGAAAAAATCTTCGTGGGACGTTTAACATTCCGCTTGATTTTACCTCCTTTTGCCAAAATAACGTACGAGAGAGAAATAATCATAACAGGAAAATCTCAGCAGTCGGCCTATGGTACAGAAAGATATTTGTACTTATAAATTCAGTTGGTATCATAATAGTCAACTGGAAATTTCGTAAAATTAATGTGATAAATCACATTCTAACTACTCTTTGAGAACTGTGGGAAGAATTGGCAACAAGTTGAGTTGAAGTTAGCAAGGATTGAATAAGTAGAACGCTGCGTCGTTATGAGCTTCTTTCTCGCACTCCAAAAAAGACCACACTCCTTAAAAAAAACTCACTGTAAAGTTCGCTTAGCATTTGCAAACAAACATTTAAATAAGCCGGCAACGTTCTGGGAACAAATCCTTTGTCAGATGAAAGGAAAATAGAACTTTTCGGTCGGAACTCAATGACCAGGGTTTGGAGTAAAAGTGTGAGCTTACGCACCAAAAAATACAATCCCTACAATCAAATTCGATAGTGGATCAATTAGGGTATGTATGGTGTGTTTTTGCTCATCAGAGCTTGGAAGAATGGAGGTAGTCGAAGGAAGAATGAACGGCTAAATGTACAGGGAAACTTTAGAAGGAAACTTGTTATCTAGCGTTGGTCTCTGACCTTGAAACCAGGACTAGTATTCCAACAAGACAATGACCTCAAGCATAGCGCAAAACAAACTAAGAATTGGCTAAATAAAAGTAGACTTAATTAATGTTTTGGAATGTCCAAGTCAATCTCCTTATCTGAATCCCATCTAAAATCTATGGGGGGAATTGAAACTCATGGTACATAAACGAGATCGGCATTGCTTATCTGATTTAGAGAAAATATGTTTGGAGGAATGGAACAAAATTGGACCAAGCACCTGTAAAAATATCATAGGAGACTAGTCAAAGGGCCTGCAAGCTGTAATTGACAACAAAGGTTATGCAACCAAGTATTAAACTATGTTTATATAAATGTGGTGTAAACGTTTGCGTTTTCTAATTTCACTATTGTCCTTATAAGGTTTTTCTTGTTCAACATTTTGCTTTTCTGATCATTACAATGTGTTTATTACATAAACTTTCACGTGCTTTGTAATATTCATTAACCTGTGTTAACTAAAAGTATGTAAATTTGCATTTCTAAGTGTTGTAATCTTTTGCGGCCTACTGTATGTATGTATGTATGTATATATATATATATATATATATATAGTACAGGAAAGAGAAATTTGACGGAATGAGCAATGAGACAAGAAACAGGAGTTTTTTAGAGGTAAGAGAAAGGGACATTAGAAGAAGACTAGAATCATAGAGAGCAGAGGGCGGCACAATGAAGGCAATCCTTTACCGAGAAGACAGAGATAACGCCAGGGGAAAAAAGTTTGAAATTCCTGGCCGGGACTCGAACCCGGGTCTGCTGATTGCCGGTCAGATGCTCTTCCGCTGAGCTACCAGGCACAGTGACTCTACTTCGCCCGAAGCGTCACCCCATCAAACCCAGTATCTCTCTAAGCTAGGAACCTCCAAGGAATTTTTATAACTCATCTTCTTACCCGCTCACAATTCAAAGGCTCATCCCCAAGTCACATACAAAGAAGAAGGAGCAAATGCAAGTTCTGCAATGCAAGGTTTCTGCACCTTTATTTCTGTCTTCAAAATTGTTTTGAAAGGCAGAAAATAAATATGGCGAAAGCACTGTGGTGGTTGTTATCACCCGCAGAACTTGCATTTGCTCCTTCTTCTATATATATATATATATATAGGTTTGTTAACTGACCTTAAAATTAATATTTCACATGTCGTCCATGATATTTTTTCATAAAATCAGGCATATTTAATTTTTGTCTCTCCTTTTTACTAAGCAAGTTCTTCTTACCCTTCTTTGGAACCTTGGGTTGAAGAGAGAAATTGTCATCACCCGTCCTGATAAGGATAATTAAGTAGTGATTTTTAAAAGGACTGATTACATTTCAAAAATGTCCCAGATTTTGTCAGACACATCAAAATTTACTGAAATTAAGGAGCAACATCTGACTATTATTCACCATTTAGAGGACAAAATTAACGGTTTTCTGCTCAAGTTAAAATCATCCTGTGCTTTAAGTGATTCTGTTTACAGTTTTCTGTATGTCTCATCATCATACTTAATTTTACTTTATGGACTACCTAAGATACATAAGGCAAGATACCCTCTTCGCCCAACTTGCTTCATACATTCTTCCTTCCTATAAAGTTGCTAGGTTTTTAGTTCCACTATTAACAAGTCCTTTATTATTTTCCAGCTTCGACATCACATCCTTATTTACTAATATTCCCATTCAAGAAACTATAGAGATTATTTAAACTAAAGCCTTTCCACATAAAAATGCCCTCTTGAATAGATTTTTTTTCTAAATTCCCGCAGTTATTGCAGTTAGCCGTCAAGGACAACTATTTCACTTTCAATAACGTCGTATATCATCAAATTGAAGGTGTTGAGATGGGAACTCGCCAGGTTCGATTTTGGCAAATATTTTCATGTGTCATTTTGAAGAAAGACTATTCCGTGATTGACCTGCTTAATTCCGTCCACTACTGTATTAAAGATATGCTGACAATATCTTTGCTGTTTTTCTTCTATTTGTGTTCCAAAGTGTTTTTGCGTTTTGTCAACAATTTAGACTCAAATATTACTTTCACCCAAGAACATGAGATCAATAATTGCTTGCCATTTCTAGATATTAATGTCTCCCGTACCCTTCCGGCATTCAAACTAGACTTTAGAAAACCAACTTTCACAGGCTGGGATTAAATTTCTTTAGTTTCTGTGATATAGCATACAAAATTGGCGCCATTAAAACAGTCATGTTCAGAGGTTTTAACCTGTCTTCTACCTACATTAGTATGCATTTTGAATTTATTTTTTTAAAAGAATACTTTGTGAAAATTACTACCCCTTATCCTTAGACGAAAGCTGTATTAGGAGATTTCTCTTTATGCTGTATAACCCCTCTCCATCTTTTAATGTTCACAAAGATTATTAGGTTCGTTATGTTGCCAGACATTAGCATTTTTAATGACCTACTCTGGAAACGTTTATCTATTATTTTAAGGAAATTTTATTGTCAAATCAATTTTAAACTTATATTCATCAATAACAAAAATATTGCCAATTTTTTTACAGTGAAGAATACGAGTAGTATTCTCACGCCGTTGAGTTCGTGCATTTTATATAGATTTACTTGCCCCAGCTGTAAGCAGGGGACCTATATAGTAATTATAGTACGTTCACTTCAGGCGCGATTCTGTTCTCACGTGGGCATTAGCTATAGAACCTTCAAAACCTAAAGTAATAAAGAGTATTCTTCAATCAGGAAACATGTAAAACAGGCGTATCTTTAAATGATTCTTTTTTGTCTTAAAATGTGCTAAATCTATATTCACTCTCCGAATTAAAGAATATCTCTGTATTAAATACAACCACCCGAATTTAAATAATGACACATCCTTCCCGTTGTTTATAACCTAACAACCAACCAAACTGTATTTAATCTTAATTTCCCTTCCCGTTTTCACTTGTCATTGTGATTCGACTCCCTAAGGTTTAGTTTCTCTATTCAGGTATACTATATTGCATATATGTACAATTCTCTATTTTTTCCCATTTCAATTCTTAAGTTTCATGCTGTTACGTTTAATTTGTTTGCGTTTGATTAATATAATTTCTTATCAAATATTTTCTGCTGTACTTACCTAACTAGTTTTTTGTTTGTTTGATTCATTAAGATAACGTTTATTTTAGTATTTTACCTCTGTTTATGTGACATTTTATCAGATTTATAGCATTACACTATTGAGCTCGTGCCCTAATATAGATTTTAGTTTTAGATTATTGATTTCGAATTTGATTTCGGGTTTTTTATTAACCCGAAACGTTGAAATTAATGATGGGACCCGCCTTCTTCGTTTTATCCTTCTTAGTGAATACACACACACACACACACACATATATATATATATATATATATATATATATATATATATATATATATATATATTGGAAAGAGGCCATTTTTTATGCAGGATTCATTGAAGTCTACAGCAACAGCTGCATTGCTTAATTTCTAGGCGAGGAAAATTACAAATAATAATGTCGCTCTATATTAAGAAAACCAAATCGCCCCTCGCTGAGACTGATTCCGCCTTTCCCCTGCGTATCTTATAACCCTAGAACATACCAAGCTAATTTCATAATCCTTTTTAGTTCACTTTTTCATTCTTGGCAACGAACGACTATTCGCGTAAGGTAAGGTGTGTATTTTTGTTGTTGTTTTTCGCATCATTCACCTATTAGGCAATTTTAGGGTTTAAACTTGATCATATTTTAACTTTAGTCTCACTACTTTGGCGTTATTCACTGATCCCCAAATTTATTTGTGTCTGGTGTTTTTATTATTCATGTTTGTTTCTGTTAATGTACGTTGCTAAATTGACTCATTTCTTTGAATTTAAACAGAATTAATGAAGATGTATCCATGTGTAGAACGAAATGTCTGACAGAGCAAAATTTATGTCCTTTTTCATCTATTTATCGGTCTTCATTTTCATGCTATTATATATATATATATATATATATATATATATATATATATATATATATATATATATATATATATATATATATGTATATATATATATATATATATATATATATATATATATATATATATATATATATATATATATATAATGGAGGATATCACATTGACATGATATATATTCGTGGAAGAGATAATATTAAACCACAATATTTGAATCAAGATTTTATTTATAACTATCGGAGTAGTTTCGGCAAGATGCTGATTTCAACTAATAATGAAGACGCTAGGCAAGGAGCACAGTATGTATAAGGTAAGACACATCCTAAACAAAATGAAACAGCAGGAAACAATCTTGGAAAAATATATACTCGAGTAAATCTTGCGTGAATGACAAGCTAAAAAAATGAAATGTGGCCGGAAACAATGTGGAGAGTTGCTAATCCCCAAGACTCATTACATCCGGGGGCTTATAGATACGATTGGTGACTCTATTAGTTATATATTTGTCAAATTTTTATTGCCATACAGATAAATTGAAATTATCAACTTTGTTGATGATGATGGATTCCGCAATTCTCCTATCAATATAATTGTTTGATTTATAAATGATTTTTGCATGGTTGAAATCAATTCTATGGTCGTGCATTTGCATGTGCGTAAAGAGACTTGACGAATTCGTACACCTTCTGATATCAGCTAAATGTTCTTTCATCCTCTTATTAAAGTAACCTGACTATCCGATGTATGGTAATTTGAAATTATAGCATGATTAATAGTGTAAACTCCAGCATCGAAATTGATTGGGTGCAGTCTAGTTAGGGTTTATCGAATCGTTTTGGAAAAGTTAAATTATAATATTTATGTTATTTCCGTTCGCATATGATTTTAGAGGAGCCAAGGCTGGAGCATATGGGAAATTAATACATTTTTTAAAATCATTCCTTCGTGGGGTGGAGTGGCATAGAAGTTTTTTCGTGCTTTGGAATGGCATCTATTTCTGAGGTGAATTGGATATTTTAGTTCAATGAAGTTGCAGATAAGGTGGTTAATTTCATCCTGAAGGAAAATTGGGTCGCAAGTTCTATAGACTCAAAGAAAGAGGAAAGAAATAATAGATATCTTAACGGATTTATCATGTAGTGAGAAAAATGTATGTAAGCATTTGAATTTGTAGGCTTTCGATAGACTGAGCACTGAATATAATTATTTAAATGGTGAATATTTACGTCTTAAAATGGTAGAGAATTATTCTGTTCCTATTCTACTTTGAATTTTATCGATGGGTGTAACGAATTCAGGTTGTTGGAAAATTCATTAAAATGATTGGTGTCTATGGGCCACGCCGACAGGATGTCGTCTACATATCGGAACCAGATAAGAGATTTGGAATGGATCCTAGGAAGGAGGGTCATTTCATAGTTTTCCATAAATAGATAGGATGGGGGAGAGGGGATTATCTATACTTAGGCCATATTTTTGGCGAAAAAACTGACTTTCTGTTGAAAATACATTATTCGTTCCACATAAGCGCACTAATTTAATAATTTTAGGGATCGGTAGAGGTAGGTTAATATCTAAATTGGGAAGAAATTTCAATAAAACGTCAAGCGCTTGCTTCATCGACCGGGACTTTTGTAAACAGACTATTTACGTAAAAGCTTAATAGTTATTTACCAATGACCTCAGTGGTAAAAAACTATGAGGTATGAATTTGTTCCTCTCCTTTGCTTTGAGCTTATCTGTATATGTACTTGTAATTATTAATACTATTAATTTTATAGGTTCACTATCTTAATTATTTGCTTTTGATTTGTATTTAGGTTTAAGTTAACATTTGGTCCCCTCACAAATTGTGTTTATCCCTTTAGCCTGATGATGGATTAGGTAATCCGAAACGTTGCATGGAATAAATAAGAATGTCACTGATGGTCGTATCCTTCCTACTGCAATTAAAATTACGCCTTCTTAGAAAGCGGTGCTCGCTTTGATCACAGGTTAAAGCCAGAACCAATATTCGGAACATATATAATTTGGAACGTTTAGAACATTAGCTATGTTCATCTTCAGCCTATAATGGAGTAAAACAATATGAAAGCAAGCAAGCTTAGAATACATAAAGAGATATATGTATTAATGACTGACAATAAGTTTAAAGTTTGTGAAATTTGAGAGAAAATAATGCGACAATGTAATAATGAATAAATTTAGAGTTTAGTATAGTATCCAAGAAAACAATGCAGAAATTACCGAGGGAGGACAATGCAAACCAACTAATAGAACATTAACCATATTTCCATGTTTAGCTCACTTCAAATTTCCCACATATTAAATCATTCGATTCCTGTCCTTCTCTCCAGTTGGTAAGTGTTCATTTATTGATTTCATTTTAAATTTTGCCTTATTTTCTCAGTTTGTTTTATAATTTTGCAGTGTTTTTCTTTGTAAGTTCGCATTCTCCTCTCGGTAATTTTTGCATTGTTTTCTTGAAAATTTTACTAAACTCTAAATTTATTCATTATTACATTGTCGCATTATTTCCTCTCAAAATCAACAAACTTTTAACTTATTGTCAGTCATTAATACATATATCTCTTTATGTATTCTAAGCTGGCTTGCTTTCATATTGTTTTACTCCTTATAGACTGAAGATGAAAATAGCTAATGTTCGAAACGTTCAAAATTATGTGTTCCGAACACTGGTTCTGGCTTTAACCTACATGCTAAAATCGAGGTTTCCGAAGGATGTCCCATTTCTACATTATATATATATATATATATATATATATATATATATATATATATATATATATATATATATATATATATATATATATATATATATATATATATATATATATATATATATATATATATATATATATATATATATATATATATATATATATATATATATATATATATTGTATCTCCTGCCCCCCCACCCCATTTTCCTTTGCCGAGAGGGAAAAAATTATCTGAGGAATTTAAAAGAACTGCTGGTATGATTGAGAGGACTCAACCGAAAGAAGAGGGTTTGGATTTGGACAGCGGGCCGCCAGTTGAGTAGCCTTGGACTATACGGTGTAACACTATAACATAATGCCAGAATTGTAATACTATGCAGTATGCCTTACTGAAGTTTTCTATATTTTTCTTATATAGAGTAATATCATATATAATAATAATATAATTGTTTTGTCTCGGCCTTCTGTGCCTAGGTTAAACTGGCACTGCTGCAATGATTATGATTACTGGGATGTTTTATGCAGAGAAACTAAATGTCTGTAGCATTACCTGCCATTTAAAGAAGCTAAAATTAATACCTGTTGTTTTCCTAGAGCAATTTGTGGTGTTTTTTTTCAAATAATGGATTTTACAATCACAAAAATAATAGCAGATTTGAATTATTCACATCCAAACACAACCACATATATTTTAAAATCCATTCAGTGAATAAATTGGCAAAAAATAATTCTCAACGCACAAAGTGAGACATCCTAATGGGGGATGGGACTCTTCAGTAAACTGGTCTCCAGAAGAGCTAACTTGCCTAGATTCCGCACCAAAATACAAGACTTAGAGATCGGAGAAGAAGACGGCAATGCTGAGCTCCGGTGTCGCTTCATGAGTAGACCAATCATTGTTCACCGCCTTTAAATCATCAAGGCAGTGTTCTGTCGAGCCAAAGTGTATTAATCAAGAGATTGAAGAGGCTATCAAACACAAGAAGAAAGAATATCGCAAGGCAAAGGCAATCGGCGACTTTGAGAAACACCATCAGGTTAAAAAAATAGTAAAAAGCAAGATCTGAATAGCAAAACGCAAAAACAAGTGAGGGTAGCTCCTATCTGCAAGTAGAACCCCAGTGGTTACGTAAATAGTCGAAACCGATAAGTAGTAAGATTGACCAATTGGTTTGCATCACTAAGATAAAGATAATGCAAACATACTAAATAATTATTTATCTTCAGTTTTCATTGTGTAAAATGGTCAGCACATTCCGGAGCCAAGCATATTGTACGAAAGGGGTAGGTTAGACTCGATTAGATGTTCTATTGAGTTTGTTGACAGAATGATAGCCATCCGTAACAGATTCAGCTCGCCACGCCATGATAGTTTCTTTTCAAGAGTCCTGATGGAGGTTAAGAAGGAGGTGGTGAAACCTATGCTGCAATCTTTAACATATTCATTTAAATTGGGGAGGAAACTGGGGACTAACAGGTGAAAAATATTTGCCCAAATCTTTAAGAAAGAAAACAGTGACAACTGGGTAATTACCGACCTATAAGTCTCACGTCAGTCCCTCATAAGTTCCTTAAGAGAATAATAAATGAAGTGATATATGACTATCTGGAATCCCACGACCTCCTTTCTGTCTTAAGTGCCTCGGATAGTAACTCACTAACCTAATAGAGTTCTTTCACAAAGTATTGAAAAAACAAACAACCGGAGCAAGACGGTTGGTGTTATCAATCTAGCCTTTGAAAAGGACTTTGATAAGGTAACCCACCGACGACTGATGGCAAAGATTCGTGCTTTGGGAAGTTCGAGAGAGATCTCTCGTTGGATCAGGAACTGGCTTGAAGATAGGAGACAAAGTAAATGGTAGTAAATGGCGTGATGTCTGAATGGGTCTCTGTTAAAAGCGGGCTCATTTAGTGGGCGTGCTGGATGCTCTCTTCTTCATTAGTTATATTAATGATAAATACACGAAGTTATGAATGAAAGTCTCGAATGGCCAGGGCGTGGATAGCTTTTAGATATATTAAATTACGTTGCAGTAATCAACTTTGTTCTTTTATTTGCGTATTAAGGAATCCAAAGTACTTTGGCAGATTACCCGCGGAACGGCAACAAAGAATTGAAGATTTGACCGTAGTGAGTTACTTCGGACAGCACAGCAAAAGAAATGGTGACCTCGTCAAGTGACAAAACAATTTCCACGCAGCATGCCGTACTGCAATTGCATTACTACGACTCAACTAGCAAGTCGTGGGAATTCACATGCTACCATCGTCATGGACAATCACACCGAATAGGATATGGCAAGTAGCACATTCGCAATTTCTTTAACTGAATTTGCACCGCTTCACCTCCATCATGGTTTAATCAGATTAAATTACTCTTTTTGGAAAGAGCAACAAATGACTCTTAGAAGATAAAGTCATTAATCAGCGTATACCATACTCAGCCATTGACGCCATATCATCCCTACTATAGGTGCCTAATTCTTAAGATATCGGATACTAAAACCGCCAAATTAGATCGCTTCAGTCCCGCAATGGCCCCAAAGATGGCACTTTTGTCTTGTTACTCTGAATTATCTTATCCTTTCCCTGGAAGTTTCTGAGGAAGTTGAGGTGCACCTTTGACCACAACTTCACCCTGACTTCCTGTGAGACACTCGAGATTTCAACTCCCGACACTCCCGTTAAACAATTGGCAACCGCTGCGAATCGGGCTTTGAGTTAGAGCTCGTATGCGAGAGTGACCTTCGTCACAAAAATGACCCTCTTCAACAACTTAGAGAAGATATAGCGTTGGTACCCATTAAGAAGGCACTAGCTAATCTATCACGCAGTATTTCAAAGTTTGAGAAAGCTAGATGATATTTCAAGGGACGCTTCATATTCTCTTCGTACAACCCTCTCGCTTTCGAAGGCCGCAAATGATGGTACCGTCGTCAATTTGGGGACAAATTCCATCCGTGTTTGCCTGTATACCAAGAGAATTCGAGAAATTCCACAGGGGGACAGCAGTGAAGGACGTCTCATCCTCGTCTCACAAAACTCAATGATGTACGTCATAGATCCCGTGACACGAAGAAAAGGTTTGGTGGATAATGGATCCGAAATATCCATTATCCCTAATACTTATGACGACCTGCAACAGAAAGAAACTCACTCCCACGTTCAAAGGCATTGGTACCCCCACACAAACATTCGGTGAACGGATACTAAATATTTCGCTAGGGTTAAGACGTAATTTTCAATGGAAATTTCTAGTGTGTAAGATCATATATGAAATTTTAGGCGTTGACTTTTCCTTCATTTAAATATTCTTGTCGATTTAAAGCGTGACTATTTGGTTGACGATACCACTAATTTATCATTACAGGCTATTCATAAAAGTGTATTTTGATCTTAATCATTTTTTACTTTTAAGTGCTTCATCTGCGCATCAATCAGTTGCTCAATAAGTCAATATAGTGAATTATATAAGCCCAATAATCTGTGCAATCATAAAAAGGTATCGAAAGTTTCTCTCTCAGAGTTATTGCCACCATATTATTCCTCTTCCCCTTATCCGCGTAGAAACCAAGGCAATTATTTCCTAAATTATTAACTGGTTTTTTTTTAAGAGAAAATACAAACTTTATTAAAATAGGGCAAAATAAAACCAAGTTCGTCTTTACGTAATCTCGGTATATCTCGCTCAGAAGTCAGACAACTTTTATCACCCCACCTCTGATTGACAACAAATAAACGCAGTTACTAACCCTGCTACGTACTCGCTACCTTATTTGATTGACTCCATTGCAACGTTACAGAGAATTCTCGAAGAAAGATCTTAAAGATGCGACTCGCTCAACTTTTGGGGTTATATACACTTAGTTTCCAAGAGATATCCTCATAGGAAGATGAAGTATATGCCTTCCACACTACACGATTTGCAGAGTTTTTTTTTATTTAATCAATTTCCTTACAATACTCAAAAAGCATGCCTCCATTACTCTTATTCCTCTTACAAGGTTGTAAAATAACTCGAATAAGCCCAATTCAACTTGACAATGATATAAACAGGCCGAATTCGCTTTCAATGTAATAAAAGATGCAATAGTTAAAGCAACCCTCTTGTTTCACCCCCATAGAGACTATTCATTGAATCTTATTACTGATGCATCCGACCTACGCGTTGGATCTGTTTTGCAAGAACTTTCTAATGGTCAATTAAAAACACCGGGATACTTTATTAAACCATTTAAAGGTCTGGATTTGAAATAGACAACATTCAGTAAGGATTAACCTCTACAGCTCTTGACAATCGTTGATCGAAATAATTCATTTTACCTCTTTTTCCTTTAATTTTTTATGGTCTAATTAATCAGATAGTATATGGTGAGACGTTTTGATCAAGATTATCCCGTCTTGGATGAAGGACGTTTAATATTATTTAATTTCGTTATTTTATTGTCGAAGTGATTCATGCCCTCTACGATCAATTCATTTATACCATGTTGTTATTATCTTACTTTGTAATTACTTTATTGTGATTTTGCTGTGTAACCACTTACTTTGTTTTGACACACAAATATCTTATGATTATTTATGCTCATAATGTACCCATTTGTATTTTATTATTTTTATCTTGTATTATGTTATTTATCAATTTGATCTTCAGCATTGGGTAATCATATTTTCAAAAACCGTTATGCTACATGCAGTGGTGGTGTTTGATATAGGCCACATGGACAATTGCCCAAGGCGGCCATTATTTAGGGGGCGCAACGAGAATAAGAAAAAAAAATCCTATGTATTTGCGCTCATTCGAGCGTCAGTTCATGTCATGTGTGGCCATGGACGCCCTCTACAAGCAGGATGCCGACGCCCTCACTGCCCAGCTAAAGTGGAAGAAACCAAACCAATAATGAGGAGGGGGGGGGGATTGGAGTTCACCGCTAGGCCTAGCCCTCAGGTTAATTCGAAGGTTAAAAGTCAATTACAAAACAAATTACTTACAAATAACACAAAGTTCATTCATAATATAAAAATATATCACAGTTCAAGTGTCTCACATACATGTTATTTCACTGTGAAAATGTTAAATAATAAAAACAAGTAAATTTGCAAACCAAGATGAATTGGTTTAGTCCTGACCGCTAGTTGAAGTAATGGGAAATTACGGTACTGTTGATAGTTGATTGTCAATTGCAAAAAAGATAAAGGTATGGAGGCATGTCATCTGCTTATGTAGTGGATGTGCTGAAATAAGCTAACGTTACTTGGTATAACTCAGCTGTTCATTTGTTTTCGTTACTGAAAGTTTTAATTGGGTAATTAATATATTGTATTTCTTATGCAATTTAAGGGACACTTCTGTGGCTAGTCAAGATGAAGAGCCGTCCACCTCCTCCTCAGTCACAAAGGCTTCCACAGAAATTATTTTGGACCCTCAAGATGAAGAGCCGTCCACCTCCGCAGACCCTGAGTTTCCAGAGCAAGACACTTCAGGTGTGTGTGTGTGTGACCCATATGGAGTGTCATTTCATTTTAATTTAATTTAATTTTTCAATGTGATTTCATTATTTATGTGAATGTGTGATGTTGTACAAATGATGTGAATAATACTTATGTCATTTTTTAGTATAAATACCTGACAAATCCTCTTGCGGAGAATGAACGATTACACACTGACCCTGCTAGCTGGCCTTCAGTTCTGACTGACAGAATTCGAATTCATACTGTTTACAGAGGACCAAATTAGGTACCACCTGACTACGTTTTTCCAACGAATAAGGATGATGAAAGAAGTTGCCACCACAAATATTTCAGGAAAACATTAGTTTGTGGTGAAAATATCCCAAGAAGTTTGTTGGTATACTCATAGAAAAAACAACACCCTATTCTGCTTTTGCTGCAAATTATTTTCCAAGAGGGAGATTAATTAAACAAGCTCTGGACTGAACGACTGGAAACATGCAAGTTCTTTGCTCACCTCACATGGCAATAGTCCGGAAAATATACATTGCGTGAAAACCTGGAAAGAACTGGCAGTGACGAATAAAAAAGGGCAAACAATTGACAAGCAGGAGATGGAACTTCTGGAGGCGGAGAGGTTAAGATGGAGAGAGGTGCTGAAACCTTTCACTGCTATTGTGAAGTCTCTGGCAGTTAGGAATTTGGTAATAAGGGGTCATACAGTAACGTTGTTCTCACCATCATGAGAATTTTCTCAAAGACGTCGAACATCTTGCTCGAGTCCAAAAAGGAATGTTCAACCACATAAGTTATCTTAGTCACCACAAACAAAATAAACTCATAAATTTAATGAGCAGCAAGAAAATTTTAGTAATGGTTTTTTCCATCATTTTTCACTGCACTCCAGATATCAGCCATACTGAACAGCTGTCAATAGTGATTCGAGTGGCCTCGCTGGAGGACAAGCCTCATATAAAAGAACATTTTATGGGGTTGTTGGAGGTAGGCGAGTCCAGAGGCAAATATTTGGCATACCTGATTCGGAGGAGACTTGAAGAGCTAGAAGGTCCTTTTGCACACCCCACAGGACAGGCATAACGGGGCCAACATGCGTGGAAAAAACACAGCTCTGTTTGGCCATGTGGGGCTCATATATTGAATTTGGTTGTGGTTGATGCTGCTAAAGGATCTACTGATACCGCAAATTACTTTGACATTTTTCAGAAACTGTACGCCTTGTTTTCGAACTCCACAGAAAAATGGGCTACTTTGAAAAAAAAACAACATGTAGACATCACTTTGAAGATTTGGACTGAAACTAGATTGGAAATGAAGGTGAAGAGTATTGAGCCCCTGAGATACAAAGCAGCTGCAGTGAAAGATGCACTGGTTGAAATCAGAGACCACACAAAAGACTCTGTCATAAAGATTGAGGCGCAGTCCCTCTCAGAGGAGGTGGATCATACCACTTCAGCATTTACACAGTGGTGTGGTATGACATCTTGAGCCAGATCCAACATACAAGCAAGCTGATGCAGCCTCCCAGCATGCATGTTGACATAGTTGTGACTGCACAAATATCAGCCAAAAACATGTGTGACGAACTGAATGTAGAGGCTGTTCTATAACAGAAAAGGCTGAGGTCCACAACGCAGCACTTCTATGAATCATTTGCCTTTCAGTGACGCTCTGAAGAAGTGGAGGTGGAATTTTTCAATGTAGTTGTTGATAGTACAACATTAGCACTTCAAGAGAGATTTGCCAAATTGGGAAATGTGGCAGAGAAGTTTGGGATTTTATCAAATTTCCAGTCTCTCAAATGCAACAGTATGAGGCTCTTAGTGCCGCATTGCACTTTAAGGGGCATTCCGACTTCGATGGCAGAGAACTTGTGCAGGAGCTGAAGAACCTGCCTGGACTTTCAACAAACGCCATGTCTCTGCTTGAGATGCTGCTCTCCGAATTGCACTCACACTGCCCATAACTGTGATTAAGGAAGAGAAGAGCTTCTCAAAGCTGAAGCTTATTAAATCTTACCTTAGGTCAACAATGTCACAAGAACGCCTTACTGGTCTTGTAGTCATCAGTATTAACCATGCCATTGCCCAGTAGTTTTCATATGATAATGTGAAAGGAACTATATATATATATATATATATATATATATATATATATATATATATATATATATATATATATATATATCTAAGTTATTATCATCATTATTATTATTTGTTTGAAGGATTTGTGCACTGCAGAAAGAACTTTTTATTATATTTGTTGTATTTAATAGTTTTGGGCGTTTTATTTTTTATTATATATGTTTTATTTATTCTTATTAAATAAGGTTAATATTCAAGTGTCTTTTTTTAATTTATGAGTGTATATACTTTGGGTATACATCTTTAATAAGAAGATTTTTGTGCAAAGTCACAAACATGGATTTGTAAACACAACAGTGTGTTTGTAGGGGTGCGAAGATGTATAAGAGAAAAACTTCCTTCCAAAAGCGAGAATATAAATAGCCCATTAAATTACCAAGTCAAGACGGACTACGCCGTAGCGTGACGGCAGAGTGCTAGCCTCTGGATAAAAAGACCCGAGAGTCCACAATTTTTACGGAGAAAATCCCAGAAGAAAACGGAAAACGCTTTATGGACAACTCAAGAAATCGACTCAAGAGAAAACAGCTGTCAAGGAAAACGAAAATAAAACGACTTCAAGGGCTAACACGTCTCAACTCATCAAGAAATCATCACGTCATCATGAAGCAGAAGAAGTCATCACGTCATCAGAATTGGAAGGAATCATCACATCGTCAAGTTAATATGAAGATTACATGAACAAGAATTATGAAGATCAACTACTAACCCAGCCAACTTAATAAAGAAGGAATCACAGCCAATAAGAATACCAAGAGTCAGATAAATGCAGTAAATGTTTCATGGGGCAGCTTCAGTCAAGAAGAAATAAATAGATTCGAATATAGAAATCTCAAGATGAAGCATAATATTGATAAATGAATAAAAATATGGCTCCCCCATAACTATGAATAAAAATATAAAATATGCCCCCCCCCCATATGTTCACTCACGACTGTACATCTACATCCAGGAACAGTTCTCATTCCATCTTTAAGTTTGCTGACGACACAATCATCATGGGCATCATCACAAATAACGGTGGGGCCGCTTATAGAGATGATGTGTAAACCCTGGCCAGCTGATGTCAGGACAATATACTTCACCTGAACGTCTGAACGTCAAAAAAACTAAAGAGGATAGTGGACTTCAGGAGACAGCAGGGAGACAGACATCAACCCATCCAGATCGACAACGCTGAGGTAGAAAGATTCGGCAGTTTCAAGTTCTTCGGCGTCCACATCACGGACGATTTGTCCTGGTCGCTACACACAGACACGCTGGTCAGGACAGCTCTCCAGCGGCTATATTTACTGAGGAGATTAAGGAAGGTTGTCTCGAAGACCAGCTTCCTCACCAACTTAAATACGTGTATTATCGAGAGACAGCACAATGTGGTATGAGAACTGTTCAGGTTCAGCATATCACTGGAAGCAGTCTCCCCCCCCATCCAGGATATTTACCGCAGTCGGTGTCTGCAGAAGACACGCAGCATCATTAGATATCACAGACTTTTCTGCATGCTACCATCTGGCAGATGGTATAGGAGCATGACTGCGTGCACCAAAAGACTGAAAGACAGCTTTTGCCATCGGGATGCCAGGCTCCTTAACTTAACATAAGCTCTTTGAGACATTGTACTACCGAATATTTGACATACAAAAATTCGTGCACAAACACTTTAGACTGCCAGTGTCACAATGGATACTGCACATGTACATATATAGACAAATTTGTTATTTTATCGTTTGTGTTTTATCATTCTGTTTTATTGTTGTGAATAGTGAGTTGATTGGCTCCTCTTGTCCAAAGCAACGAATCTAGGTCTGAACAATTGTGTATATATATATTGGGCGAGGGTACACTGTGGAGGAGGGGGGGGGAGCCAGGGAAGCAGTCCATCCTGGACGTCATACAACTTCAGACCGCCGCTGGTTACATGTGTGTAGATCATGTACAGAGGCAAAACTCAGTGCCTTTATTCATGAAGCATGGGTAATATATATAGTATCTCTTTGTCTCATAGTGGGGGAAAGGAACATGCCCAGCGCATAGACTTACTGTATCTTGTTTTTCGTCGTTATCCATTTGTGAGGAATAGTAAGACGCTTGTTACAGTTCACGCCAACCCATAGAAAAAGATAGAAAAGTTGTCTCGTGTTTGTTGTCTCCTGTTTTTGTTGTTTTTTAGGTTTGTTTATTCTTACATTCGATGTTTGTAATATTAACCTGGAGCATTCAAGCTTTTGTAGGCAATAGGGTTCGACAACATTGTCTTTTTATTTCTGACTTTCATATTTTTTTTCTTTTTCTCTTGGATATTGTTTTGTATTTATTTTTCTTTATATTATTTTCCTCATACCTAGTTTTGTGTTTACTTTATATTAAGCCTATAGCTCTTTATTTGTTCGTCTATTAGTCACTACTCTTGTTTCGTCTTTCTTCTTTTTCCTGCCTTTGTTTGTGTATGATGCGTGTGGGTTCATGCGATGTTTGCGTAAGGTGTTGTATCGTGCGATGCTCATGTGTATGAGTACATTGATGCTAAGTTCTCCTCCGAGCAGATCTTCGTAACCTGAAACTTCGTTCTGAGAGTAGCTCTCGCCCTTTTTCTTTCACGGATTTCTATTCTTCCTCCGATCTCTTCTAGTTCTGGAATATCATTATCGGTCATTGCTGCCCAGACTTTTTTGGACAGATTCTGGGTTGCAACGTTGACGTATCTAGCAGCTGTCTCCTGTGCAGCCCTCTTTGGCTTCGGTCGTCATGCCGTCTGGCCCTGCTTATGTAGAGAGTGGCGGCGTTTTGTACTCGCTAGAGTTTTCTCATATAGGCTCTGTTGACCGCTTGGGTCACCACAGCAGGGTAGATGAGTTTAGCCCGGATATACATTTGGCATAGTTTCCTAATGTTGGCCGCGCTAAGCTTTCTAAGCCTAGGAAATTTGGAGTTATTTCCTTGGCAGTCTCTGCCTAACTGTGTGATGATTTCCGTACCCGTAGGTGGTGATCTTAAGTCCTAGATCGCTGCCTTTGGCGGCGTAGCCGTACCTCCTCCCATCTTCTACCACTGATGTTGTTTTCCGGTGGTTAACGGGATTATCGTGAATTTGTCTTGATTTGTCCTGATCTTCTACCTCCTCTCGTACTGGTTGATTTTGGAGATTTCCGTGCTGGTTCATACTGCCTGTGCCCTTGCATTTCCGCAGGTGCATGGGTCGATTTGGGTGATGTAATTCGCAAATTGAAGATACATCACGTCCCCTAGTATAGGTGTTGGGAGATCTATAGTATAGAATAGAAAAAGCAATGGGCTCGAAAGATACCCCGGGGAAAGCCTACTCATAGGTCTAACTCAGGTCCTCTGTATCCTTCGATCATGAGACGTGCCTTTCTTTAGATGATAAAGTAGCAGACGACTCTTTCCAGGATAGAGTCTGGCTGAAGGATCAGGATTTTGCATTAAAAGCCTTTCAGCCAAACCTTGTGAAGGCCTTCTGCACGTCCCTCCGCACAATGTTTACATAGTTCCCCTCCCCTCGGCATTAAGCGATTTTCTTCGTCAGGAGCACTAGGACCGTATCCGTCTCCCTTTCCTACGGAATCCATGTTGTTGCGGCTTATGCGCTCTGTAAGGCAGCTCAACCTAGCCGCATGATTTATCATATTTTCGACCTGTTTCGCTCGAGCGCCCACCTCGAGGCCATAATCTGCGAGCAACCTACGACTGACTCATCTTGGAAATGTGTCAGCTCTCGCGAAAAGTACGCGCACGCGAACCGAATAACCAACTAAGCTACGATCGGAAAGCAGTGTATCTAGCCCCGACTGCGTGACCAACGTCACGTATGCTCCCCTGGTGATATCGTATAAATAGGGGCTCCCTTCTCTACTCGCGAGAAAACCGTTTTGGACATCGTTCAGCGAGGATCTTCTGCCATTATACCCTACCAGCTTTGACGCTGATTCCTTTTGCTGCTGCAACGATTTTTGCTGTCTTCAGACTCGTACTGAATTCGTTCTCAGTTGGGCTAGTTAAGGCCATCCCTCGTCACTCTACCGCCTCCACCCTTGCGTAGTCCGCCATCTCGACCACCTCCACCCTTGGATACTTGGCCATCGAGTCTTCAGTCACCCGTGGATCCGTCGTCATCCAGACTTCATTAACCCGTGTGTCATTCATCCTTTAGATCGTGCCGCCCGTAAGTCTTATGTCATTTCGATCATCGACTCCACCCGTTGGTCCCTGGTCATCTCAATCGTCACCACCCGTGTGTTCTTCGTCCCTTGGATTTCCGTCACCTGGGTGTCGCTCCACTGCTTTCGTATCAGGTATTCGGAATATTTCTTTCAGCTTACGCCCTTTAATTTCTTAAGTGCTCGTGTAGGGACACATTGCTTTTTTGCGAAGGACGAAGGACAAGGGGGGCGGGGTATTCTTTTATACCTCTTACCTAAGTAGAGTAGTTAATTATTTTTAACCACGCGTGTCGTTTCTGCATAAAGTGTTTCATTTTATAATATCTCGTATTATACGCGGATTTTATTTAATAATGACATGTTGTCGTTAGGTGGTTTCGAAGTTTGTGACTTTTTATTATTTTTGGTACCTTCTTGTACTCCATTGACAGGTTATTTTTCCTTTTTGTAAATAATACGGTTGAATTTTCATGTGTATTTATTTTACCCTTGCGGATATTTGAGCACCGTCCTGGTAACCTTTTCGGTAACCTTTCTCTTGTGTGTATTTTGGGGCCGAGAAAACCGAGTTCTTCGTTTGCCCTCACACGCTCCTAATTCACTCAGTTGAGCCTCTCGCCCACGATTTGATCGAAAATCTTGCCAAGTATCTCCAGTAAAGAGATATGGTGGAAGTTAAATAACTGGGCTGGGGGCTTGTTCCATTTGGGGATAAAGATTAGTTTAGCCATCTTATACCCGGAAGTAGCCTGCATTCAGGGCAGCATTCATAGTAATGCCATGAACAATTTGCCGCAGGACGTTCACCAGGTTGTTCTTCGTGAGCCCAGATAAGCCCGGCACCCTCTGTTTGAAACACCATATGGAGTTCATGGTCTCTTCAACCATTATGATTCGCCCATGGTTGACCATCTGTCTGTCTTGGGACACATACTGCTGTGGATATGTTCTATGTATCATCATGCTGAGGTCATCAAGAAGTCCGTCTTCGAATTCCTGGTCGAAGTCGTCGTTTTCTTCGGGAGTTATCGCAAATATCTCGTTCCAGTATTAATCTTCTCTCGAGAGGTTCCTGCTCCTCTAAGAGTTCTCTTCCGTCATAATCACTATATCTTGCCTTTCGGGGATAACCCTCTAATTTTTCGGAAGTTCCTCCAAAACTTTTCGGGGTTACTTTCCCTCTCCAGCTTATCTATAATATCATTCCAGATATATATTTGTTGTTCGAGTATCATATTCTTTAGCTCCTTCCTTCGACGATGCATTCTGGCTTTTCGTTCCCAGTTTAGTCCTGTCCTGCTGATGTCCTTGTATCCTTCTCTATGTCCCCAAACGACTTTCCTCATCCCATCCTTCCACCTAGGTTCTGGAAGCATTTTGTGTGGTCTTTGTGAGGCATCTCTCGTCGACTACAGGGAGAAGATTAGTGATATTATCGACCTCCTCATCTATTTCTTCAATATTTGCAACGCCCAAGTCAGCCGGCTGCTAAGATCAAAGATGTGTATGGTTCCGATGCGTATGGAGATCCATTCTGTTCTATGTTTTCCGAATCCTATTCGGTATGTATCCAAACGACGAGTGGGGTGAAGTATATACTTCTTACTGCTAAAGGATTAACCATTAACACTCAGGCGAAGGATATAATAACCTACGATGCTATGAAACGCCTAGTTGGAGCCGATGATCATAGTCACATCTCTGTACCATTTATGGGTTTCAGAGCCGAGGAATACGGTGGAGTGAAAGAGGTGAGAGGGGAAAAGATTTTGAGAAAACCTTTCGTAAACGCATTGAACTCCCAGGGAATTATCGAACCATACCTTTCGGTTTCAAAAGGATCTTACATAACATTTAAAAAGTTAATATTCATTGAATCCCTATCAGCTATTATTAGCTCTTTACGTATATATTTTTAATCATTAATAATATTTTCTGATTAATATGAATAAAATAAAGATGAAATATAAAAAAACGCGTTTAATTACCAATGTTTTAATTTGTCTATAAAATAACTCATTACATTATCTCGATCTTGTGAGAAGGAGAATTCATTCATCCTTACCTCTTCAATCCTGGTTTTCATCATATCAGTGATCTGATGGGAATACCACGAGAGAAAGCGAAATAACGTGTTTTGTGTCAAATATAGCGATGTTCATTACTTTCTCACCCTCATTAACCATGTTAGAATGCAATATGCAGAAAAACGTATCCGCCCAAGTATTGTAACGATCGAATAGACCTCCGACAAAGAAAAACTGATCCATAGCCTCGTTTTTGAATTCTTCACCGATTATTAAATCTTCTAAATCCATAAACTGGAGATGTTCAAGAACTTCTTTTCCGTTATTGTAGTTAAAAGGCGGTTGGACTGACCCACTATACAGAAATTCAATCCGATCAATTTAGTGTTCATGAGTAAGCCGACGAACATGATCGAAGAAATCAACCGTAGATGAATAGTCTGGGCTAAATTTATAATCCAATCCACACACATTTTCGGTTGCAAAGTATTTACCAAGTTTGGATGTGATACGGTGTGGATGGAGGATCATCTTAGAACGTGACATACATAGATGTTTAGCAACAAATGATTTAAAAGATGGTAACTAGACGGACCAATTAAAGGATTGTAAAAAGTTAAGTGGAAACTCCACTGTTATGCAGACAGAATAATACATGATAAATCAGCTCGATGCAGTCTTTATCTCACCCCTACCGATTTTCTCCAATATGTGTTTGTGTGTGTAGACTCTACTTCCTTTGAAAAAAGGTCACTGACCAATGTATGGGTGGGGGGAGACTCTGCATCCATCCCGCGGCACCATGAAACTGTTCTTTAGTCGTTGGATGGATGCGTCAAGACACTCTCTGAAAGACCCTGATGTCTGCGCGCTTTGCGATCAATTGTCATTCTGATCTTTATATGAATTCCATTAGCAATGTTACGGATGGATAATAGCGCGACTTACTTAGGATCCACACCTTCATGGGTGCTGCTGCATACAGCCGTGGTTCGGAGCTCGCATTAATCAGTAGTCCCCCTCCAAACAAAGTGATCGTCACAGGTAGAGGTGGAATCAGAAACGCGGGTCGCTACCGTTTTACTCCCATCCGACCACACGTCATGCCCAATGTGGCTTAGCTTACCGCAGAGGAGGGAGTGTTCCCACTCAGCGAATTCCTACCTCCTTTTGTAATATTTTTTTATATAGTGAGGTGGGTAATTTATCGCCGTTGGCAACTCTGAATTCATCCATGCATGTTCTCTAGCGTCGGTTATCTCTTCTTCCTGTCATAGTAGAGTCAGGTGTGCATAGTATGTAAAGGAAATAATGCCATGGCTGAATTCAATGCGAAGATATCCGAGTTTTGGGGTGTCAATCTGAGGTCGGTGTAGAGGAATATGAGAGTTGGATGAGTCAGGCTGCGCTAACGAGGGGACAGCGGCTCTAAAACCTCACCTCAAATGTTCCGATCCTACGGAAAGAACCCTCGAATTTGTGGCGGAAATCCAGAGGCCCTAATTGCTAACGATCCCAGCAAGTCACTGAGGTTCATAGCCAGGGACAAGGGAGTGTCAGAGTGTATCATGAGGCAGTTAGCGCACGAAGACCTCCACTACTACTCACACTAGATGGGAAGGGCAGCTTTTCTGTCCCAGAAGATGAAGAACAATCGAAAGGAACTTGTGGTGCGAAGCTTTTGCCCAAAGTGAAGCATCCCTCAAACTCAGGATGTGTTGTTTCTCAAATGAGAAGAACTTCTGCCAGGGCCCAGGTGTGGCGAACCCGCTAAAAAACCGCAGGCTTTTGGTGTCTCCATCAAAGATGAACCTAGAGCCCTGAAGACCAAGTTCCTGGTACAATCATGGTGTTTAAGGTGGTCAGTAGCGAGGGGCACCTTATGTCTACGTTTAACTTGCAGGCGAGCTGTAGCGACCGGCATGTACGTCCAAAATAGGACACACGCGAGAGTCGCTACACACATAAAGTACAGAGAGAGAGAAAAGTAAAGTTAGCGTCGTTTACGATAATGTCACGCGGTAGTAAACGGAGCACAGTTACCTATGTTAGAGTTGGTCGAGGCAATCTTAGGCAAACATTATAATCAAGGCAGAATCCAGAATAAACCGGATACTTATCACGATTAAGTAAATAAAAGCCATATTAGGAAGCTGTTTCCATGGCAACATGCCACCGCCCACAGAGGATTTTTCCCAATAGTCGGAGTGCCTTCATTATCAATATGTTCGGCAGTAGCCAATCAAAAGTCGAGTTATTTCAATACTGACCAATCAACAGGCCGGTACATAAGAGGGAGGTGTGGCTTAGTTGGACGGGGAACTTGTAGGGCGTGGCTTAAATTGAATATATAACTGTGTGAAGCCAGAACAAAGAGAATTACTATTTTTATATATCAATATATCGCGTTATATATGGTTCAGTCCGATCTCTCGGATTTGCGTAATTCATCTCTGTATATAGTCGTGTACATAACGCAGACATTAAGGTGTAACTCTTAAAGGCTCTATTCGTCAGGACTCCTTTAGACCTTGCCCGCAATTGACTTCGAACTTAATTTATGTCATGACTTAAAACTTAATTCAATAACTTTTGTAAGGTGTAATAAGATCTAGTTAAAAAAAACTCTATCTTTGCTTTGGTGACTTCAATATCTTGACGTTCCTCAATCTCCCTGCTTCAAGGCCTTATTAATCGGGAAAACAACCGTTGCGCATTGTCCTCTTTAGTCGCAAATTCCTCGCGATTACATAACTCCCGAAATACCGGTGTTCTACCCCGGTGTGGTCTATCCCCATCCTCCGGGCTATTTGACCCTGTCGCTAGAATAAGACCACGCCTCGGCTTAGGGCACCCCATAGCAATCGACAAATCACTCTCGTGGGAAATAAGGAAGGGCAACGCAAACCAACCGGCGCATCTGTATCAACCGGAGTCCTTGCCAAAAGATTACGCGATAACTCGGTAATCTATCACCGTTACTGGCAACCAGTGTCCCCCTTCCAAGGCTCTTGGGTTGTCCTCACGATTACCTTCAAGGTTCCCCCATAATTAGGGACGACCTTCAAGAGCCCCACCATAGGGCTACATCAAGTGCCTAGACGAGTTGGTGTTAACCTCGAATTGAAGAATCGTCGCCCTAGCCCGCATTGAATCATCCTATAATTAGGATACCCCCCCCCCGTGCGGATTTGCGAGTAATTGTCATTCTGATCTTTATGTGAATTTCATTATTTGGTCGGGCGAAGTTGCCATGATACGGAGGGATAAAGCAACTTACTTAGGGGTCCCGCCTTAACGGGTGTTGCTGCTGCAGACAGCCACGGTTCAGAGCCCACGTTAATCAGAAATCCCCCCTGAAACGGACATGATCGTCACAGGTCGATTTAGAATCCGAAACGCCGGTCGCTACCGCCGTACTCCCATCCGGGAACACCCCATGAACAATGTAGCTTAGCTTCGCTTACACCAGAGTAGGGGTGTTCCCACTCAGCGAATCCCTACCTACTTTTATATTGCGCAAATCTAAAGAATACAAAATACTATAAAATGAACAGCAAATTTGTTGAAATATAATTCCCAGACGCTTATCAGAAAAGCGATTACGCTGCATGGACTGTTATAGATTACATCTTAAAAAGGTTTCGTTTGCAGACACGCATGGTCTTGTATGTGTGTGTGTGTGTTCCGAGATTGTTCAATCGATTGTGTGCGTACACCAGTATTCACAGCCACAAGAGTGACTGAGTTGTTCACAGTTCCGTGCGGTGGTTAACCAATAATATGTATCTTGCTTCCCCCACATGTCCATACTTTTCCATTTGGGTTTTCGATATCATTGATACAAACCTTTCCATTGAATACATGGAAATTGTCAAGACAAGGGAGCCCTCCCTCCCCCTTCCCCCTAATATTCAAAGTGGCTCAACAAGGATTCGATATGCATCGTCTTGGTTTACCGCAGGTAACCGTGAACAACTCAGTCACTCTTGTGGCTGTGAATACTTGTGTACGCACACAATCGATTGAATCATCTCGGAACACACAAGACCATGCGTGTCTGCAAACGAAACCTTTATTCAAGATGTTACCTACACCAATCATGTTACGTAATCGCTTATCTGATAAGTGTCTGGGAATGTATCACGATGATCCCGGCCACGCCAAGTTGGCTGGAAAACTTCAAAGTAACCAGTACAGACCTCCATAAAAGGTTATAGTAGCTAACCATCTTTTATTTTTTTTTCAATAAACTTCACCTCACGGTGTGCTGTAGTTGTTTCGTTCCGAAGATAGATAATATAAACCCATCACTTCAGAAATAAAATATAAGAACTGTCAAACAGATCCGAATCCAGTGCCATTGTCAATTCAGTCCCAGTTGCCACTTGCATGAAACTTTAGAAGTATTTTCTGTTGAAACCATTGAATAACTTTAGAGCAGTGGTTTTCAACCGGGTGCTGCGGAAGCGACCAAAAAACCATTTTTAAAATGCTTAAAGTGCAAAAAGATGTGTATTTAAAAAAAATTCTAAAAAAAATCGAAAGACACTTGAAATTACGAGTATTTTTAAACTAGCTTTTCTGCATTGTGCAACATAAAAACAACGAAAAAAGAAAGATTGCAGGTAGTGAATGAAGAAATGAGAGTTGTCTCGTCAACTATACGTCTCAATATTAAAGAATTATGCGAGACTCATCAAGCTCAAATTTTCCATTAAACTTTCAAAGGTAAAATTTATTTATTTTCAAATTTGTATGTCTTATTTCGATTAAATTAGGTTGAATGTCAATTCTGGTTAATTTTGAAGGGTTTTACGCGTAATTATGTATTTTTTTACCTAAATTCTATTATATTTGGGTGCCCGGCTGCTTCTTGATAGCAATTAAGGTGCCACCTGTCCTAAAAAGTTTGAAAAACACTGATTTAGAGGAATCATGAAACAAAATTGGCGATTGCGAAGTTGGGAAGGAATTGCGTGCAATGCTTGACTGATCATTGACTAAAATTGATAGGGGAAGAAAAGAGTAAATGAAAGACGAATTTTAAGGGAAGGGGTGGGTTGAGGTTTAGTTGAAGTAGGTAGGTGAAGCTAATTATTTGGAGTACTTTCCTATTATCGATAACCATTTCTTTTAAATTAAAGGCTTGGGTAAAGTTATTAAAATAAAAACCATACCAAATATTTAATTTACAAATCATTAATAATTCAATTCAAGTTGAGATTCTGGAGACCAGAATATTTTCAGAAGTTTTTGTTTTAATAACCTAACCTAACGAACCAATTTCTGGTACGCACATGTTAACAATCTGCTTTCGACTTCATCCCTATAAGTATAACAGCTTTTTTTCATGACATGGTCACCTAGCAGCTGGCGGTGGCAGTATCGTTTTGCTCCTGCAACCGGAGCCGATGGTGATTCTAGTGGCCCCCACCACCAAAAATCAAGATTCTGGGTCCCCCATAACAATATATCATACAAGTAGTGCCAGGCACGACAAATACTAGTCCCGATGCTGCGGAATACTTGTCCTTAAGCGTTTTTATTATCCTTGAATATTGTTAGTTAGCCAATTGGCCATGTTGTAGAGGGAAGTCCTCAACACAAGAAATTGGGACCCAAAGGTAGACTGGTTTATCCCATCCAACCTATTTAGACAAGGAGGCTAAAACACACGATATAAAAAAATGTTTTATTAGAAAAATCTAAACTCAACTTGTATATTGGAAATGCCTACATCGACCCCCCCCCAAAAAAAAAATACACAATGAAAACGTAGAAAAAAAACAGAAGAGAGAGAGAGAGAGAGAGAGAGAGAGAGAGAGAGAGAGTTTTGTTCTCTCTCACAAATATCAACACAAGAAAATGTTTTGTCAAATTTCGTGAAAACCGGGCCAGTATTTTTTGCGTAATATTGTGAAAGAACTAACTAAATTTTCTCATACTTAGCATGATCCCCGAAGTGGGCCAGGATTTCTTATATCTAATATCTCCAACCCCTACAATACTGGTTCCATAAATATTCCTGTAATACAAATATTCTGGTCTATCATTAATGACACAGTTGAAAGGGAAGAGATAAATCAGAATTGTAGAAAATGTGTACACGAAAATTTTATATTTTCATTAATAAAATAATTGGGGGGGGGCGCCTATTCCCCGGCCGGGGTGTCGGGGAGGGGGTTGTTACGGCTCTGCCTTCAAGAAAGCCACAGACAGCACCCTCTTTGGTATTCTAAAAAATAAAAAAATATAACTAGAAAATCCTTTGGTAAAATAATTGTCGATAAAGGAAAGGAAAAAAGAGGCCTCTGATAATAGGAAAGTACCTTTTATGAGCCTAACTTTTTAATGTGGTCACCAGATTTCAACATTATTCTTTAAAATCATTTTTGTGCGTACATTTGTCACCTATCTGAAGAATATCACCTGCCCTAACTCCACGATGACAATCTTCACATGCTACCTTTGATATACTCTTTCCTCTTTTGTTTACTATTCGTTCACTTTCTTTCCCCCCTCAAAATATTGGTACACACAATGCTCATTATAAAAATGTTAAATCTGTACATAATTAAAATACTTAAAAAATTGACATCTCATTTATCAGTCTACTCTATTTATTCTATAAACACGATTATGATTATTGCTCTTAAGTATTTCATAATTTACGATATTTTGTCCACTGCAACCCCCCCCTTCCCCCCCAAGTACATATGTGTACAAGAGAACGCTAAAATCAAATACGCATTAATAAACCGGAGAAAATCTATTAAAATTTCACCTTAGAAATTGCGCGAACAGCCTGCATTCTCAATGATCTGGGCTAGTAAGTGGGGGAAGAGGGGATGGGAGGGTGGTAAGGGCCATGATAGACGACTTTGTGTGTATATTGCATTCGCAACCGGAAAATGCATTTATTACATAAGCTCTATTACGCTGATTTTTTCTTATTCTCTTTTAGATTGTGGAATTCTCAAGTAATTTACTTAATAACTTATATATATATTTTGAAAATGATACGCTAAATACTACTTAATGAATTCTAATTGAAGCAGGTAGGAACAGAGCCAAATAGTACTCGAATTCTGGCAGACGATTGCATATATCATATTTTAAAATTGTAGTCTTATAAAATATGTATGGATCCATGTTTTTGTAAAGTTTATTTAAATTTGGGGGACGGAAGTTTGTAAGATTCTGAATTTAAATTTGTATCTGTAAGTAAATAAAAAAAATAATAATGCGATTTGGTTTTTCAATAATGTTCGAAAATATTTGAAAAAAAAACTCCAACAACTCTGAGTCTTAAATTAATCATTTTGAATTGAATATTTTCATGAATGAGTTATTTTAATTTCTGTGTATTTATACAAATCTAAAATGTAATCATTCATGTAGCAAAATAGCTCCATATACACCTATCTGGCAACTGTATTTGCAATCACTGCAAAGGCACAAATATTATTGGAACGCTTACCAACAAAGACGCAATGGGAGTTCATTGACCATCTCGAAAACATGTCATGAGTGGCTTTAGTGCATTTATTGTGATATTTTACGCGCCTCCTCAAAAACTACTTGGCGCATGTAGAATTAAGGTAAGTGTTTATTCATTCTAATATATATGGCTATAAATAATAAAACTAATATTCGCTATTTACTTATGGTAAGCAAAATATTGTATTAAACATACTCGCGAAAGTCACCTGGTTTTAAAATCTTTCTAAGCGAATGCGACCTTCGTATGCATGAGAATGCACTCCGCTCAGTTATCCCACATACTTTAAATATTTTTAACTTGATTCATTATATGAACAAAAGTGACCGAATTGTATATATTTTTTCTGGAATATCCAGAGTAGGGAAAGAGCGACTTTTTGATTGTAGTGGGGGGGGGGGGGGAGGGAAATATTGATTAACGCGCCCGTAAACTGCCTCCCTCCGATCACTCACAGGCCTAACATCGTGCAACTTGCCTTCGTTGCAACGGACTATGCATGTTTCACTTGGCTTGCGTATTTCAACACATGATCCACTTGCAATGGTTTATGTAGTCTCATGGAAAGGAATTTTTGAGTCCCGTTTACTCGGCCACATAATGAATGCAGCGCTATAATAATGAGCGTACACGTAATTCCCTGAAAAGGGGTTATTTCGTGTCTACTTTTAAATTGTGATTTTCTCTTCCCTCATAGGGGTTTAGGGGGGAATTGATACACTGCTTTATTGATTTTTTAGGCCGATGGTCGCTTATAGGTGCATAAATTTTAAAATGAAGTGTTTGCCTCCACTCTTGTAATTCCCATTTTTAATTTGCCTGAGAAAATGGAAAAAGGTTTTAATGTATTTTAATTTGAAATTAGCCTCAAATGATATTTTAAATAGTGAAAAATTATATTTTTAATATATTTTGAGTTTATTTCTCATAATTAAGAACATTTAATTAAAAGCAATTAGACTTGTATGAATTAAAATGAATTTGATTTTAGTGTTATACTTTTTGAGGATTAGTCATTTGGTAGATATTATTGATTATATTTTGGTTTGTATAGTTTTGCTTTCTTCATATATAATTGATAAATTTATAATATAAAAATTATATATTGAAATTAGTGATGGATAAATTTATTAAAAAAATTATCTATGACTTAAAAATATAAATGTTTAATACTTTTTTAATTAAAAATTATAAATAATTTTATAGTTTAACAAGATCCTTGTCTTAAGAATATAAGAAAAACTTGGACTACAAGGCCATCCAAAGGACTTCCTCAATTAACATAACATAATTTCATGGATGACAAAAGCCACAAGGGCCTATCAAAGGTCATCCGCATCTGTCAAAACCCACCCGCAAAATGCATCATAGGATTGTGTCAGATCATGCATCTACAATTTACAATTTGAACCATACACAGGAATGTGTCAAAAACAAAAAGCATCATCAACAAGACTCCTTAAAATCCAAATCAATCGTAATATACAATAATAAAAAAAAACTGCATCCACAGGAATGAGTCCAGAATACCCCCCCAAAGTTAACCCTCCCTCCCCATATAAAATATTTGCATTTGAAAGCATTCAAGTTTGGACTGTCTACCATGTCAGATGGAAAACTATTTCAGTAATTTACCACTATTGGTGAAAAAATATTTTCTAACATGCAACCCTCACCTCTGTTTTTTAATTTTTAAGTGGTGACCCCTAGTCCTATTACTACCTTCCAACTCAAATAACTTGCTAGAATTCAACTTATCCATTCCAGAACAGATTTTAAAAAGCTCAATCATATCTTCCCTCAAAATTATAATGCCATAACATGAACAAGGATGTTGTAAATCCAGGGTTGTGGAGTTGGCTCAAAATTTTGCAACCCAGACTTCACCATTAGAAATATTTAACATGTAATGTGTATTCAATATGAGTAAATGGTATACAAAGCAAAATGAAAACCCAAATAATGAAATTCAACAATTTTATAAAGTATGGCACAAAGAAAAGGGAAGATTGAGTCGTTGCACAAATTATTAAGGAGGTTTTCAAGGCAGCTGCCCCAGTTTCTTGATAGATTTTTGGCCATCATCATCTCCAGACAAAATGTGTCATATTGTCTGGAGGAAGACGATCTTCATGATCTCACACACTTGCATTCAAACTTGATCAATCTGAAGAACAAGAAGGCTCATCTTTTTTGCTACTGAGCACATTACTTGGATGGATGACTAATGGAATCTACTTCAGTGAAGGATCGAAGTTCACTTTAAGATCCGATAGCAGGAGGTTTGCTCATTGTAGAGCAGGTGAGGAACTTTCATGGTCTGCGGCAAGGTATACAAATGGTTTTCCAGTTATCTGAAGGACAGAACATATAAAGTTCAAATCAATGATAAATTATCTGAGTTAAAGTCACTTATTAGGGGTGTGCCTCAGGGATCAGTACTTGGCCCTATCCTGTTCCTTATATATGTGAAGCAGCTGACAAATATATTCCAAAGGGTCGGCATTGAACACCAACTCTTTGCAGAGGATAGTCAGGGACAATCTATCATCAATGTGGTTAACCTGAGCATTGCCCAAGTTGTTGACCTTATTATGACCACAAATACTGGTTAAAGAAGAAATTTCAAAAGTTAAATGAGGATAAGACCAAATTGATGCTTGTGGGATCGAAAAAGAACCTGACTCATCTTAGAAGAGAATATAGCCTGAAACATATTGTGATCAATTCTCACCAAGTAAAAGTTGAATCTATGGTTAAGAATCTTGGTGTTATCTTTGATGAAAATCTGACTTTTAGAGGTCAAATAAATGGGGTGGTCAAGGCAACAAATTACGATATGAGAAATATTTATTTCATGAGCAAGTTCTTGAACAGAAACTGCCTTAAGATATTGAGAGCAAACCACATATTCACTAGGTTGGATTACTGCAACAGCCTTTACTATCACCTACCAAACAAGCTCCTGAAACGATTGCAAGTTGTGATGAATAAAGCTGTAAGACTTGTAACAAATACCACCTTAAGAGACAGAGTCACACCTAGCCTGATAAATCTACATACAAGTTATGTTGTATAATTCCTTTGGGATTAGAAAATAAATGTCCAGCTTATCTATTTAGACACCTTTCCAGAAGAGATGGTCTTCATAATCAACTCATTGTCCAACAAATTAATCTTGAATATGGGAAAAAATCTTTCAGATACTGTTCAGCCAAACTGTATAATAAATTACCGCAGTCCATCCTAAAGTGGATGAAAATGGTAGTATTTAAGAAGTTGAAGATGCACCTATTTATGAAAGCATACGATCTAACAGACCAAACGATAAATGTGCTATATAAAGTATAATGCTATTCATTTGCCTAACTAAGTAATTTTTGAGGGGGACTTTGATTTTGTCTTCCCCTGGCGATGGTGCTTTTTGTGGGTGGGTTTTGACGGATGCGGATGACCTTTGATAGGCCCTTGTGGCTTTTGTCATCTGTGAAATTATGTTATGTTATGTTATGTTATGTTATGTTAAGACCCTGTAAGGGGCGCGGCGATTTGCCATCCTGGCCGCTGTGCTGACGGGATTCAGCACCCTGTCTGACCCCGGCTTAGCCTCTTCTCCTTCCTTCAAAACACTTGTTTCCTTGTTTTTCATACAACCTCTCCCACAACTTTCTCTGGTCAGCCTCTAATTTCACAGGGTAGATGCTGACCTCAGCCAACCGTCCCGGATCGGGGATGAGGGGGGAGGGGACAATGTTCCCTAAGCCCTGAGCTCCGGTCTGGGGTGGTTGGTTTTTAACAACCTGCTTCATCCCTACCCATACCTTCCTCACATCCCTTTTCCTCTCATCTTTGAAATCTTTTTTACGCCGTGTTCAAGGTGGAGCCGCCATGCCGATGGACTGCCAGGCTACCAGGTGGGAGAGGAGGTCCCAAATGGCAGCGCCTGGCTCTGCCAGGCCTGTAAGCACCTCTTGCAGTGCAGGCTACTGCGAGAGGTGGTGAGCGATTGTGTCCCGTAAAACAAAGAGGGTCACCATGCCAAATGATGCAAAAATAAAACATCTCCCCTTAATTTACCCTATAACAACGACGGAGCCGCCCTCGGGCAGCTCCCCTAAAAAAATGGAGGTCTCCCCCCACTGTGCTTGCGCAGGGGACCCTCCATATTTCTCTAACTGGAGAGGAGGCTTACTCCTCTCCTTCACCTACGGGTGCAGGGGACTCCCCTTCACCCCCTTCTCTGGAGGTGCTTTTGGGCACCTCCCTTTTTCCAGCGGCACTCCCTTTTTCCAGCGGCACTCCCTCCTTTTCTTTCTAAGGGGACTGCCAAGAAAGCCAGCAGGGTCGAGGCCTGTGCCTCCCCACACAATACTAGTGACAATACAGCCAACGGGACCTGTGATGTCTTGGGAGGGGATGGCCAACTGGAGGCCCCTCCTGTGACACACATGGTCCTTGACGAAACCCAGCCTCAGACGGTAGGGCCTTCCATGGGGATGAATCCGGGCTCAGCGCCAAACACTGAACCCGAATCCGCCCCTATGCAAGGTCCTCCTCAAATGGCTAGGGTCTCTGAGGCAGTACAAGGAGGGAAGGGATCTCCTCCGACAGCTGCCCCCACGACTACCAGGACCTTATCCATTTCGGAGAAGGACCTGGCTGAGGCCGGTCCATCTGTCCTGGGGACTTCTGCTGGCGGAGGTGAGAAGCGGGTTCATTTCCGCCCTCCTCTCCAAAAAAGAAAAAAACTAAAAAAACAATAAGACTCAGGGCTCCTCTCCATCTGCGGGGGCTGCGGGGACGGATGGGTCTGCTGCCACTTTGGTAGGCGACCAAGCCAAGACCAGCACATCCGGCCCCTCTGCTCCCCTGTGTGTGGAGCCCCTGACTAAGACTAAGACCAAGAGTGCACAGGGCGGAGCATCAATGACATCGGGGCCCCTGATTCAGAGGTTACCTGGCATTTTCGAGCCCACTGGCTTCAAGCGCTTCCTCGTTATTCGCTCCACTGATGGCACCATGTTGTCCAAGGGCAACATGATCCATCAGAGGAGAGGATTAGCTAGTGCAATTGGTAGAGAGCCGAAGGTGACCCGTTTCTCTGATGGGAGCGTTCTGGCAAATCCCGCCGAGGCGGCCAAGATGAGTGCTCTTCGGACACTTCATGGCACCCCGGTGAGTGTAACGCCGCACTCTACCATGAACTTTGTGAAAGGAGTAGTTTATGCGAGGTAACTCGTTGACTACTCCATTGAGGACATCACCCTAGAGCTGGCCGACCATGGGGCGGTCAAGGTTGAATGTGTGATGAGAAAACAGGTAGGGGCCTCGAGAACCATCCCTACACTATTTGTCATGTTCGACTGTGACAAGCACCCTGAGTTGGTGCATGCTGGTTGGTACTGTTACTGCGTGAAGGCATTCGTGCCACTGCCGCGGCGGTGCTATTACTGTCACCGCTTCGGCTATACGAATCGCTCATGTAGATGGGCAAAGTCGGGGTCACCTGAAGTATGTGTAAATTGCTCCAAGGTTGCAGATGATAAGTCCAAATAGTGTGTGGCCAAGTGTGTCAATTGCGGAGAGCCGCACCCCGCTTCTTCGAAGCAATGTGGTGCATATCTCCTTGAGAAAGAAATCCTGGCCGTTCAGGCCCAGGATCGGCTCTCATTCTGCGAGGCTAAGGACTTGGTCCTGGCGTGCCCGGCTCTGCCTGGGACGTCATATGCCTCAATAGTTAGAAAGGCACCCTCTGCTCCTGGTCCATCCAGGCCAACGAGCACGGTTGTTTCCGCGCCCATTTGGAGCCCTTCTGCGGGCTCTACCCAACCCGGACACTCCTCTGGTAAAGCTGGTGGCAAAAAGGGTTCATACCCAGCCCCGGCTAAAACCAGGACTTTCCCCTCTTCCTCCAGCCTGACCGTTTCCCGTGAGGCGAAATGGCCATGCGCTTCCACCGAGTCGTTAGACTCACAGGAGGCAACACCCCTGAAGTTGGTCGTTAGGCCATCTTCTGGGGTTCCCAAAGCTGTCGCCCGAAAGGAGGACAGCAACAAAGGAGCTTTGGCTCCTTCGCCCACGCCTAGTGGTGGAGGGAGTGGCTCGGAGACGGTGGTTCCTCGAAAAGAGTGCCCCCCGCCCCCAAAACCGCAAAGCTCGCCTAAGGTTTTGAGGTGGATGGAGGAAAAGACTCGCATGGCAAGCTCAATAAGTCCTCGAAGGCGACAGCGGCCTCTCCGACCAACAGCGAGGGGCACGGCGATTTGCCATCCTGGTTGCCATGCTGACGGGACTCAGCACACCATCCGGCCCCAGCTTAGCCTCTCTTCCTTCCTTCAAAACACTTGTTTCCTCTTTTCATACAACCTCTCCCACAACTTTCTCTGGTCAGCCTCTAATTTCACAGGGTAGCTGCTGACCTTCTTCTCAAGCCAACCATCCCGGATCGGGGCTGAGGGGGGAGGGGACAAAGTTCTCTAACCCCTGAGCTCTGGTTGGGTATGGGTTTTTTTAACAACCTGCTTCATCCCCACCCATACCTTCCTAACATCCCTTTTCCTCTCCTCTTCACATTCTATCAATTTTATGCCGTGTCTAAGGTGGAGACGCCATGCTGATGGACTGCCAGGCCACCAGGCGGGAGGGGCGGTCCCAAATGGCGGCGCCTGGCTCTGCCGGGCCTGCAAGCACCTCTTGCAGTGTGGGCAACTGTGAGAGGTGGTGAGCTATTGCGTCCTGCGTAAAAAAGAGGGTCACCATGCCCAATGATGAATATAAAAAAAAAATGCAACCCCCAACATGCCCTGTAACATCAACGGAGCCGCCCTCGGGCAGCTCCACCGAGAAAATTGAGGTACATCATCCTTGTGCTTGTGCAGGGGACCCTCCATACTTCTTTACCTGGAGAGGAGGGCTTACTCCTCTCCTACGCCTACGGGTGTAGGGGACTCCCCCTTACCCCCTTCTCTGGGGTGCTTTCTGGCACCTCCCTATTTCCAGCGGAAGTCCCTCCTTTTCTTTCTAAGAGGACTGCCAAGAAAGCCAGCAGGCAGCCCATTGCCGACCGCCCCTCGTGTAAGCGGCTCGGTAGGGCAAACCCCTTTAGGGGGGAGAGGGAAGCCAGGCCCCTTCGGTCGCTTCCCTCAAAAGACCTGATGGCAAGAATCTTAAACCTTGCCTGGGGTCAAGGCCTGTGCCTCCCCACAAAAGACTGGTGACGCTGCCAAGGGGACCTGCGATGTCCTGGGAGGGGATGGCCAACTGTGATAGACATGTTCCTTGAGGAAACCCAGCCTCAGATGGTAGGGCCTTCCAGGGGGGGGGGGGAATCCGAGCCTAGCACCGAACCTGAATCCGCCCCTATGCAAGGTCCTCCTCAAATGGCTGGGGCCCCTGAGGTAGTACAAGGAGGGAAGGGATCTCCTCTGAACTGTGCCCCTGTGACCACCAGGACCTTTTCGATTTCGGAAAAGGACCTGGCTGAGGCCAGTCCATCTGGCCTAGGTGCTTCTGTCGGCGGAGGTGAAAAGTGGGTTCATTCCCGGCCCTCCTCTCCTAAAATGAAGAAAAAGACAAGAAAGACTAAAAAGACTCGGGGCTCCTCTTCATCCGTGGGGGCTACAGGGACGGATGGGTCTGCTGCCATTCTGGCAAGCTGCCTAGCCAAGATCGGCACATCCGGCCCCTCTGCCCCCCCGGGTGTGGAGCCCCTAACTATGACAAAGATGAAAAGTGCACAGGGGGGAGTCTCGATGACATCAGGGCCTCTTATTCAGAGGTTACCTGGCGTTTTCGAGCTCGCTGGCTTCAAATGCTTCCTCGTTATTTGCTCCACTGATGGCACCATGTTGGCCAAGGGCAAACATGATCCATCAGAGGAGAGGATTAGCTAGTGCAATTGGTAGAGAGCCGAAGGTGACCCGTTTCTCGCACGGGAGCCTTCTGGCAAATCCCGCGGAGGTGGCCAAGATAAGTGCTCTTCGGACACTTCATGGCACCCCGGTGAGTGTGACGCCATACTCTAACATGAACTTTGTGAAAGGAGTAGTTTATGCGATGGAACTAGTTGACTACTCCATTGAGGACATCCCCCCAGAGCTTGCCAACCATGGGGCGATCAAGGTCGAACGTGTGATGAGAAAACAGGGAGGGGCCTCGAGACCCACCCCTACACTCTTCGTCACGTTCGACTGTGACAGGTTCCCTGAGTTGGTGCGTGCCGGTTGGTACTGTTACCGCGTGAAGGCATTCGTGCCACTGCCGCGGCTGTGCTATTACTGTCACCGCGGGGTCACCCAAAGTTTGTGTAAATTGCTCCAAGGACGCACACGATAAGTCCAAATAGTGTGTGGCCAAGTGTGTCAATTGCGGAGAGCCGCACCCCGCTTCTTCGAAGCAATGTGGTGCATATCTCCTTGAGAAAGAAATCCTGGCCGTTCAGGCCCAGGATCGGCTCTCATTCTGCGAGGCTAAGGACTTGGTCCTGGCGTGCCCGGCTCTGCCTGGGACGTCATATGCCTCAATAGTTAGAAAGGCACCCTCTGCTCCTGGCCCATCCAGGCCAACGAGCATGGTTGTTTCCAAGCCCATTCGGAGCCCTTCTGCGGGCTCTACCCAACCCCGGCACTCCTCTGGTAAAGCTGGCGGCAAAAAGGGTTCATACCCAGCCCCGGCTAAAACCAGGACTCCCTCCTCTTTCTCCAGCGTGACCGTTTCCCGAAAGGCGAAACGGCCACGCGCCTCCACCGAGTCGTTAGACTCGCAGGAGGCAACACCCCTGAAGTTGGTCGTTAGGCCTTCTTCCGGGGTTCCTAAAGCTGTCCCGCGAAAGGAGCTTCGGCTCCTTCGTCCTCGCTTAGTGGTAGGCTGAGTGGCTCGGAGATGGTATGTCTCGAAAAGAGGGCCCCCCGCCCACGAAGCCGCAACGCCGCCTAAGTTTCGAGGCGGAGGGAGAAAAAGACTCGCCTGGCGATCTCAACCTCCCCCAATAAGTCCTCGAAGGCGACAGCGCTTTGTCCTGCCAACAGCGCCCGGGGTTCTGCCTCCGGAAAGGGTCTTCTCTTCAAAGAGGGCCCCGGCGTCTTCTCCGAGCTCGACCTGGAGGGCATATTCCTTCAATGGAATTGCCGTGGACTCCGGGCCAACTGGGAGGAGCTGCGGTCTCGTCTCGTCCCGTTCCCCGTTAGCTATTTTTCTGCACGGGATCATGCTAGGCTCGTGCCCCCTGCCTGCCCTCCCGGGTTATAAGTGTTTTTGTGACCCCATCACCACAAGAGTGCCGGGCTGTGGGATGCGCGGTTTACACGCGGCATGATGTCTCCATTCTTCCTTTAACTTAAGATTCCTCCTTTCAGGGAGTGGCTGTGAAGCTTCACCTGATTCAGAGGTATGCTATCATTTCTGCATACATTCCACCGTCAGCTGACTTCGATGCGGGGGACTTCCACCGCGTTGTGGCACAGTTGCTGAGGCCCTTTCTCTTGCTTGGAGATCTGAACGGCATACATCCTCTCTGGGGGGGATTACTCAATAAATCCCAGGGGACAAGTCCTTGCCGATCTGATCGAAGATCTTGGGATAGGTGTCCTAAATGTGGATGAGTTTACGCATCACTGCCCGAGAACCGCTTCATTTTCCTGCCTTGATCTATCTTTGTACTCTTCGGATGCGCAGCCTGATTTTGATTGGGGGGTGGTCGATGACCTCCATGATAGTGATCACTTTCACATTCAAATATCATTTTCAGGGCAACTTCAGCCTCAGAGCCCACCTCGGTGGTGCTGGGTGGCCTGCATTTCAGGAAATGACTGAATTCTCTATCTCTGTCGAGGAGGCTGTCGAGTTCTTCTCTGTCAACCTCATCGCCGCGGGCCTGACTATTATTCCTAGAACGTCTGGCCATTTTGCTGCCGACCACTCTCATGGTGGTAGGCCTAGTATGAGACGGCCCTCAAACAGAAGCGTTATGCCTACATGCGCTATACCCGTCCGACCCCAGCTTAGCCTCTTCTCCTTCCTTTAAAACACTTGTTTCCTCGCTTTTCATACAACCTCTCCCACAACTTTCTCTGGTCAGCCTCTAATTTCACAGGGTAGATGCTGACCTTCCTCTCAGCCAACCGTCCTGCATCAGGGCTGATGGGGTAGGGGACAATGTTCCCTAACCCCTGAGCTCCGGTCTGGGGTGGCTGGTTTTTAACAACTTGCTTCACCCCCACCCATACCTTCCTCACATCCCTTCTCCTCAATTTACCGTCTATCCTTAATTTTACGCTGTGTTCAAGGTGGAGCCGCCATGCCACCAGGCGGGAGAGGGTGGTCCCAAATGGCGGCGCCTGGCTCTGCCAAGTCTGTAAGCACCTCTTGCGGTGCGGGCAACTGCAAGAGGTGATGAGCTATTGCGTCCCGTATAAAAAAGAGGGTCACCATGCCCATGTATAAAAAACAAAAAAAAAACAACCCCCAACTTCCCCTGAAACAGCGATGGAGCCGCCCTTGGGCAGCTCCAGCAAAAAAATGGAGGTCCCATACCCCCCTGTGCTTGCGCAGGGGACCCTCCATATCTCTTCAACCGGAGAGGAGGCTTACTCCTTGCCTACGGGTGAAGGGGACTCCCCCTCACCCCTTTCTCTGGAGGTGCTTTTGGGCACCTCCCTTTTACCAGTGGCAGTCCCCTCTGTTCTTTCCAAGGGGACTGGCAAGAAAACCAGCAGGCAGCCCTTAGCCAGCCGCTCCACATCGAAGCGGCTCGGTAGGGCAAACCCCCTTACGGGGGAGAGGGAAGCCAGGCCCCTTAGGTCGCTTCCCTCAAAAGACCTGCTGGCAAGAATATTGAACCTTGCCGGGGTCAAGGGCCATGCCACCCCACACAAGACTAGTGACGATACTGCCAACGTGACCTGCGATATCTTGGGGGGAGGGATGGCCAACTGGAGGGCCCCCTTGAGATAGCCATGGTCCTTAAGGAAACCCAGCCTCAGAAGGTAGGGCCTTCCATGGGGTGGAATCCGGGCTCAGCCCCAAGCACCGAACCTGAATCCGCCCCTATGCAAGGTCCTCCTCAAACGGCTGTGGTTTCCGAAGCAGTACATAGGGGAGGGATCTCCTCTGACCGGTGCCCCCACAACTACCAGGACCTCCATTTTGGAGAATAACCTGGCTGAGGCTGGTCCATCTGGCCTGGGGTCTCCTTCCGGTGGAGGTGAGAAGCGGGTTCATTCCCCGCCCTCCTCTCCAAAAACGAATAAGAAAAAGACTCGGGGCTCCTCTCCATCCGTCGGGGCTACGGGGATGGATGGGTCTGCTGCCACTTTGGGAAGCGACCAAGCCAAGATCGGCACATCTGGCCAATCTGCCCCTCCCGCTTGCGGAGCCCCTGACTAGGACGAAAAGTGCACAAGGCGGAGCCTCAATGACATCAGGGCCCCTGATTCAGCGGTTACCTGGCATTTTTGAGCCCGCTGGCTTCAAACGCTTCCTCGTTATTCGCTCCACTGATAGCACCATGTTGGCCAAGGGCAACATGATCCATCGGAGGAGAGGATTAGCTAGTGCAATTGGTAGAGAGCCGAAGGTGACCCGTTTCTCGGACGAGAGCCTTCTGGCGAATCTCGCCGAGGCGGCCAAGATAAGTGCTATTCGGACACTTCATGGCACTCCGGTGAGTGTGACGCCGCACTCTACCATGAACTTTGTGAAAGGAATAGTTTATGCGAGGGAACTCGTTGACTACTCCATTGAGGACATCACCCTAGAGCTGGCCGACCATGGGGTGGTCAAGGTCGAACGTGTGATGAGAAAACAGGGAGGGGCCTCGAGACCCACCCCTACACTCTTCGTCACATTCGACTGTGACAAGCTCCCTGAGTCGCTGCGTGCCGGTTGGTACCGCTAACGCGTGAAGGCATTCGTGCTACTGCCGCGGCGGTGCTATTACTGTCACCGATTCGGCCATACGAATCGTTCTTGTAGACGTGCAAAGTCGGGGTCACCGGAAGTTTGTGTAAATTGCTCCAAGGCCGCACACGATAAGTCCAAATCGTGTGTGGCCAAGTGTGTCAATTGCGGAGAGCCGCACCCCGCTTCTTGAAGCTATGTGGTGCATATCTCCTTGAGAAAGAAATCCTGGCCGTTCAGGCCCAGGATCGACTCTCATTCCGCGAGGCTAAGGACTTGGTCCTGGCGCGCCCGGCTCTGCCTGGGACGTCATATGCCTCAATAGTTAGAAAGGCACCTTCTGCTCCTGGCCCATCCAGGCCAATGAGCACGGTTGTTTTCGCGCCCATTCGGACCCCTTCTGCGGGCTCTACTCCGCCCGGGCGCTCCCCTGTTAAAGCTGGCGGCAAAAAGGGTTCACACCCAGCCCCGGCCCAAACCAGGGCTCCCCCCTCTTCCCCCAGCGTGACTGTTTCCCGTAAGGCGAAACGGCCACGCGCCTCCACAGAGTCGTTAGACTCACAGGAGGCCACCCTCTTGAAGATGGTCGCTAGGCCATCTTCCAGGGTTTCTAACGCTATCCCCCGAAAGGAGGACAGCAACAAAGGAGCTTCGGCTCCTTCGCCCACGCCTAGTGGTGGAGGGAGTGGCTCGGAGACGGTGGTTCCTCGAAAAGAGGGCCCCCTGCATCCGAAGCCGCAACGCTCGCCTAAGGTTTCGAGACGGAGGGAGGAAAAGACTCGCATGGCGAGCCCAACCTCCCCCAATAAGTCCTCGAAGGCGACAGCGCCTTCAGCGCTTTGTCCGGCCAACAACGCCCGGGGTTCTGCCCCCGGGAAGCGTACGGCCATTTTCGTAGGGGTCTTCAGTTGGAGGAGGGCCCTCGCTTCTCCTCCGAGCTAGGCCTGGAGGGCATATTCCTTCAATGGAATTGCCGTGGACTCCGGGCCAAATGGGAGGAGCTGTGGAGGCTCGTCTTGTCCCGTTCCCCGTTAGCTATCATTTTGCAGGAGACCATGCTAGGCGCGTGCCCCCTGCCTGCCCTCCCGCGGTATAAGGGTCTTGCGATCCCACCACCGCGGGATGGCCGGGCTGTGGGATGCGCGGTTTACACCCGGCATGATGTCTCCGTTCTTCCTTTCTCTTTAGATACCTCCTTTCAGGCACTGGCTGTGCAGCTGCACCCGGATAGGAGGTATACTATCATTTCTGCGTACATTCCACCGTCAGCTGACTTCGACGCGGTGGACTTCCGCCGCGTCGTGGCACGGTTGCCGAGGCCCTATCTCTTGCTTGGAGATCTGAACGGCAGGCATCCTCTCTGGGGAGATTACTCCATAAATCCCAGGGGACAAGTCCTTGCCGATCTGATCGAAGAGCTTGAGATAGGTGTCTTAAACGTGGATGAGTTTACGCATCACTGTCCGAGAACCACTTCATTTTCTTGCCGTGACCTATCTTTGTGCTCTTCGGATGCACAGCCTGATTTTGATTGGGGGGTGGTAGATGACCTCCATGGTAGTGATCACTTTCCCATTCAAATATGATTTTCAGGGCAACTGCTGCCTGAGAGCCCACATCGGTGGTGCTTGGCGCTGGCACGGTGGCCTGCATTTCAGGAAATGACTGAATTCTCTATCTCTGTCGAGGAGTTTAGGTCGGTAGATGAGGCCGTTGAGTTCTCCGGCACCTCATCGCCGTGGGCCTGACTACTATTCCTAGGACGTCTGGCCGTTTTGCACGCCGACCACTCCCATGGTGGTAGGCCGAGTGTGAGACGGCCCTCAAACAGAAGCGCTATAAGCGCCGCCTGAACTATTTCACTGTCGGTGAAATTTCGTCGGGCTAGGTCTAGGTTCCGGTATATTTCGAAGCACGCCCGCCGTTCTTCTTGGCGAGCATACGTGTCTTCACTTAACGGCAAGACCCGTCTAGCAGAAGTGTAGAAGCGAATCAAAAGGATTCGGGGCAAGTTCTCACAGGACCTCCCTCCCGTTCTCCAGGACAATGGGACCGCAATCTCGGACTCCGCGTCCGTGGCGGTATCCTTCGCGACCGCTTTCTCTGCATTCTCTAGCCAGGATGCTGCTCCGCCAGCATTTAATGCGCGTCGTGATGTCGCGGAAGGCCGCCGGCTGGACTTTACCTCCAGAGGCGGAGAACCCTTCAACGACAAGTTTACTGTGAGTGAGTTGCGCTCCACTCTTGCTTCGTGCGCAGACATCGCCCATGGTCCGGACGATGTTCCGTACGGCATGCTTCGACACCTGGGTGAGCGAGGCAAACCGGGAAGAGATCACTCTGCTCCGACCGGTTTCCGCCCAATCTCTCTAACCTCTTGCGTGTGCAAGTTGATGGAGAAATTGGTAAATGTTACAGTGCGGCTTCCGCAAGTTCCACTCCACGTCGGATGATCTGCTCCGACTGGAAAATGCCGTCAGCGAGGCCTTCCTTCGTAGACAGCACTACCCCATGGTGTTTTTTGATCTGGAGAAGGCCTATGATACCGCATGGCGATACTGTTTCATGAAGACTCTCCACACGATGGAGGCGAGGGGATGCCTCCCAATGTATATATCTGAATTTTTGCGAGATCGTCGATTCCGCGTACGGGTGGGGGGAGCCCTCTCCGGCCCAAAGGAGCAGGAAGACGGTGTCCCGCAGGGAAGTGTCCTCAGTGTCACACTCTTTGCCCTGAGCATCAACAGCATCACCTTGGTGCTGCCGGAAGATGTTCTCGCTACGCTCTACGTGGACGACCTTTCGATCTCTTTTGGCGCGGCTCAGATGCCAACTCTGGAGCGTCGACTCCAACAGGCATTGAACCGCGTCTCTCACTATCCCGAAGCGCACAGATTTCGGTTTTCTTTGGCCAAGACTAAGGTGGTGCACTTCTGCCGCCATCCACGGCTCCACCCCGACCCAGACTTGTTTCTTAATGGGGTACGCCTGGACCGACGTCTCACCTGGGAGGCTCATATTCGCAGCCTTAGGGTCTCTTGTACCCGCGCCATGGATATACTCCGTTCCGTGACGTTCAGTGCTTTGAGCGCTGATAGGTCTACTGCCCTACTTTTTTATCTACCCTTTGTTCGTTCGAATCTCGACTACGTATGCAAGTTTTATGCATCCGCAGCCATGCGTTTATTGCGGAAGGTGGACTCGATCCACCACGACGGACTTCGCCTTACGACCGGTGCCTTCCGCACTTTCCCCATTGAGAGCCTGTTGGTCGATGCCACTCGCTCTACGCCGTATGCAGTGCATCACTCGCCTGTACGCGCGAGCCCGGCGCCTCCCGCAGTCGCCAACAGCTCTCACTGCATCCCAGCTGATCTTGACGGTGCCTATGCCGCCGAGAGACGTCAGTCATACCCATAGCCCTTTGGGTTTAGGGCCAGGAAACTCCTTCGAGAGCAAGTATAGGGTGTGGTGTGATTAGCCTATTGAAGGGACACTACTGGAGAGCCTTTCATTTTGGTTTGCACTGTGTTGAAGGCTTTGTTGATGCCTATTGCGGGAGAGGGCTTTGTATAAGGATTGGGTCGGTGTTTTTGGATTGTGACTTCAGTCCACTCTGCTTTTATGTAGTTTATTTTTTTTTAATAGTATATCTTTTGGGTTAGGTGATATGTGATAAGAATTGGGTGGTCAGAGTGGTATATGTGTTTGTGGAAGATTTTCTCAGTGGTTCTAGTGTGGAAGTGAGGGGAATAGAGGGAAAGGGGTTGTGGTTGCATTGTGGGGGTATTTTTTTGGTTTGTTTCTCTTGTTCAGTGAGTGTAGTTCAATGATGGTGGTTCCTCTTGGTCAATTGAGCTGTGAGGTTGGCCAGGCATGGTGTTAGGTAAAGAAGAGGTTGGGAAGGTGTGGCATTGGTGCCTGGTTGGGCAAAAAATACTGCTGGGCAGTGTAAATTTTAGGAAGGTTTTTGTGTCTCGTGATGTTATTAAATGGGATGTCTTTGTGTATTAAGGTGAGCAAGCTGTGGTGTACATTGTAATGTAGGGCAATGCAGATACATTCATGAATGCGATGCAGAATGTTTGTTGGAGAAGGGGTGTAGGTAGTTATGCCGGGGTTGCTGTAAGTGGGTGCATATGAGGTGAGGGGGTCACTAGTCAGTCACAAGTGGGAAATGTGTAAGTGAAGGGCTAAGGTGAGTAGGAGATGAATGTTGTCTCTGTTACCACCTCTCATGAGAAAAAAAGTATAGGAAGGAGAGATAGAGGTGGAGACCTGTTGCTCTGGGCAGCAACCTTAGGCTACATCCCTTTCTAAAGATAGGGTTGAAATGCTTCATTCTGAAAAAAGTAATGGCCCCTTTTTTTAATTACATTGTTACCAGGTATGAAAAGTGGGCATAGGATTCCAACAGGAAAATTATCAACACAACCAAAGCAAGGACTGTTGGGGGTATGGATAGGACATCATTTACTTTGAAAGCCTCCAAATCAAACAAACCCATCCCGGGTGTACGTCAATAACTCAGCTGATTGAATTAGAATAATACATTAGAATTGCATTATAATAATACGCAGCCCCATATGATAAGAATCATTTGCTGCAAGATTGAAGAACTTGTTTGGGAAAAGCTTGCCCATCTCCTCTATTCTTTCAATCATGCCCCATCTGAGGATTGGAACATTTCATTGATGATGAGCAGTAAGGATCATTAGAATCATTAAAATTAGCACTATTCACTGCCAAACCTCTTGATTTCTATAAAGTAGTTAGTCATCACAGGTTGTTGTTTTTTCCAACCATTATTAGAATGTTATTGATTCAAATAGAGAATCTGGACTTGATTGAATTAGCAATTCTTTTATCATTTGTTGTAACCTTTGAAATCTTGGAATATAAAACAGCATTATCTTTGGATTGACCTCATACTTGAGATCTGTTGAAGATTTGCTTCCTAGTTTATTAAGCTTGGATGGTTGATAAAACAAAAATATAATGGATTTTGGTCATTTATTGGGTTTTATATACTTATGTCTCTAATTTTTCTAGGATTAACGATCATCTGACCACCATGGGAAGCGACCAACATTTTTGTTTGAGGTGGAATAACTTTCATAGCAACATAGCAGCCTCCTTTGAACATCTACGAGATCATGAAGAGTTTGTGGATGTCACGTTGGCGTGTGAAGGCAGGAGTTTGAAAGCACACAAAATAGTTCTCTCAGCATGTTCACCATATTTTAAAAATTTGTTGAAGGTATTCTTTAAATTTGTTTTATATGTGTATTTAAAAAAAAATTCCTCTTGTATATATTAATTTTCAAGGTGGTGGTGTTGGTTTACATAATAGTTCTGTGTTACAAAGTTCTTAATTTAGAATTACTAATTATTCTCAATTCGCTGATTTGTACCTGTAGCACTTGTGCCTTTTGCATTAGTCATAATAAGCAATTTAATAAATCTTTGGTAGTTTCAATTTTTGTCATCTTTTAGGTTTTGTAGATAATTAATAGTATTTAGAAGTTCACACAACTGTCAGTGAGTAGAATGTCCCTTCCTCTTTGCAGCAAAATCCATGCCAACACCCAATCATCATCTTGCGCGATGTAGCATTCCCAGACCTGTCTGCACTGCTCAGTTTTGTGTACCAGGGTGAAGTGTATGTGTCGCAGGAGCGCCTACCAGCATTTCTCCGCACGGCTGAGATGCTTCACATCAAAGGCCTGACGGAGCAGAGCCAGAACCACCATCCCCAAGTTAGGCCTGGGACCCCTGTCAGCATTGGGCCACCCTCTGCCACCATTCTGCAGCCACTACTGCCTCATGAACAGGTGGGTTCCATTCACATGTCTGGAAGCCAGAGATTTTCCCCATCCCCTGGATCTGTAAAACTTGCTGACTCTTTGTTTCTTTTCCCTCAGGGTATTTTGACTGTGAAAACTGGTGTTGGGGGGCCATCCCCATCACCTCCATCTCCCCCAGCCCACTTGCAGCGGCTACCAATTCATATCTCACCCCCACCCAAAAAACATCGCTCTGCAACCACCATCACAGCCTTGCCAGGTGGGAATCCCATTGGCCCTCCTCCCACACCCTTGACACCTCCTCGAATGGAGGTGTTTGCAGCGGGGTTGCCGCAGGAGCCCCATACTGGGGCACCTCCACCCATTCCTCCACTTGAAGGGTCAACTCTAGCTGCTGCACTAACAAAGCCACTTACCTCAGGGGCACTATGCCCAGCTGAGTCTTTAGGGCCAGTGCTTTCCTTGTCTCTTTCTCATGGAACTCTGTCCCCACTTGTTACCACGGATGTGCCAAAGGTGAAGCAGGAAACGGACGAGATCAAGGAGGAGGAGATGGGTACAAGTGAGGAGGCAGTCAACTTGATGACTGAGGGTTCAATCCTTCGGCAGCGCATCCAAGGTCTCCGCAGCTCCCCTGAAGCCCTACTGGGGCCTCACCTGCATGAAGAATCATCTACAGAGGAGGGGTTCATTCCCAGTGATGGAGACAAGTTAGGCCCTGATGGTGTTGAGCTTGAAAAGGAAACGATGTTAGGCGCCCCCATGGTGATCAGATCCCCCCTTGTGGGACTCCTGCCCAGGGAAGCTCCAGGTGAGTACATTAGGCCAATTACTTCCGAGTCTCAGGTTCACAAGCCATTGCTATGCGTTGTTAAGGCTCCATGCAGGCTCTTGGCAATTAGGGCCTTTCCCACATTGGCATGTGCTTGGTCTTCTTTTTCTATTCTTAGGTTATCCCAGGCTTAGTCTTTCCTTTACTCAAGTTAGTTGATGCCCTGGATTTCCTAAGGGTTCTATGGGCCCCACCCATTACATGTCAGGTATGTAGGATGGGCCAGTTTTGGGATGGAAGGGGGATAATGTATGTGAAGAGAGGAAGAGTTGTGTTTTGCCCTGTTGGTAATAATGGTGCTTGGATAGAGCTGCCTCTGCCCTCATGTTGTAGCTCAGTGCACCCGCCAAGAATTTTGTTTCTAGCCATGCCATGTTTGAAGTACTCATTATCTAAGCACTAGGAGTCCAACACCTTATCCATTACAGGGCCTAACTGAGAGCTCCAACCCATTGGAAGATCCCCTTTGTCCGGGCCTTGGGAAGTTGGGTTGCTTTCTACTGGTCCCTCTCGACAGCTTTTTTTTTTTCCCTATGAGGGATTTGGTTTACCAATAATTTTTCATAATTTTTGTTTGACAGTAAGCCTTCAAATTTTTGACTACATCCCTTTTAGTCAAACCCCTCTTGACTTTGTTGTTGGGTTTGATGAGGAAAACCATAACAGCCACACTAACTGGTAGAGGGGCTGAGCTCCACCCATTCGAAGGTGTTTCTCATTTGCCATCTTCAGAGATACACTTAGGTAGCTCTACTTGTGAAGAGAAGCTGCTCCAACCTTGTAGTTGATGGGGTTCCCCCCCCTTTTCTATATCTATGAGTGAGACGTCTTTCCCCTCACCACCTTCCTTGCAGTCACCCTTGGATGACTCAAGTGTGGCATCATCCTTTTCTCTCACAGGGTAAGACCAAGAAGACAGCAAGCAGGTAGCCCCAAATTGACTGTTCCTTTTTTCCAGTCAATTCAGAGTTTGTGAAACTTCCAAATTCAAATCATAATAATTCTCTGTCTTTTTAGGTTCAGAGAAATCTCTATAAACCTATCAGACTTTGTATCCTGGATGCACTCACCTTACCTCACAGGGGGGGGGGGGGTTGTTTATCCTCTGTAGCCTGTTACACTTTGTACCTGGGTTAGCTGCACATCCTCCCAGTCTGAGCGCAAATTAGGGAAGCCCTGTCACTGGATTGACTTGTTTGTGCTCTTTCCCCTCACTCCCTCTCAGTGCTACTTTAAAAAAAAATGACCATGACTATCCCATTAACCTTTTGTCTACTTCCACTTGCTACTAGGAAGAACTGTTGTCACAGAGTGAAAAATAAGGATGTGCCTTCACTCTGGGTTGAATTGAACTTTGTGATAAAGCCTGGCAAAGTTTTCGGTACACTTCCTCCTTGCTCCCTCTCAGTATTCTATTTTCTCTAGAACTATCCCCTCTTTCTAGGTTAAGGACCCTTACCAGTCTTGGTAACCTCTATAAATAACTGCTTTTAATGGCTGTAGTTTGCAAGCTACCTGGGCATCGAGTCTTGAATAATGGGAATATTGCTTTTGCCCCAATAACCACTTCAAATTGGATCCGTGATTGATGTCTTGGGGAGGATGGCCACATGGAGGCCTCCCTGAGATGGAAATGGTCCTTGAGGTGACCCAGCCCAAGATGGTAGGATCTTGCATGGGGTTGAACCAGACTTGGTACCAAGCACAGAACCCGAGTCCACCCCTATGCAAGCTTCTCCTCAGATGGCTTGGGCCACCGAGGATCCACAAAAAAAGGAGGAACCTCCTCCTCTGCCTGGTGCTCCTTTGACAGCAAAGACCTTCTGCATCCCTGAGAAGGATCTTGCTGAAGCTGATCCATCTGGCCTAAGGTCTCCTTCTGGCTGAGTAGAGAAGCAGGTTCATTCCCCACCCTCCTCTCCTAAGGAGCCACAGGAACAGATGGGCCCATTGCCTTTTCGGTATGCAACCAAGCCAAGATCGGCATGTCCTATCCTGGTGCTCTCCCGGGTGCAGAGTCCCAGACAAATATCAAAAGTGCGCAGAGCGGAGCCTCAATTATGTCGGGGGGCGACTCTTTGAGAGGTTACCTGGCATTTTTTAGCCCGCTGGTTTCAAATACTTTCTAGTTATTTGCTCCACTGATGGCCAAGGGCAATATGTTCCATCAGAGAAGAGTACTAGTTAGCTTAATTGGTAGAGAACCGATTCTCGGATAAGAGCTGTGAGATGGCCAAGTTTAGTCCTCTTTGGACACTTGATGGCATCCCAGTCAGTATGATGCCACACTCTACCATAAGCTTTGTAATACAGCCACTGCTTTGGCCCCATGAATCACTCCTGTAGACATGCAAAGTTGGTTTAGCTGTCTGTGTAAGTTGCTCCAAGGCCACACATAATTAGTGCAAATCATGTGTGTCAAAGTGTGTCAATTGCGGAAAGCCGCATACCGCTTCTTTGAAGCAATGTGGTGCGTATCTCCTTGAGATGGATGGAAAGCCTTGCCATTCAGGCCCATGATTGTCTCATTCCAAAAGGCTAAAGAGTTTATCTGGGTGAGCCCGGCATTGCCTGGGACATCACTTCCGCGCCCGGCGCTGCCTGGGACGTCATTTCCATGCCCATTTGGAACCCTTCTGCAGGTTCTACCCACCTCAGGCGCTTTCCTGGTAGAACTGGCGGCATTAAGGGTTCACAACCAGCCCCAGCTAAAACCAGGGCTCCTTCAGCGTGACCATTTCCAGTGTGACGAAATGGCTGTGTGCCTCCACCTAGTCGTTAGACTCACATGAGGCAACACCCCTGAAGCTCTAGGGCTCCTAAAGCACCCCTGGAAAGGAGGACAACACTAAAGGAGCTTGAAGACCGATCCTCCAAGAGGGACCCTTGTCTGTATAAGGTTTTGAGGCGGAGTGAGGAAAAGACTTGCATGGAGAGTCCTACCTCACTCGATAAATCCTCCAAGGCGACAGTGCCTTCAGCTCATTGTCTGTCCAACAACGCCCGGAGTTCTGCCTCCGGGAAGCATATGGCCATTCCCACGAGGGTCTTCTCTTCGAAGAGGGCCCCTGCATCTCTGAGTTAGGCCTGCATGGCATATTACTTCAATGAAATTGTTGCGGTCTCTGGGCCAACTGGGAGGAGCTATGGAGGCTTATCTCCTCCCGTTCCCCGTTAGCTCTCTCTTTGCAGGAGCCCTTGCTGGGTACATGCCCACTGCCCACTCTCCCAGGTATAAGGGTTTTGTGACCCCTCCATCACGTGATGGAGGGGTCACGGGTAGGAGGATGTGCGATTTACACCCAACATGATGTCTCCGTTCTTCTTTGCTTTAGATAGCACCTTTCAGGCAGTAGTTGTGAAACTTTACCTGGATAATAGCAGTGGTATGCAGTTAATGGAAGCAATGCTTCCCCCATTTAAGAAGAAAAGAAAAAGAAATTACACCGCAACCATTACTATAACAGCAGCAATTTTATTCCCAAATATATGCTTTCCTTACTTGTATATGCCATATATTACTCTTCACTTTCGATCAAATTGGCATTAGACCCTAATGAGCCTGACTGCAATTGAAAAAAATGCATCCTTTTCATAGAGATGTCTACTCTTTTTTTTTTTTCCCCTTGCTTTTCGGTGCTTTGGAATGAATAGTTTAAAAGATACATATTTTGCTTTTCTTAGCAATAATATACTCATTAGAATTTTATGATTTTTATCTACATATTTCAATACCCTATTAGAATTAAGAAAAATAACCTATTTGTATACGAAAAGGAAGCAAATTTAGCTTTGCAGTCATCTGCTTGCATCTGGCAACCCTGCTGGGTTGCCAGAATATAGTAACGCATTGATGCAACTTTTATTATGCTCTGAAGCTTAAACAAATTTTTATGTTAAATACTTATTCTGAAAAAGAAAGCATTGTTTTTAATATTTCCGGGATTCTTGCAGGCCTACTACCATATTCACCCTTCATATCTTTGAGATCAGTATCCCTGAGGTAGGCCTTAGATTAGTGTGGCATATTGTTTTTTCATTTATTTAAGTGATAACCCCCTTTAAAACAAAATGGATGTAAATGAAGTTGGGAGAAAATGCGACTGCATTATTGAAAAATTATTAAAAAGGAAGTTCAATGCGATGACTTAATTTGAAAGAAAATCTATTATTAAAATGTTTACACTCGCAAATATACGGCAATATGATAGAACATCTTGGATAGATGGTTATGCATACTTACAGAAGCTACTTAAAATTTACAATTTCATAGTTATTTTTAATGAACAACATATTTATTTTGGTCAAACTTGAATTGCTTCCTTATCTTCAAAAGTCACCCACACGCTGCTGGGTAAGAGTTATACTGTTATTTCTGACTTTGGCACATGGGACTATCGCCGCATCGTGGCATGGTTGCTAAGGCCATTTCTCTTGCTCAGAGATTGGAACAGTAGACACCCCCTTTGGCTAGACTACTTGATTAATCCCATCGGTCAAGTCCTTGCCAACTTGATCGACGAGCTGGAGATAAGTAAAAATGTGTATGAGTTTGTTTACCCATCACTGCACGAGAACTGCTTCATTTTCCTGCCTCGATTGATCTTTGTGCTCTTCGGATACACAGCCTGATTTTGGGGGGAGGATGGTTGATGACCTCCATGGTGGTGATCATTTTTCCATTCAAATATCATTTTCTGGGCCACTGACGCCCAAGACAACCCCCCCCACACCTACACACACACTGTCGGTGAATTTCATCAAGCTGCTCTTCTTGGAGGGCATACGTGTTTTCACTAAATGGCAAGACCCCTCTAGCAGAGGTGTGGAAGCTAGTCAAAGGGATTCGGGTCAAGTATCGCAGGAACCCCCTCAAGTTCTCCAGGAGAATGGGACTGCAATCTCAGCATTCTATAGCCGGATGCTCCTCAGCCAGCATTCAATATGCATCGTGATTTTATGGAAGGCTGCTGACTGGACTTAGCCTGAAGGGGCGGGAGACCCTACAATGACAGATTTACATTGAGTGAATTACATTTCGTTCTCTTGGGGTGCAGACACTGCCATTGGTCTGGACGATGTCCAGTATGCCATGCTTTGACACCTAGGTGAGCGAGGCATGTGCTGTCTGGTAGGGTAGATTTGCTCAACGGGATCTGGGTAAAGGGTATCCTTCCAGACTTGGGGTGAATCGCTACTCGCTTTTCGCAAACTGTGGAGAGATCACTACCAAAGCTGGTTTCCACCCAGCTTTTTTTCAGGACAGCGAAGGCTATCTGTCTTTTGCAAGTTCAATTCCACTTCCGATGCTCTGCTCCGACTGGAAAATACCATCTGCGAGGTCTTCCTTTGTAGACAGTGTAGCGGGCCACGAATCTACACTAAACTCCCAATCGATCCAACCCGCTTCCTATACTCAATTGGATTTGAAAACCCGAGGGAGAATGAAACGATTGGATATACAGTACTCTCCAAAAAATTACAATAATATTTACAAGAGATATGGGGTAAATAAATTTACAATGGCGAAATATACACAATCAAATATAAATCAATACTACCTCGTAATATTTACAATCAAAGAGATTAAATATATATATATATATATATATATATATATATATATATATATATATATATATATATATATATATATATATATATATATATATATGTGTGTATATGCATATATATTATGTATATATATGTGTGTATATATGAGGGGCAGTCAATAAGTTTTGCAATTCGGATATAAGGAAATGAGTTATGAGGAAAAGTGTTTTATTATTTTTCAATATAACTACCCTCAACTTCAATGCACTTGCGCCACTTGTCTCTGAGGCTTTGCATTCCCGACAACCAGAAATCTCCCGACTGCTGTTCAATCCACTCCTGGATGGAGAGCTGGATATCTTCATCGTCCCCAAACTGGCATCTACGCAGTGCGCCTTGAGCTGGCGGAATAAAAAGTAGTCGCTAGGACTGTAGGAGGGATGGTTGAGCTCCTTGAATCCGCACTCACGCAGGGCATCTTGTGCAACTCTGGCCTTGTGGACTTTGCCGACGTTGAAGTTGATCATGGGGCATGAGGTTTCTAGGGACCCAACGGGCAGAGACCTTGGTCATGGCCAAATTGTTGTGGATGATGTTGATAACACTTCCATGTGATATTCTAAGTTCTCACTTGATTTCCTTGACCTTCACCTGTCGATTTTCGAGAATCATCCTCTCCATACGGGCCACATTGTCCTCGTTGGTCATGTCTGACGTGCATTCTGGATGGGGCTCATCTTCAAGGGACTCACAACCATGGTGGAAATCCCTATTCCACCGAGCAATGGTTGCATAGGAAGGGGCGGTGTCGGTGTACACTGCAACCATGCGTTCATGGATCTCTTTTGCATTCTTGCCTTCCTTGCTCAAAAATTTGATCACTGCGCTGTGCTCAGGGCGGAGCCTCGATGACATCGGGGCCCCTGATTCAGAGGTTACCTGGCGTTTTCGAGCCCGCTGGCTTCAAACGCTTCCTCGTTATTCGCTCCACTGATGGCACCATGTTGTCCAAGGGCAACATGATCCATCAGCGGAGAGGATTAGCTAGTGCAATTGGTAGAGAGCCGAAGGTAACCCGTTTCTCGGACGGGAGCCTTCTGGCGAATGCGGCGAATCCCGCCGAGGCGGCCAGGATTAGTGCTCTTCGGACACTTCATGGCACCCCGGTGAGTGTGACGCCGCACTCTACCATGAACTTTGTGAAAGGAGTAGTTTATGCGAGGGAACTCGTTGACTACTCCATTGAAGACATCACCTTAGAGCTGGCCGACCATGGGGCGGTCAAGGTCGAACGTGTGATGAGAAAACAGGGAGGGGCCTCGAGACCCACCCCTACACTCTTCGTCACGTTCGACTGTGACAAGCTCCCTGAGTCGGTGCGTGCCGGTTGGTACCGCTACCGCGTGAAGGCATTCGTGCCACTGCCGCGGCGGTGCTATTACTGTCACCGCTTCGGCCATACGAATCGCTCGTGTAGACGTGCAAAGTCGGGGTCACCCGAAGTCTGTGTAAATTGCTCCAAGGTCGCACACGATAAGTCCAAATCGTGTGTGGCCAAGTGTGTCAATTGCGGAGAGCCGCACCCTGCTTCTTCGAAGCAATGTGGTGCATATCTCCTTGAGAAAGAAATCCTGGCCGTTCAGGCCCAGGATCGACTCTCATTCCGCGAGGCAAAGGACTTGGTCCTGGCGCGCCCGGCTCTGCCTGGGACGTCATATGCCTCAATAGTTAGGAAGGCACCCTCTGCTCCCGGCCCATCCAGGCCAACGAGCACGGTTGTTTCCGCGCCCATTCGGAGCCCTTCTGCGGGCTCTACCCAACCCGGGCGCTCCCCTGGTAAAGCTGGCGGCAAAAAGGGCTCATACCCTGCCCCGGCTAAAACCAGGGCTCCCCCCTCTTCCCCCAGCGTCACCGTTTCCCGTAAGGCGAAACGGCCACGCGCCTCCACCGAGTCGTTAGACTCACAGGAGGCAACACCCCTGAAGATGGTCGCTAGGCCATCTTCCGGGGTTCCTAAAGCCGTCCCCCGAAAGGAGGACAGCAACAAAGGAGCTTCGGCTCCTTCGCCCACGTCCCGAGGTGGAGCGAGTGGCTCGGAGACGGTGGTTCCTCGAAAACAGGGCCCCCCGCCTCCGAAGCCGCAACGCCCGCCTAAGGTTTCGAGGCGGAGGGAGGAAAAGACTCGCATGGCGAGCCCAACCTCCCCCAATAAGTCCTCGAAAGCGACAGCGCCTTCAGCGCTTTGTCCGGCCAACAGCGCCCGGGGTTCTGCCCCCGGGAAGCGTACGGCCATTCCCGTGAGGGTCTTCAATTCGAGGAGGGCCCCCGCGTCTCCTCCGAGCTAGGCCTGGAGGGCATATTCCTTCAATGGAATTGCCGTGGACTCCGGGCCAACTGGGAGGAGCTGCGGAGGCTCGTCTCGTCCCGTTCCCCGTTAGCTATTTTTTTGCAGGAGACCATGCTAGGTGCGTGCCCCCTCCCTGCCCTCCCGGGGTATAAGGGTCTTGCGACCCCACCACCTCGGGATGGCCGGGCTGGGGGATGCGCAGTTTACACCCGGCATGATGTCTCCGTTCTTCCTTTCTCTTTAGATACCTCCTTTCAGGCAGTGGCTGTGCAGCTGCACCTGGATAGGAGGTATACTATCATTTCTGCGTACATTCCACCGTCAGCTGACTTCGACGCGGGGGACTTCCGCCGCGTCGTTGCACGGTTGCCGAGGCCCTATCTCTTACTTGGAGATCTGAACGGCAGGCATCCTCTCTGGGGAGATTACTCCATAAATCCCAGGGGACAAGTCCTTGCCGATCTGATCGAAGAGCTTGAGATGGGTGTCCTAAACGTGGATGAGTTTACGCATCACTGTCCGAGAACCGCTTCATTTTCTTGCCTTGACCTATCTTTGTGCTCTTCGGATGCACAGCCTGATTTTGATTGGGGGGTGGTCGATGACCTCCATGGTAGTGATCACTTTCCCATTCAAATATCATTTTCAGGGCAACTGCCGCTTGAGAGACCACCTCGGTGGTGCTTGGCGCGGGCGCGGTGGCCTGCATTTCAGGAAATGACTGAATTCTCTATCTCAGTCGAGGAGTTTAGGTCGGTAGATGATGCCGTTGAGTTCTTCTCCGGCAACCTCATCGCCGTGGGCCTGACTACTATTCCTAGGACGTCTGGCCGTTTTGCACGCCGACCACTCCCATGGTGGTCGGCCGAGTGTGAGACGGCCCTCAAACAGAAGCGTTATGCCTACATGCGCTATAAGCGCCGCCCGAACGATTTCACTGTCGCTGAATTTCGTCGGGCTAGGGCTAGGTTCCGGTATATTTCGAAGCACGCCCGCCGCTCTTCTTGGCGGGCATACGTGTCTTCACTTAACGGGAAGACCCCTTTAGCTGAGGTGTGGAAGCGAGTCAAAAGGATTCGGGGCAAGTTCTCGCAGGACCCCCCTCCCGTTCTCCAGGAGAATGGGACCGCAATCTCGGACCCCGCGTCCGTGGCGGAATCCTTAGCGACCGCTTTTTCCGCATTCTCTAGCCGTGATGCTGCTCCGCCAGCATTCAATGCACGTCGTGATGTCGCGGAAGGCCGCCGGATGGACTTTACCTCCAGAGGCGGAGAACCCTTCAACGACAAGTTTACTGTGAGTGAGTTGCGCTCCGCTCTCGCTTCGTGCGCGGACACCGCCCATGGTCCGGACGATGTCCCGTACGCCATGCTTCGACACCTGGGTGAGCGAGGCATGGCCTTTCTGTTAGATTTGTTCAACAGGATCTGGGTGGAAGGTCTTCTCCCAGACTCCTGGCGAATCGCTACTGTGCTCGCCATTCGCAAGCCGGGGAGAGATCACTCTACTCCGACCGGTTTCCGCCCAATCTCTCTAACCTCTTGCGTGTGCAAGTTGATGGAGAAATTGGTAAATGTTAGATTAGCCTATTTCCTGGACAGCGGAGGCCATCTGTCTTCTGCACAGTGCGGCTTCCGTAAGTTCCACTCCACGTCGGATGCTCTGCTCCGACTGGAAAATGCCGTCTGCGAGGCTTTCCTTCGTAGACAGCACTACGCCACGGTGTTTTTTGATCTGGAGAAGGCCTATGATACCGCATGGCGATACGGTATCATGGAGACTCTCCACACGATGGGGGCGAGGGGACGCCTCCCAATGTTTATATCTGAATTTTTGCGAGATCGTCGATTCCGCGTACGGGTGGGGGGAGCCCTCTCCGGCCCAAAGGAGCAGGAAGAGGGTGTCCCGCAGGGAAGTGTCCTCAGTGTCACACTCTTTGCCCTGAGCATCAACGGCATCACCTCGGTGCTGCCGGAAGATGTTCTCGCTACGCTCTACGTGGACGACCTTTCGATCTCTTTTGACGCGGCCCAGATGCCAACTCTGGAGCGCCGACTCCAACAGGCATTGAACCGCGTCTCTCGCTATGCCGAAGCGCACAGGTTTCGGTTTTCTTTGGCCAAGACTAAGGTGGTGCACTTCTGCCGCCACCCACGGCTTCACCCCGACCCAGATTTGTTTCTTAATGGGGTGCGCCTGGATGTGGTTGAGTCGCACCGTTTCCTTGGTCTTGTATTCGACCGACGCCTCACCTGGGAGGCTCACATTCGCAGCCTTAGGGTCTCTTGTACCCGCGCCATGGACATTCTCCGTTCCGTGACGTTCAGCGCTTGGGGCGCTGATAGGGCTACCGCCTTACTTTTTTATCGATCCTCTGTTCGCTCGAAGCTCGACTACGGATGCGAGTTTTATGCATCCGCAGCCGAGCGTTTATTGCGGAAGGTGGATTCGATCCACCACACCGGCCTTCGCCTTGCGACAGGTGCCTTCCGCACTTCCCCCATTGAGAGCCTGTTGGTCGATGCTGGGGAGATGCCACTCGCTCTGCGCCGCGTGCAGTGCATCACTCGCCTGTACGCGCGAGCCCGGCGCCTCCCTCAGTCGCCAACAGCTCTCACTGCATCCGCAGCTGATCTCGATGGTGCCTATGCCGCCGAGAAACGCCAGTCATACCCTAAGCCCTTTGGGTTTAGGGCCAGGAAACTCCTTCGAGAGGTAGATATAGCTCTCGGTCCGGTGGCGCCCCTGGTTCTGCCCAGGACGCCACCCTGGAGGGTACCACATTTGGCTATTTGTCGCCACGCCTCTGCTCCCAAAGCTTGTACTGCGCCGGGAGTATTGCGTTCGACCTTTTTGGAGCACACATCGTGTCACGCTGGTACCGTGCCAGTGTATACGGATGGCTCCAAGTCCCAAGAGGGGGTCGGCTTCCACGCCGTATCCCCTCTGTTTGAAGTCAGCGGGGCTCTACCAGGCGCTGCGTCTGTCTTCACGGCCGAGCTGGTGGCAATACACCACTCGGTACGGGAGATTACGCGACGTGCCCGGTTCGGAGACCGGATTGTGATTTATAGCGACTCACAAAGCGCCCTGAGTGCTCTCGGGGCATTGGAATCTCCGCATCCCCTGGTTCGCGAAATCCGTGACGCCACGGTTTTGGCGAGCCGGGCAGATGTCGAGATTATCTTCTGCTGGGTTCCTGGACATGTAGGAATTGCGGGGAATGAGGGCGCCAAAGAGTCCGCGAGGACTCTGCGACCGGACCAGCGTTTCGCTCTTCCTCACACTGACTACATGGCAGGAATACGGGCAGCTCTTCGGACTGCTTGGCAAAGAAGATGGGAGACGGTCGAGGGGAACTTAAAGTTGCGTGCCATTGCGCCGCGACTGTTCCCATGGACCTATCCCCCAATGCCGCGGCGGCTTCAGGTTGCTTTCTGTCGTCTTCGAATCGGACACACTCGTGTGACGCATCGTTACTTGGTGGAGCGCTCGCATGTGCCCTATTGCAACGACTGCGTCGTCCCCCAGACTGTTCGGCATATTCTTGTCGAATGTCCCAGTCTGGGTGATCTTCGCGCACGATACCTGTCTCGGTACCGGGATGGGCGGGGTCGCTACCGCCTGTCCCTTGTACTCGGGACGAGTGCGTGCACCATGACTGGTGGACTTATTGACTTTTTGGGGGAGGCCGGCCTTCTCCCCTTTATTTAAGGTTCCTTTTTTTTGTTATTGTTTTGTTTTAGGTTGCACTCTCCTGCACCGGGGTGAGGGGGACCTCCCCCCGCTGCCGGAGATTGCTTCCTGATTGTTAAGTTTTTCCAATTTATATCGATTGTTAAGTTTTCATATTTTTATTTTAAAGTAGCCTAGTTCTAGGCTGTCGTGTTTTTCGGCGACTTATGCCCAAGTGGGTAGTTGCCAGATGGGCTCTATAAAAAAAAAAAAAAAAATGCGCTGTGCTCAATCTTCTCCATTGTTGAAAAATTTGTGACTGACGATCTGTGATCAGCTACTGCTTTTTGAATAGACGAGGCAGGAGCGTGCAGCTGCAGGTCATGACTTGTCATAACGTTTCCTAACACCCCCACAAACAGCCATCTCCCTTCCTCTGTTTCCCTACTGATTCGCAAAACTTCTTGGCGCAAGTGCATTGAAGTCGAGGGTAGTTATATTGAAAAATAATAAAACACTTTTCCTCATATCTCATTTACTTATATCCGAATTGCAAAACTAATTGACCGCCCCTTGTATGTATATATATATATATATATATATATATATATATATATATATATATATATATATATATATATATATATATATATATATATAACACCTTTCACACATAGTCGCAACATCATTCATAACAGTCCTCAAAAATGGAGGAACACTCGCTTCTTCATACACTCCCACAACTTAAACTTACCCATATGCCCATAATTATCAAGCACAACTTTCACCAGGTCAATCATACCAACCAAGGACATCACAGGTACATACATATCATCCCCATTCTTCATATGCCTCACAAAATCTACAACATCCATACAAACAACAAAATCCTTAGCATGCCTTTTAAAATCTCTTAAATACTCAGGCCATTCATTCAAATCAACATGCATCAACACATACCTCATCAACTCACTGACAAAAGGACACATCTCTTGCATCTCGAGAATATTGTCATCACTTAAAATGTCATTCTCATCATCCATGACCAATTCGATCAAACCGCAAAATTTAAAAACATTCTTCGCACACTCATTCAACCTCATCACCACATTCACCTTTCATAACACAATCCTTATCAGCATCCAAAGACAAATCATTCGATCTAATAAACTCCACACCAAGCAAGAAACAACACAGCATTTGCTCATCTTTCAGAATCACAAAGTCATGCTTCACATTCACACCACTGCCCAAACTCACTCTCAGACTAACCTGTTCCCATGCCACTATTATTCCATTTCCCAATCCACTTATCCATAATTTCACAGGCTTCCTGTCACAACATCTAAACTCATCATACTTACTCAGAATCCTCTCATTCACTAATTACACTTGCGCTCCAGTATCAATCAAACCACAGAAGAACCTTTCACCAACTTTCACACTTGCTTCCATCATATCAGGTCCTCCATGTTCGCAATACACAGAAGCAACAACCACACCAACATCAGCACTGACATCCACACTGTCATCAACTCCCACATCATCGCTCATTACACGCTCATCTTCATCCAGACAATCATTCTTTTTCCTCATATAAGAACACTTTTCAATCACCCAATTGTAATGCACACCATTCAAACACTGCTGATGCACCACATTAGCATTTGAACCCTTCACTTTCTCATTCTTGTTCACAATCGGTCTCTCACCACCAAAGTGCACATAAACAATCACTCCATACAAATGACTCACTGCAATCAACACTTCCTGAAACGGTGGGACCCCTGGCATACACATCGCTCTCAATTCTTTCATAAAGTTCCACACCCTCGCCATACCAATACTCTCAGGTTTCCTACATACTTCACTCATTACCTCCTTCCTTAAGTCATCCACACTATTGGGCACTCTCACATCTACTCCATCACTCTTCATATCTTGCAAACCACTCCATACGCTCTCAAACAAGGAATCACCACCACCCTTACTCTCATTTCCATTCATAATCCCTTTTGGCAAATACTCAGATCACTCTCTCCACACACATTTTCATCATTTTTACCAGGATACCTTGACATCAAATCAGCCACTCCATTCCATTCATCAGGCATGTACTCAATCACATAGTCAAAATCACTCAAATCTTCCAAAGTTCTTGCAATCCTACTATCAGCCTATTTTATACGTTGCAAATACACCAGAGGTTGGTGATCTGTTTTAATCACCAACCTCACACCATACAAAAATGGACGCAACACTTTCAAACGATAGCTTATTGCAGCCAACTTTCGCTCCACAGTTGAATACTTTCGCTCTGCTGCATTCATAGCCTTGGATACATACCCAATTATTCGCCTGACATTCTCTCCATTCAAACGCTGCATTTGCATCAGAAAACCTCCCATACAATAGCCACTTGCATCCGTATACAATTCAAGCATCTTAGCATTCACACTATAGTCCAGGTATGCCAATTCAACATCTTCAGGCGCTGCCTCTTTCAATCTTATACGCTTCATTTATCTTATCATTCCACCTCACACGCTCATCTTCATCCAGAGGCTTACTCACACCCGAACAATCATGTATAAACTTTCGTTGAAACTCAATCAAACCCATAAATGACTTCAGCTGCTTCACAGTTGCCAGTTTTGAAAGCATTTACACCTTTTCAACATACTTTGGTGACTTTTGTAACCCATTTTCACTCATCATATGCCTGAGGAATTCCACTTCTTTCGCAAACCATTCACACTTCGCTACTTTCACCTTCACACCAACACTCTCCAACATTCTCAACACATCATTCACCAATCTCATGCTCCTCAAAACTCTCACTCATAATCAAAATATCATCTATAAACACAATCACATTCTTACTTGCAAACTTGCTCAACACAACATTCATTGCCTGCTGGAAGGCACTGGAAGCATTAGCCAAGCAAAGCTGAGGTTCCAGAACTGTAATGCCTTTTCGTAGAGGAAAGGGCAGTCACCGGCCGGCTCTCCTCAGCAATGAGCATCTGGTAATACCCCCCTACCAGATCCAGCTTTGTAAACCACTTCATCCCATGCATACTATACACATGCTCAGATACCATACACATTGGAAACCTCTCTGTCACAGTCCTTTCATTCACCATTCGATAATCCACACACAGATGCAATCTTCCATCCTGCTTGTGTCCAGGCACAATCGGACTATTCCATGCACTCTCACTTTCTTCAATCACCTCCAATCATTCTAATTCCACACACTGCTCCTCACTCTCTTCAGTAACCGGACGCAGAAAATGTCTTGGCTGCTGATAGATTAGTGACTGATTTGGGCTTGTGTTGTGCCTCAAATCTCATTTTAGTCTGTTGATTTATTTTTCAGATTTTCTAGTTTTTCACCACAGAATCAGCGGAAGCTAAGTTGCTCTTTTTTTTCTTATTACTACTTAAGTTCTTTCTTTGTTTGAATAAGTGATGGAGTTCGGGGATTAAAGTGAGCATTAGTGTCGGAATGTATGCATTGGTTGTGGTGTAGTAGGTGAGGGGTATACATGTGTTGGTTGTGGGCTGCGTGAATGCATTGTAGATTTAGAGGGGATGAGAATGCAGGATTTAGACAGGATATGTAGGCTGTATGATTAGTTTCTTAGCTCAGGAGGGAACTTAGTGTTTGGCCTAGGGCTGGGAATAGGTTAGGTGGTGAGGTAGGCCAGATAGATGTTTCAGGTGAAGGTAGAGGGCCAGTGGAAGAGGTAGGATATCATAGTTCTAGGGATAGTGAAGTTAGCCCCCCTTAGATTAGTTAGAAATAGGCCTAGTGAGGATGGGGGACAGTGGAGAGTGGTTAGGAAATGTGTAGCTAGGGAGGCTTCTCCTGTTCTTTGTGAGAATAGGGTTGCCTCTGTTGAGGTGGTTAGCCAGGAGGAGAATAGGTGTGTGAGCCAGAGGGACACAGAACCTATTAGCTTGACTAATAGATTCAGTGCCCTAAGAGAGGAAGTAACTGGAAGTGATATGACTGATGGGGGTGGGGGTGGAGGTAGAGTGACTGGTAGTTTGAATGAGAATAGGAGTGGGGATGTAGTTAGGTCTATGGGGGTTAGGAATAGGAGTATGACTGAAGTGCGTGTGATGGGTGATTCGCAAGCTAAATATTTAGATAGGAAGTTGAATGCAAGTAGATTGAATGGTTTGAGGGCGTGTTTGCGGTGGCTGGAGTGAGAGATCTGTTGAGAAAAAGGAACCCTCTGCTCCTGGCCCATCCAGGTCAACGAGTACGGTTGTTTCCGCGCCCATTCGGAGCCCTTCTGCGGGCTCTACTCAACCCGTGCGCTCCCGTGGTGGCAAAAAGGGTTCATACCCATCCCCGGCTAAAACCAAGGCTTTCTCTCTTCCCCCAGCGTGACCGTTTGCCGTAAGGCGAAACGACCACGCCCCTCCACCGAGTCGTTAGACTCACAGGAGGCAACACCCCTGAAGATGGTCGCCAGGCCATCTTCTGGGATTCCTAAAGCTGTCCCCCGAAAGGAGGACAGCAAGAAAGGAGCTTCGGCTCCTTCGCCCACGCCTATTGGTGGGCTGAGTGGCTCGGAGACGGTGATGCCTCCGAAGCCGCAACGCCCGCCTAAGGTTCTGAGGCGGAGGGAGGAAAAGACTCGCATGGCGAGCCCGACCTCCCAGAATAAGTCCTCGAAGGCGACAGCGCATTAAGCGCTTTGTCCGGCCAACAGCGCCCGGGGATGTGCCGCCGGGAAGCGTACGGCCTGGAGGGCATATTTCTTCAATGGAATTGCCGCGGACCCCGGGCCAACTGGGAGGAGCTGCGGAGCTCGTCTCGTTCCGTTCCCCGTTAGCTATTCTTCTGCAGGAGACCATGCTAGGCGCGTGCCCCCTGCCCACCCCCCGGGCCCCCTGCCCACCCCCCGGGCCCCATGCCCACCCCCCGGGCCCCCTGCCCACCACCCCAGGCCCCCTGCCACCACCACCCCGGGCCCCCTACCCACCACCCCGGGCCCCCTACCCACCACCCCGGGCCCCCTACCCACCACCCCGGGCCCCCTGCCCGCCAACGCGGCATGGCCGGGCCGGGGGATGCGCGGTTTACACCCGGCATGATGTCTCCGTTCTTCCTTTCACTTTAGATGCACTTTTCAGGCAGTGGCTGTGCAGTTTGACCTGGATAGGAGGTATACTATCATTTCTGCGTACATTCCACCGGTATCACCTCGGTGCTGCCAGAAGATGTTCTCCCTACACTCTACGTGGATGGATGACCTTCCGATCTCTTTTGGCGCGGCCCAGATGCCAACTCTGGAGCGTTGACTTCAACAGGCATTGAACCGCGTCTCTCGCTATGCCGAAGCGCACAGGTTTCGTTTTTTTTGGCCAAGACTAAGGTGGTGCACTCCTGCCGCCATCCACGGCTCCACCCCGACCTAGATTTGTTTCTTAATGGGGTGCGCCAGGATGTGGTTGAGTCGCACCATTTCCTTGGTCTTGTATCCGCCCGACACTTCACCTGGGAGGCTCATATTTGCAGCCTTAGGGTCTCTTGTACCCGTGCCATGGATATTCTGCGTTCCGTGACATTCAGCGCTTGGGGCACTGATAGGGCTACTGCCCTACTTTTTTTTGTTCGTTCGAAGCTCGACTACCGATGCGAGTTTTATGCATCCACAGCCTAGCATTTATTGCGGAAGGTGGACTCGATCCACCACACCGGCCTTACCCTTGCGACCGGTGCATTCCACACTTTATCCCTGTTGGTTGATGCTGGGGAGATGCCACTCGCTCTACGCCGCGTTCAGTGCATCACTCGCCTGCATACGCGAGCCCTCAGTCACCAACAGCTCTCACTGCATCCGCAGCTGATCTCGACGGTGCCTATGCCGCTGAGAGACCCCAGTCATACCCTAAGCCCTTTGGGTTTAGGGCTAGGTATAGCTCTCAGTCCTGGTTCTGCCCAGGATGCCACACTGGATGGTACCACATTTGGCTATTTGTCGCCACGCCTCTGCTCCCAAAGCTTGTTTGGCGCCGGGAGTATTGCATTCGACCTTTTTGGAGCACACCTTGTGTCACGCTGGAACCGTGCCAGTGTATACGGATGGCTCCAAGTCTGAAGAGGGAGGCGGCTTCCACGCCGTATCCCCTCTGTTTGAAGTCATTGGGGCTCTACCAGGCGCTGCGTCTGTCTTCACGGCCGAACTGGTAGCAATACACCACTCGGTACGGGAGATCACACGATGTGCCCGTCCCGGAGACCGGATTGTGATCTATAGTGACTCACAAAGCGCCCTTTGTGCTCTCGGGGCATTGGAATCTCCGCATCCCCTGGTTTGCGATATCTGTGTCGCCACAGTTTTGGTGAGCCGGGCAGATGTTGAGATTATCTTCTGCTGGGTTCCTGAACATTTCAGAATTGCGGGGAATGAGCGAGCCAAAGGGTCCTCAAGGACTCTGTGACTGGACCAGCATTTCGCTCTTCCTCACACTGACTACATGGCAGGAATAGTGGCAGCTCTTCGGACTGTTTGGCAAAGAAGATGGGAGACGGTCGAAGGGAACCTAAAGTTGTGTGCCATTGCACCGCGACTGTTCCCATCGACCTATCCCCCAATTCCACGACGGCTTCAGGTCACTTTCTGTCGTCTCCGAATTGGCCATACTCGTGTGATGCATCGCTATCTGATGGAGCGCTCGCCAGAGCCCTATTGCGACGACTGCGTTGTCCCCCAGACTGTTCGGCACATTCTTGTTGAATGTCCTAGTGTGAGTGATCTTCTCGCATGTTACCTGTCCTGATACTGGGATGGGTGGGGTCGCTACCGCCTGTCCCTTGTACTCGGGACGAGTGCGTGCACATTGACTGGTGGACTTGTTGACTTTTGGGGCGAGGCCGGCCTTCTCCCTATTATTTAAGCAGGTTTTTTTTGTTTGTTTTGTTTTTCTCGTTATAGTTCGCACACTCCTGCGCCGGTAGGACCTCGTCCCGACGCAGGAGGTTGCTTACTGCTCGCTTCCTTTTCCTCTTTTGGGGGGGGGGTGTTTTTTTATCTTTTTGGATTTTATTTTGAAATAGCCTAGTACTAGGCCAGTTTTTAATATTGCGACTAATGCCCAAGTAGGCAGTCGCCAGATGAGCTCTTAAAAAAAAAATGTCTGTTAGGTATGAGGAGCTGGTGTCTGGCTGTGCAAGGGATGTGGTTGTGATTACACATGTAGGAGTGAATGATGTGGAGAAATTGGGTGCATATGAATTTTATGAGAGGTACAAGAGGTTGATTGAAAAGGTGAAAGAAAGTAGAATGAAAGTGTTGTGACAGGTGTGCTTCCAAGAATGGATGTTGGGGTAGAATGGATGTCTCATGCGATTAGGCTGGAGGATTATGTGAGGAGGTTGTGTGAGATGGAACGTGTCATGTTTGTGGATGTGTGGGATAGGTTTGTTGGAATGAAAGAAATGTATGCAATGGATGGACTGCATTTGAGTAGGAGGGGGGTAGATGTGTTGTGGGAGGAGTATGATCGTGTTATTAGGTCTTTGCGGGCGGGAAACTAGATACTAATAGTGGTCAGGGAATTATGAGAGGACATTATAGTACTGAAAGTAGAATGGACTTGGCAGATAACAGAAATAGGTTCCAAGGCGTTAGATGTGAGGTCATTCAGGTTGGAAGAGGTGCTTCAGGGATAGGGGGGTTAAATTGGTTCTATATAAATGCTCGTAGTCTTAGAAACAAGAAGGATGAGCTATTTAGTTATATTAGCGATGAGGATATAGATATATTATGTGTTACTAAATCATGGGTTAATGAAATAGAATTTTGTGACACTATAAGTGAATTTGATTTACAAGGTTATAATATGTACATTAGTCAAAGGACAGGTAGGATTGGTGGAGGAATAATTATCTATATAAAAAAACATGGTTTCAAGTTTAAATACTTCAATAAAGCAAGATGTAGTTGAGTCACTTTGGATAGATATTAGGTTCAGTAAAAATAGAATGGTGCATTTGGGAGCTTTTTACAGACCACCTGGGCAGACTGATGATTTTGATGAACTAATGATAAGGGAAATAAGTAAGGGATGTGAAACATGCAGTTATTATTGGGGACTTCAACTTAAACTCTTTGGACTGGGAAAATATCATAGGTAGGGATAGAACAAGTGGCAGGATCATAGAATGCTTTGAGGATAATTTTTGGAATCAATTTGTTAATGAGCCAACGAGGGGGGACAGACAATATACTAGATTTAGTGCTTTCTAACAGTGATCATTTAGTTCAAGAATTGACTGTTGGGGAAGCATTGGGAAATAGTGATCATCAGATAGTTTGTTTTAATTTGGGAATTGAGAAGGGTAAAATAACCGAGAATGCTGTAAAAGTTCCAAATTTTCATAAGGGAGATTATATAAAACTCCAAAGCTTGCTAAATTTTGTAGACTGGGATGTAGAATTCAGAGGTAAAAATGCTTATGGGATGTGGGATACTTTCAAGCATATTATAAATGTAGTCCAAGGGCAATTTATACCAATGAAGGCCATTAGGAACAAAAGTAGGAAACCATTATGGTGGAATCAGGAGATAGCTAGAAAAATTTCAGAGAAGAAAAGGGCATACAAAAAATTACAGGTAGAAAATAATATTAAAAATTTAAGTGATTATAGAATGGCTAGGAATGAGTTAAATAAGATTATAAAGAAGAACAAAAGGGTGTCAGAAATTAAATTAGCTCAGGGTAGCAACAAAAATCCTAGAAAGTTCTTTAGTTACTATAAAATTAATAACAAGTCTGGCAGAGTTAAAATAGGACCTATCAAATATGAAGGGGTTGTGAGAGAAACTGATGAGGAAATAGTTGAGATACTAAATGGTCATTTTGCATCAGTATTTACAAAGGAGAAACTAAATAGTCTTATGTATAATACTCATGGGTCAGGGAAAGAGGTGTTTACTACCATTAGTGTGGATTGAAGGACGATAAAAGAACTAATAGGTGAGTTAGATACTACCAAGGCCTCCGGCCCTGATAATATTCATTCTAGGATACTTAAAGAAGGGCTAGAAAGTATCTCAATAGCTCTGGAGAAGTTGTATACTAGGTCACTGGAATATGGAGAAATACCCGATGATTGGAAGAGAGCGAATGTAGTCCTCCTTTTCAAGAAGGGTAGTAAAGAGGATCCAAATAGCTTTAGACCAGTTAGCCTAAGTCCTGAAGTCTGTAAAATTCTTGAGAAAATAGTTAAAAAAGGGATTTGCCAACATCTAGAGAGGGAGGGGTTAATCAGCGATGCTCAGCATGGGTTTAGATCAGGTAGATCATGTTTGACTAATTGACTAGACTTCCTGGAGTTTGTAACAGATCAAGTAGATAAGGGAGAGAATGTAGATATAATTTACTTAGATTTTAGTAAAGCATTTGATAAGGTACCACATAGGAGACTAGTTCATAAATTAAATATGATTGGGATATGTGGGGGTGTTTCAAATTGGATAGCTGAGTGACTGAAAGACAGGAAGCAAAGGGTAGTGCTAAATGGTGTAAAGTCAGAGTGGAGGGATGTTATCAGTGGGGTTCCTCAGGGATCAGTTCTCGGTCCATTATTATTTGTCATCTATATAAACGATCTTGGGGTGGCAGTTAATCTATATAAACGATCTTGGGGAGGCAGTTAATAATAAAGTGTCAATTTTTGCGGATGATACCAAATTAGCAGCTGTAGTTAAAGATATTGATGATAATTTTAAAGTGCAGGGGGATTTAAATAAATTGTTATCCTGGGCACATAAGTGGCAAGTGACTTTCAACCTTGATAAGTGCAAAGTTATTAACATGGGAAAAGATAATAGAGAATTTAACTATGATATGGATGGGCATTGGCTGAGCTCAGTAGAGGATGAGAAAGATCTAGGAGTAGTAATAGATAAGTCATTAAGGTTTTCTAAGCAGTGTATTGAAGCAAGAAATAGGGCAAATAGAGTGCTGGGTTTCATTAAGAGAAATGTCAGTTACAAAAGTAAGGAGGTTATTCTTAAACTCTATAACTCTTATGTTAGGCCACATCTAGAGTACTGTATACAGGCATGGTCCCCACATTTTAGCCACGATATTAACCTTCTCAAATCATTGCACCTGAGGTCAACAAAGATTATTCTTTCCCTGAGGCACCTTGAATATATAGATAAACTGAGGGTATTAAATATGTTCTCGTTCGAAAGGAGGTGTCTGAGAGGGGATATGATTGATCTGTTTAAAATTTTTTCTGGGCTAGATAAATTGATGTTAGCAAGTTTTTTGAGTTAGAGGTTGGAAATCGGACTAGAGGTCACCACTTGAAAATTAAAAAGCAAGGGTGTAGGTTGGATTTAAGAAAATATTTTTTCACCAATAGAGTGGTAGACTTCTGGAACAAATTGCCGCGGTGGGTAGTAGGTAGTCCAAATTTATATGTATTTAAGAGTAGGTTGGATGAGTTTATGGGGAGGGAAGGTTGTGATTGTTCCTAAGTTTTGTATATATTAATATTGTTTGTATATATCTATAGCTGCATGATTTAGTTCTTTGCAAGCCTTGATTGGTGATACCCTTGTTTCTGGACGCAATCCTCTTGATGTAGTTTTCTTGGGAGTTTGGGTGCCTTAAAAAGTAGGCCGTTTGACTCAGATGACCTATGATGGGCCTTTGTGGCTTTTGTCATCTGTTATATTATATTGTGGGGGACTTTGATTATGTCTTTTCCTAGCGATGGTGCTTTGTGGGTGGGTTTTGACGGATGTGGATGACCTTTGATAGGCCCTTGTGTCTTTGGTCATCTGTGAAATTATGTTATGTTCTTGGGGTATTCTTCACAACAATCCTAAATTCTGGGAGCTTTGCTACCCTGAAATCCAGATTGCCCTTACTGATGACCCCCTTTCGCTCCAATAGCATTCAATACACATCCTCCCTTTCATACTCAGTCAAACATTCATGCAATTTCACGTCATCATATGTCCACTCAAGTTTTTTCATTCCCAACATTCACCCTAACATCAGTATAATCATCCACATCTGATTACTGACAGTGGAGAGGTGACCCACCACATCGCCAACTTAGATCCCTCTCACCTGCCCTTTCAATCTGGGGGCTGCCTGCACACATACAAAAGGGTCATTCATTCTCATCAAGATATCAAATTCACAAGCAACACGCCTTACCTTATAATATGCCCCCTTTCCATCCAATAACAGTGTTCTCAACAACCTTCAAACACATCCTTACCCCAACTCACTCTAACAGACACCCTTCCACCCTTCACAAGCCTTACACTCTCCATAGCAGTCACCTCAATACTGCAAAACACTGCCATCTTTCTCTACATGCAACTTATACACCCTATTTTTACCAATCTTTCTCTCAATCTGATCACTCGCAGGATGCACAGCCATACGGTTCACTTTCAAAAAATCATACCCCAAAATTGCACCATACTCACTACTCACCTTATCAATCACAGAGAATTCATACTCATTCATCTACATACCAAGCATTCAAACAGTTGACCTAATCATTCCAATCATAGGTACTTTTCATACCACTAATCCCTACCAAACTACCTTTACACTGACAGGAGGGCTTTATTACTCAGCTTATCATATATGTCCTTATATACCAAGCTCATCTTGCACCCAGAATCTATCAAAGCCAAGCACTCAATCCTGTTCAATTCCATCTTCACACTCAGACACTCATACTTCCTACCAGAAAGCACTTTCACACTAGACAGACTTACCAACACATTACTCGCACTCATGCACCCAGAGGATACTTCACCAGGTACGCTCTTACAATTTAGTTTCCCGCTTCAGACTTTCTATGTCATGACCAGAGGAATGTATGAAGCTATTGTGCAATGGAAGGACATTTGAGCGAAAAGTGTTGGATTAGATTCACGCGCTTACCACTCATCTACTGCTGGGGTGGAGGAAAGCTCCTGCGCTTCCTACCAGCAAATTCACACTATTCCATCCATCTTCATCTAAGTCACTTTCTTCATCAAATCGCCCATCTTCCAGCAGTTCCAACACATCCTTCCACACCAACTGTTCACCTGTCAGTCTTATTCTCTCCTTTCTCTTCCCATTCAACTATTCACTTACCTTGTGTGGGATTGTGTCCAGAAACTTCCTCAACAGTTGCCTATACTCATTCACTCCATCATCACCATACTTCTTTCTTGCCATAGTCTCAAGCCTATGCTCTTACATATTCACACTTTCACTCTTCCCCATACAAGCTTTCTCAAATTCCTTCACTCTTTTATACTTAACACACACTTTCATTTATTTCACTTGCCCAATCAATCGCTTCTTCACCACTTCATACCTTGGCTCACCCACACTCGTGATCATGTGGAAAAACTAGCATCTTCCCTTCCATGCACTCGCCTAATACATTCACCCAATATTCCTTATTCTCTGGGTACCTGGCTTGCAATTACGCTTAAATTCTCCAAAGAATTCATCCACACTCTTCCCACCATGCAACCTAAACTTATCAATCTTTGGTACTTTCCTTATCAAAATTCCCTTTCCCACATTCACCTCACTTTCACTGGGGCTACTCTCACTCATACTAATCACACCATCACTCTCTCCTTCACCCGAGTACAATGAGTCCACACCCTTCCCTCTCACCTTGCGATCCTTTCCCTTTGACCCAGTTTTCCTTCCTCTCTTCCATTCTCCATCCTTCCTATCACTCACTGTATCCTCCCTTGACTCACCGACACTTCCACTCATCTCATTCATCTTTTTCCCCTCAGTCAGAGCAGGGGTCAGGGTTGAGGGTCCTGCATATAGATCCTGCATCCTTTGGTCAACTTGCTTTTGTCTCATCCATCTCCACCTTCATCCAATCAGTCTTTTTAGTCATACCCACCATATCACTCCTCAATCCCTCAATCATGCTCCTTAAAATCATACATTCCTCTTCTTTCTGTCTCAGCTCCAGCCTCTAGTCTCACAATCTCATCATGGAAGCCCTGTTCCACAGAAGCCATCCTACCAGGTTAGTAAGAAAGGACAGAAGGGAAAAAAACAATAACTATATCTAATCCGATGACAGACTGCAATCCAATTCTAACAACGCTCCTGGTTTTGAGATCTCACAGTCCCTCTTCGGGTGACAAATGTAGTGGGCCACGAATCTACACTAAACTCCCAATCGATCCAACCCTCTTCCTACACTAAATTGGACATGAAAACCCGAGGGAGAATGAAACGATTGGATATACAGTACTGTACTCACAAAAAAATTACAATTATATTTACAAGAGATATGGGGTAAATAAATTTACAATGGCGAATTATACACAATCAAATATAAATCAATACTATGTGCGAATACTACCTTTGCAATATTTACAATCAAAGAGATAACTTAGCAAACAAAATAATATGGAATCGTACCAGGAGGCCTAACAACCACACTGGAATTTTCCCCCCCAAAAAGAAAGGCCTCACGTGTTACCCAGGGATAAAGTCCTGCCAGCTGCCACTCGAGTGGGCAAAATTGTTGCCTAGGTCTTACCCCCCTCCCCCCCAAAAAACTGGTGCCTCTGAGTTTGATATTTTATACAGAGATCCGATCGCGCTTTCGAAGCTATAAAAGCCCTCCTTTCAAACGGGATGTACAATAAGTTTGTTTAATGTACCTCTAATCCTATAATCTCCCCACTCTTTACACATTGTGGGATTATCCTGATGAAATTTAATAGAGTGGCTGTTTTGCGAAATAACAACAAGTAATTAGCTGTGGATGAGAAAAAAAACATGAAAGCCAGAAAATATATATATATACAGTGCTCAACAAAAGTTTAGGCCGAGTGCGTGTCAGTCAAGTTGCAGCATGATAAAAGTGTCATAAAAAAAATAGTAATCTTACCCTTAATACTTTGTTGGGCATCCTTTGCGTTTCTTGACATCCCTCAGGTGTCGTGGCATGGACATAGCAAGATCATATAGCTTCTGGGTAGGTATAGCATCCTAACAAGCCCTAATTTCCTTCTCCAGTTTGGGGATAGTACTGATGTCCTTGCCTTGTAACTGCCTCGCTTTCCCCATAATATGGCCACAAACACTCACAAACTAGAAAAACCCAGTCACAAAATGGCTTCAGTCAGGAGAATACAACAGCACAGCCCTCTTACTACTGTGGAAAAGCTGACACTGAGCACGTGCTGGCAGGCTGAGTGGAAAACTGAGGGATGTAGTGACATCATACAGCCGGCCCAAACTTCTGACTAAATTAAATCACCCTCATCTATACCATTCTTCTTTAAACATAAGTTTAGTCCATCCTGCTACCTCGGCCTAAACTTTTGTCGAGCACTGTGTGTGTGTCGTGTGTATGTGTATATATATATAATTTTTTATTTAAAAAAAAAAAAATTTCCCCGCTGTGCAGCCTTAATTTAATTTTCAATAAGAAAACAATGGAGAGGAGTAGACTTAAATCCATCATCAAAAAAATCTTTATTACGATTGAGTAGTGCAATGTTTTGACCTTACGGTCATCTTCTGGCTCTAGAAAACAGATTAAGATGCACAAATATACAAAATAGGTTTAAGTGGTCACCGCAAATTATAATTATAATAACAGGGGAGTTGATGATCGATTTAACTACTCCTTGCCATTGTTTTCTTATTGAAAATTATATATATATATATATATATATATATATATATATATATATATATATATATATATATATTATTCCTAGATGTCTTTTGACCATGTGAGGTCATCTTCAGAGAATGAACAGAAATGGAATTATTCATTATTCATCAGATGAGAGAAATATGGGGAGAGAGAGGATGATAGCATGAGAGATTGTTTTTTTTTTTTGTGCGCAGGGGGTTGAGTGAAGTTGATAAAAAGATGTGATGATGAGTATGAAGATGATTAGTTGCCAGGATACTGGCTGATCACTTTGGCTTTGTAAGTTCTTTATCTTCACTTTTCTTCTTAGTTACATTGGGACCTTTGCAGGTGCGTTGGTTCTAATTTTGTTGATGAGTAATTTTTCTCATAATATAAATTATTTCCTGTATATCAGTTTGTTTCTTCTAATTTCTTTTCTGTATCTTTCTTATATTAGTCTTGTGAATACTTGGGGCATTCATGCCTTTTTCTTCTTTTTTCTTTGCTTGGAGTTACTTATTTGGTTTTCTTGTTGATTTCTCAACTTTCCTTAATATGTGTCCAGTTTTGTTTTGATAGTTAGTTCCTCCTGCTCTAGGTTGATCCTATTGCTGAAGAATAACTTAAATATTTAAGGTTTCTTGAAAGCTGTTTTGGTTTTAGTTGGCTTTGATGACTCCTTTTTTGCCTTTAGTCCATTTTCCACTCGTTACTCTTTTTAATAGTTCTTTTCTTAATATCTCAACGTCATCGGGGTAGATTCTGAATTTGTTTTGATCTAGGAGTTTTTTTGATGTTTTTTTCTTGTTCAGAAATGAAGGTCCATTTGCATGTCCCTCGTTCTATACCCTTTTGTACGTCTATCGGTTTTAGCTGTCTTGGGAGGGGGTATGCTTTATGTATGAAGACCTTGAGATTGAAGTCACGTGCTTCATACCGGCATCCTTCTTTGATGTTGAAATTGTCTTCTTTGGAGTCAGTTGTCCATTCCGTTTCGGTTTCCGTCGGTTTGATGTTTTTCTTCATCTTCTGTGATTTGGTGTTTTTCCTTACTTTTTGTTTTGATTTGGTTTCTTTTTTGGCCTGTCCTTGTTCTTTCTTCTCTGTCTCTGCTCCAACAGACATCATATCTTTAATGTTTAGTGTCTTCCCAGCTGTGACTCCGTATATGAGTGCCGATGGAGGGTTTTGGGGGGGAACCACATCTTGCGAATTCCATTCTTCTCCAAAAGGAGATTTATGGTTTTCGCAAAGGTTCCCGGTTCTGCGATATTGTTCACATATGCAAAGATTATACATGCTAGTATATCTAAGCCGGTGCCTTCATTCACGTTAATGTTAATTTTAGGTTCTTGAGCACTTTTTACTTCGTTGATTGTGGCTTTGGCAATACTCGCATAGGTCTGGTTATTTTGTTTCTGAGTTTTCTCTTTTTGTTCAAGTTCTTTTCTCTCCATGATGATCTTCCGTTTGGGGCAATTTATAGCCATAGTCCTGTGAGGACCCTGGCAGTTGATACATTTCTTCATTTGTTCATTGCATTCTCTTAAGATATGGCTGACTTGACTGCATTCGGAGCATATCTTCTGGTCCTTTTGGGGGCAAATCTTTGTTACGTGATCCTCTAGTGCATAGCACTGAAAACATGTTTGGACGTTAATGAATTTTTCCAATTCCATGTTGTCAGGAGGGATTCTCATCCCAAATGCCAAAATCCCATTTGAGGGTGCTTTGTTTGCCATTTCCGTCATCGCGCACACAATCTTGAACACGTGTGTGTGGCTTCTAAATTTGATGAGGTCATTAATTTTGAGGTTTTGGTTTTCATTTTCAATCTCCGTGGTCAATTCTTCTAGCGCGTGGGCTCCTCTCTATTCGTCAATTTTTCTGCAGAGGATTGATCGGCTTGCCAGCCAGTAGTTGCAGTGGTAATTTTGGGGTTAGTCCTATTTTGTTTAGGGCTGTTGTTCCTTTCGAAGAAACCAATTTTTCCACATCTTCCTGCTTGTGGCAGGGAGCCACATAACCGCTTGGGATGTCGAACAGCCTTGTTACGGCTATTTTTAGGTCGATGTAGAGTGTTCTGATGAGATCTCTGCCTTCTGTTTTCCTGGTTCTACCCTAAGCGGTAGTCTTTTATGTTCCTCCATTTTCGTGATGGCTGTCCCTCCCCTCTTAAAGAGGGAGGAGGGTTAGGCCATCATTAAGGATGATGCGTCTGTATAAAAATTATTATTTCTCTCTTTTAGGTACCTCCGCAATGGGAGGATTTTGGTGTGGTAGGAAAAGGGTGCGAGAAACAAAAGATGAAGGGAAAAGAAATGAATTCTTCTTCTTGTACTTGTCAACTCTTCTAAGTAATTGCTTTCTTTAAAAGCAATCTGCAGTCTCTATTTCTAGGAATGAGAATGAGGCAAACTCTTCGGTTGAGAATGTTATGAAGTTTTGGCGGTCGTATGCTTTACCAAACTTAACTTGCGTGGTGTATCAGCGATCCGAGTGGCGAATTCTGTAATTATTACAAAATTGCTACATTATATATAATATTTCCGCGAACAATAAGTATTACAAAAATTGGCCAATCATGGTGCAGGAATTTTTTAAGGGGAAACTAAGCGCACAAGAAACATATAAAATTGGAAGGCTCAGATTGTCTGACTATTTGTCGCTCCGATCTAGTTATCTGGCAAAGGAGGCTAAGGAAAATGGAAGTTTGAAAACGTCCTTCTTTTAACGGCGGTCAACTTGGAAATGCCAAGTTGTTGGGATTATTGTTTCCAGTTGAAGTTGCTCTTTAATTGCTGGTTTCTTTATTTGAATGATGACAGCTTCGGCCATCTGCAATCTTGTGCAATTTTGGAAACTCCAAAATCACAGAAGATTGCAGATGGACATGAAGTGATTGCAGGGACTGAGGGTGCCAAAGAGTCTGCGAACACCTAGTGGCCAGACCAGTATTTCATTCTTCCTCACACTGACTACATGGCAGGAATCAGGGCAGCGCTCACGGCAGTTAGGCAAAAAAGATGGGAGACAGCCGAGGGGAACTTAAATTTGCCTTCCATCGTGCTGCGACTGTTCTTTGTCATCTTCGAATTGGGCACACACGCACCACCATTTGATGGAATGATCATTCTTTCCCTTATTGTGATGATTGCATTGTCCCCCAGATTGTTTTGGCACATTCTTATTGAATGTCCCAGTCTCTGGGCTGCTACTGCTTGTACATGGTGTGTGGTTTTGCATGCATGTTGTGCCCTTGCGTGCAGGCCTTCCTCCATCCCCTGATCATTCTTATCCTTTTTTTCTCTTTTAAGTTTCATATTTGTTAAAATAGCTGAGATTAGGATAAAGTTTAATTTTGGTTGCTTATATATACCCTTGGTAGAAGGAAGCCCTCTCCTCATCTTCAGTTATTTACAGTTCATACTCTTATTTCACCTTTTCTTGTCTTTCTCTTTACCTTTCCATATGTTATCATCATCATTATTATAAACTTCATTACATTATCCTTTTGTCTAGCAGCATCCTTGGACACATTCTGAGTCAGTTATTTTTTTCCACTTTCATACAACTGTCATTTTTTTACACCATCTCCTTTTTTTCATTTCCTTCTGAACTTGTTAAGACCTATCTTCAAACCCTCCTTCCCATCATCCCTTCCACTCACTTAAAAGCTTCTTCCAAGGCTTCACATTCTTCTTTTGCAACTCCAATCTCAACTGCACACTCTTAATATGTGCTCCATACCCATTCTCTTGTTAGCTGATAGGAGAGAGAGTAGAACACACAACTTTTATACAGTTTCTTGCTCCAGTTCCAAAATCCACACCTTCAATGCTCTTTTCTGGTGGCAAACTATGTGGCAGAAATCTTAACGTACCTTCCACTATTTCACAGGGTTTGCACGACCTGAATTGCGTTAATGTCCTTGGTGGGTAAGAAATATCAGTAGACAAGGAAATTGAAAACACACATCCTAACTTAACTTTTTAACAAAAAATATTATGAGGTAAGCAAGTTCATACAAAATATGTACAAAGAGCATTATGACATGAAATATTTGAATACAAAGGGTAATGATTTTCCAAATTACATTAACATTTGTTGAAAACTACAATACATTCACAAGTGAAGATCGACCTGCTTCATCCCCACCCATACCTTCCTCACATCCCTTTTCCATTCCTTTTCACACTATCAATTTTACGCCGTGTTCAAGGTGGAGCCACCATGCCGATGGACTGCCAGGCCACCAGGCAGGAGAGGTGCTCCTGAATGGCGGCACCTGGCTCTGCCAGGCCTGTAAGCACCTCTTGCAGTGTGGAAAAAATAGGGTCACCATGCCCATAGATGAACAGCTCCAAAAACCCCAACCCTCAACGTTACCCTGTTGCATCGACGGAGCCGCCCTCGGGCAGCTCCACAGAAAAAATGGAGGTCCCCCCGCCATGTGCTTGCGCAAGGGACCCTCCATATTTCTCTAACCGAAGAGGAGGCTTACGACTACGGGTGTAGGGGACTCCCCCTCACCCCCTTCTCTGGAGGTGCTTTCGGGCACCTCCCTATTTCCAGTGGCAGTCCCTCCTTTTCTTTCTAAGGGGACTCCCAAGAAAGCCAGCAGGCAGCCCATTGGTGACCGCCCCTCATTGAAGCAGCTCGGTAGGGACAACCCCCTTAGGGGGGAGAGGGAAGCCAGGCCCCTTCGGTCACTTCCCTCAAAAGACCTGCTGGCAAGAATACTGTACCTTGCCGGGGTCAAGGCCTGTGCCTTCCCACACACGACTGGTGACGCTGCCAACGGGACTGCGATATCCTGGGAGGGGATGGCCAACTAGAGGCCCCTCCTGTGATAGACATGGTCCTTGAGGCGACCCAGCCTCAGACGGTAGGGCCTTCCATGGGGGGGAATCCGGGCTCGGCACTAAGCACCAAACTCGAATCCGCCCTTATGCAAGGTCCTCCTCAAACGGCTGGGGTCTCCGAGACAGTACAAGGTGGGGAGGGATCTCTTCCAACCGGTGCCCCTGCGACCACCAGGACCTTCTCCATTTCAGAGAAAGACCTGGCTTAGGCCGGTCCATCTGACCTGGGAGCTCCTACCTGCGGAGGGGAGAGCGGGTTCATTCCCCACCCTCCTCAAAAAAAACAAAAAAAAGACTAAGAAGACTTGGGGCTCCTCTCCATCCGTGAGGGCTGTGGGGACGGATCCGTCTGCTGCCACTTTGGCAAGAGATCAAGCTAAGATCGGCGCATCCGGCCCCTCTACCCTCCCGTGTGCGGGGCCCGTAAGTATGACTAAGACCAAAAGTGCAAAGGGCGGAAACTCGATAACATCAGGGCCCCTCATTCAGCGGTTAACTGGCATTTTTGAGCCTGCTGGCTTCAAACGCTTCCTCGTTATTCGCTCTACTGATGGCACCATGTTGGCCAACGGCAGCATGATCCATCAGAGGAGAGGATTAGCTAGTGCAATTGGTAGAGAGCCGAAGGTGACCCGTTTCTCGGACGGGAGCCTACCGGCGAATCCCGTCGAAGCGGCCAAGATAAGTGCTCTTCGGACACTTCATGGCACCCCGGTGAGTGACGCCGCACTCTACCATGAACTTTGTGAAAGGAGTAGTTTATGCGAGGGAACTCGTTGACTACTCCATAAGAACATAAGAACATAAGAAAAGAAGGAGACTGCAAAAGACCATTCATGGCCTACACTTGGCAGCTCCTGTTCCATTCAACACACAAAAGATAGAGGACATCACCTTAGAGCTGGCCGACCATGGGGCGGTCAAGGTCGAACGTGTGATGAGAAAACGGAGGGGCCTCGAGACCCACCCCTATACTCTTCGTCACGTTACGTTCGACTGTGACAAGCTCCCTGAGTCGATGCTTGCCGGTTGGTACCGTTACCACGTGAAGGCATTCGTGCCACTGCCGCGGCAGTGCTATTACTGTCACCGATTCGGCCATACGAATCGTTCTTGTAGACCTGCAAAGTCGGGGTCACCCAAAGTATGTGTAAATTGCTCCAAGGCCGCACACGATAAGTCTAAATCGTGTGTGGCCTAGTGTGTCAATTGCGGAGAGCCGCACCCCACTTCTTCGAAGCAATGTGTTGCATATCTCCTTGAGAAAGAAATCCTGGCCGTTCAGGTCCAGGATCGACTCTCATTCGGCGAGGCTAAGGAGTTGGTCCTGGCGTGCCCGGCTCTTCCTGGGACGTCGTATGCCTCAATGCTTAGAAAGACACCCTCTGCTCCTGGCTCATCGAGGCCAACGAGCACGGTTGTTTTCGCGCCCATTCAGAGCCCTTTTGCAGGCTCTACTCAACCCCGGCTCTTCCCTGGTAAAGCTGGTGGCAAAAACGATTCATACCCAACCCCGGCTAAAACCAGGGCTTTCCCCTCTTCCCCCAGCGTGACCGTTTCCCGTAAGGCGAAGCGACCACGCGCCTCCACCGAGTCGTTAGACTCACAGGAGGCAACACTCCTGAAGTTGTGTCGCCAGGCCATCTTCCGCGGTTCCTAAAGCTTTTCCCTGAAAGGAGGACAGCAACAAAGGAGCTTCGGGTCCTTCGTCCATGCCTTGTGGTGGACCGAGTGTCTCGGAGACGGTGGTTCCTCGAAAAGAGGGCCCCCCGCCTCCGAAGCTCCAACGCCCGCCAAAGGTTTCGAGGCGGAGGGAGGAATAGACTCGCATGGCGAGCCCAACCTCCCCCAATAAGTCCTCGAATGCGACAGCGCCTTCAGCGCTTTGTCCGGCTAACAGCGCCCGGGATTCTGCCTCCGTTCAGCGTAGGCCATTCCCGTGAGGGGTCTTCTGTTCGTACGCCCCCGCGTCTCCTCTGAGCTAGGCCTGGTGGGCATATTCCTTTAATGGGATTGCCGTGGACTCCGGGCAAACTCGGAGGAGCTGCGGAGACTCGTCTCGTCCCTTTCTCCGTTAGCTATTTTTCTGCAGGAGACCATGCTAGATGCGTGCCCCCTGCCCGCCCTCCCGCGGTATAATGGTCTTGCGACCCCACCTCCATGTGATGGCCGCACTGGGGGATGCGCGGTTTACACCCGCCATGATGTCTCCGTTCTTCCTTTCTCTTTAGATACCTCCTCTCAGGCAGTGGCTGTGCAGCTGCACCTGGATAGGAGGTATGCTATCATTTCTGTGTACATTCCACCGTCAGCTGACTTCGACGCGGGGGACTTCCGCCGCGTCGTGGCATGGTTGCCGAGGCCTTTTCTCTTACTTGGAGAATTGAATGGCAGGCATCCTCTCTGGGGAGATTACTCAATAAATCCCAGGGGACAAGTCCTTGCCGATCTGATCGAAGAGCTTGAGATGGGTGTCGTAAACGTGGATGAGTTTACAAATCACTGTCCGAGAACCGCTTCATTTTCTTGCCTTGACCTATCTTTGTGCTCTTCAGATGCACAGCCTGATTTTGATTGGTGGGGTGGTCAATGACCTCCATGGTAGTGATCACTTTCCCATTCAAATATGATTTTCAGGGCAACTGCCGCCTGAGACCCCACCTCCGTGGTGCTTGGCCCGGGAAATGACTGAATTCTCTATCTCAGTCGAGGAGTTTAGGTCGGTAGATGAGGCCGTTGAGTTCTTCTCCGGCAACCTCATCGCCGCGGGCCTGACTACTATTCCTAGAACGTCTGGCCGTTTTGCACGCCGACCACTCCCATGGTGGTCGGCCGAGTGTGAGACGGCCCTCAAACAGAAGCGTTATGCCTACATGCTCTATAAGCGCCACCCGAACGATTTCATTTCGCTGAATTTCGTCGGGCTAGGGCTAGGTTCCGGTATATTTCGAAGCACGCCCGCCGCTCTTCTTGGCAGGCATACGTGTCTTCACTTAGCATGAAGACCCCTTTAGCAGAGGTGTGGAAGCGAGTCAGAAGGATTCGGGGCAAGTTCTCGCAGCACCCTCCCTCCCATTCCTCAGGAAAATGGGACTGCAATCTCCTACCCTGCGTCCATGGCGGAATCCTTCGCGACCTCTTTTTCCGCATTCTCTAGCCGGGATGCTGCTCCGCCAGCATTTAATGCACGTCGTGATGTCGCGGAAGGCCGCCGGCTGGACTTTACCTCCAGAGGCGGAGAACCCTTCAATGACAGGTTTACTGTGAGTGAGTTGCGCTCCGCTCTTGCTTCGTGCGCGGACACCGCCCATGGTCCGGACGATGTCCCGTACGCCATGCTTCGACACCTGGGTGAGTGACGCATGGCCTTTCTGTTAGATTTGTTCAACAGGATCTGCGTGGAGGGTCTCCTTCCAGATTCCTGGCGAATCGCTACTATGCTCGCCTTTCGCAAACCGGCTAGTGATCACTCTACTCCGACTGGTTTACGCCCAATCTCTCTAACCTCTTGCGTGTGCAAGTTGATGGAGAAATTGGTAAATGTTAGATTAGCCTTTTTCCTGGACAGTGCGGCTTCCGCAAGTTCCACTCCACGTCGGATGCTCTTCTCCGACTGGAAAAAGCCGTCGGCGAGGCCTTTCTTCGTAGACAGCACTACGCCAAGGTGTTTTTCGATCTCGAGAAGGCCTATGATACCGCACGGCGATACGGTATCATGGAGACTCTCCACACGATTGCGGTGAGGGGACGCCTCCCAATGTTTTTATCTGAATTTTTGCGAGATCGTCGATTCGGCGTACGTGTGGGGGGAGCCCTCACCGGCCTAAAGGAACAGGGAGAGGGTCTCCCGCAGTGAAGTGTCCTCAGTGTCACACCCTTTGCCCTGAGCATCGGCGGCATCACCTCAGTGCGGCCGGAAGATGTTCTCGCTACACTCTACGTGGACGACCTTTCTATCTCTTTTGGCGTGTCTCAGATGCCAACTCTGGAGCGTCGACTCTAATAGACATTGAACCGCGTCTCTCGCTATGCCGAAGCGCACAGGTTTCGGTTTTCCTTGGCCAAGACTAAGGTGGTGCACTTCTGCCATAATCCACGGCTCCACCCAGACCCAGACTTGTTTCTTAATGGGGTACGCCTGGAAGTGGTTTAATCGCACCGTTTCCTTGTTCTTGTATTTGACCGACGCCTCACCTGGGATGCTCATATTCTCACAGCCTTAGGGTCTCTTGTCCCCGCGCCATGGATATTCTCCGTTCCGTGACGTTTATCGATCCTTTGTTCGTTCGAAGCTCGACTACGGATGCGAGTTGTATGCCCCTGGTTCTGCCCAGGACGCCATCCTTGAGGGTACCACATTTGGCTATTTGTCGCCACGCCTCTGCTCCCAAAGCTTGTACAGCGCCGGGAGTTTATCGTTCGACCTTTTTGGAGCACACCTCGTGTCACGCTGTAACCGTGCCAGTGTATACGGATGGCTCCAAGTCCCAAGAGGGGGTCGGCTTCCACGCTGTATCCCCTCTGTTTGCAGTCAGGGGGGTCTGCCAGGCGCTGCGTCTCTCTTCACGGTACGGGAGATTACGCGACGTGCCCGTTTCGGAGACCCGATTGGTATCTATAGCGACTCACAAAGCGCCCTGAGTGCTCTCTGGGCATTGGAATCTTCGCATCCCCGGGTTCGCGATATCCGTGATGCCACGGTTTTGGCGAGCCGGGTAGATGTCGAGATAATCTTCTGCTGGGTTCCTGGACATGTAGGAATTGCGGGGAATGAGCGCGCCGATGATGGCTCCAAAGAGTCCGCGAGGACTCTTCGCCGAACCAGCGTTTCGCTCTTCCTCACACTGACTACATGGCAGGAATACGGGCAGCTCTTCGGACTGCTTGGCGAAGAAAATGGGAGACGGTCGAAGGGAACTTAAAGTTGCGTGCCATTGCGCCGCGACTGTTTCCATGGGCCTATCCCCCAATGCCGCGACGGCTTCAGATTGCTTTCTGTCGTCTCCGAATCGGGCACACGCGTGTGACGCATCGCTTTTTAATGGAGCTCTCGCCTGCGCCCTATTGCGACGACTGCATTGTCCCCCAGACTGTTCGGCACATTCTTGTCGAATGTCCCATTCTGGGTGATCTTCGCACACGTTACCTGTCCCGGTACCGGGATGGGCGGGGTCGCTCCCGTTTGTCCTTTGTACTCAGTATGAGTGCGTGGACATTGACTGGTGTACTTGTTGACTTTTGGGGGGAGGCCGGCCTTCTCCCTTTTATTTAACTAGGTTTTGTTGTTGTTTTTTTATTGGTATTGTTTTCTTTCTACGTCACACGCTCTTACGCCGGTCGGAGGGGGACCTCTCCCCGACGCCAGAGCTTGCTTCCTAATTGTTATCTCTTTTTTTTGTTGTTTTCTTTTCAAATTTTTATTTTAAAGTAGCCTAGAACTAGGCTGTTTGTTTGCAGCGACTTATGCCCAAGTGGGCAGTTGCCAGATAGCCCCTTAAAAAAATAAAAACATATCTCACTCTTCTCCTTTCTTTTCACTAATGGTATTCTCAAATGTCCCTTATTATTCACCGTGACTTTAACTGAAATTTCTCCCAGATCTCCCAAGGTTACTTTTTTTCTTCCCTACTTTTGCCTTCAATCGAGCCATAGTCTCCATCCCTATTATCCACGGTATTCTCCCTTCTGCCAACCAGCATGGTATCTCAATTCTTTTCTTTCCTTGATATTCACTTTCCCCCAAACAAAAGGTCTTATCTACTCGCCTCTCTGTCTCCTTTATCTTCCTCAAATCTTTGAGATCTATTCTTGTTATTATTTGGCTTAGTCATAACTCTCCCACAATGGTACTATTGCAGCCAGTGTCTAATATTCCTTCTTTTTTCCTCCAATAATTTTCTTCCATGTCCACCAAGTAAACTTTTTCCTTTCCCTCTTCCTTTTTTGTGGTCTTTCTTCTCCTTCTCACTTCTATTCTTATCATTTTTTGGACATTCATTTGCCCAATGGTATTCTGACTTACAAATCACACGCTTTGATCTTATCATACCTCCCAATTGGATTCTTCTTATGTTTCTATTATTATTCTTAAATTAAGTTAGAGGTTTTTGTAAATTTTGGCAGGCTGCCACTAGGGATCCCTTCCTCTTTTCTCTTTTTTTGAGTGGATGTCAGGTGTAGTGTGGACCATCATTATACAGTTAACATCTGGAAGATTGTATAGTCCCAACTTTCTGCAGCAGTGGCGTACATAGGATTTTAGGTCTTGTGGGAGGGGGGGGGCTAGAATTTATATTTTGATTAGAGAAACAAAATTCTTCACTTACTCAAATAATATCTTCATTTCAATTACTCGATTTCATCTAGCATCGAGGGCTTTATGGTCCAGATTCATGCTATCAGCGGTTAAGTTCTCAAGTTTAAAAGTGAAGAAAGGTACAGAACATAATGAAACAGAGAATTGTTTTTGTATTGTTACATAAACAAGAGATGCAAAACACACGCTTGATTGAACATATTCCTTATTGTATTAATAATAATCAGCACAAATATCAAATTATAAAATTAGTGAATAACCACCATTAGGCAGTTAACAAACATTTCACTAAATGACTGCCTCATTACCTTCATGAATCATTTTGATGACTGAAGAAGACATCAATAACTTTGTCTGGGCCCACCTCAATGTTGTGTGCCATTAGCACCAAAGTATCGAGATGCTCTTGAGTCATTGTCAACCTCAGATAAGTTTTGAGTCTTTGAAGATGAGAGAAGGATCACTCGGAACTGGCGGTAAATAATGGTACAGTTCCAAACAATTGAAGGAGTGTTGCCACATTGGGCAGCAATATTTGAGTCGCTTCCTTAGTGCACTTTTCAAGAGTCCAATCCTCTCAATCTTCCACTCCACTTATTTTTGTCAACCACTCTTGAATTTGGGAGTTAGCATTATTGATTCCATTAGCGAGGTCTTCCTCATAGATCTTGAGGACAGGGATTAGTTTCTTCGAAGTCTCCTCCCTAGCAAATCGGGGTATGAGCTCTTGCAATTTCACTACCTGGCAAATGCATTTGTCGTCAAACAGGCTCGCTAGTTTGGCTATCATCGCATCCAGAAATGGGACTAGTAAGGTTTTTTCATAGTACAATTCAGGCGTCGACCCTTCTTGGGCCTGTCGAGGCACAGAGATTTCAGTCATAATGGTGGTGCTCATCTTCATTGCTTCAGTAAACATTGGCTTAAATGCAGTTGAGGTTTCCTCTCTGATGACACAGATGCATTCATACACCTCTGCAAGATGTGCTGTGTCCTGCAACCCCTGACTCACAGGGAGGGTTAGATGCATGAGCCATAAGCTGACGGTCAATGGCCTGATCATATTATCATTGTGGAGTTGATGCAGTTGCACACAAGATGTGTGGCTGATTTGCCATGCTTTTGGATTATTCTATTCGTGTTTTTTAGGTCTGTTAGCACACATTCTGGTTGACAGATGAAGTGGACAGTGTCCAATGGGCCAGGACACGCTCATCAAAGCGATTTTGAGGTCTTCTCTGGTGGACACGCTTGATATAGAGGACTGAGAATTCAAAGGCGAGTAACTTTAAATCAAAGCCTCAGACACAGGTGACTTCAGACTTTTTTGCATAGGCTGAAAGAAATTTGTAATACTACCACGCTTCATTGCACAGACCTATGATAAGAAGAAAAATGATGTTTAGTAAGACCTAAGTTATTTTATAAATCATTCAATAGTAATGAAAAAATATTTTAAATAATTATGTATTTAATTCAAATTATAATTAATACATTTATTTCTTATACTACTAGGCTTCTACCAGCCTAAAAAAGATAAAAACATATATAAGTATTAAAGTATAAAATATAAAAACATATGAACAAATAAATGTATTGATAAATTTAAACAGACAAATAGCTATTTTGATCATCATATAATTGACATGGATGTTTATTATATAGATGACCTGTTCCAAAGCGTTTTTCATTAGGCATATCCCAATGAAATTGAGTATAAATCTATAAAATAGAAACTGGACAGAATAACAATAGATAAATAAATAATTGTTTTTAAACAGATGTTGTTAACTCATCTACAAGTTTACGACATCTTAATGAATGTGAAGTGTGTTCAGTTTCTGTATTGTTTGTGAAGTAGAAAAAATTATATGATGTGTGACAAACCCTAAACTGTAACATAACATAATTTCACGGATGGCAAAAGCCACTAGGGCCTATCAAAGGTCATCCGCATTCATCAAAACCCATCCACAAAAAGCACCATCACCAGGGGAAGACAAAATCAAAGTCCCCCACAATATAATATAACAGATGACAAAAGCCACAAGGGCTCATCATAGGTCATCCGAGTCAAACGGCCTACTTTTTAAGGCACCCAAACTCCCAGGAAAACTACATCCAGAGGATTGCGTCCACAAACAAGGGTATCACCAATCAAGGCTTGTCAAGAACTAAATCATGCAGCTATAGATATATACAAACAATATTAATATATACAAAACTTAGGAGCCATCACAACCTTCCCTCCCCATAAACTCATCCAACCTACTCTTGAATACATTTAAATTTGGACTACCTACTACCCTCCGCAGCAATTTGTTCCAGAAGTCTACCACTCTATTGGTGAAAAAATATTTTCTTAAATCCAACCTACACCCTTGCTTTTTAATTTTCAAGTGGTGACCTCTAGTCCGATTTCCATCATCTAACTCAAAAAAAACTTGCTAACATCCAATTTATCTATCCCAGAAATTTTTTTAAAGAGCTCAATCATATCCCCTCTCACACACCTCCTTTCAAACGAGAACATATTTAATACCCTCAGTCTATCTATATTTTCAAGGTGCCTCAGGAAAGGAATAATCTTTGTTGTCCTTGGTTGCACTGACTTGAGAAGGTTAATATCGTGTCTAAAATATGGGGACCATACCTGTATACAGTACTCTAGATGTGGCCTAACATAAGAGTTATAGAGTTTAAGAATAACCTCCTTACTTTTGTAACTGACATTTCTCTTAATGAAACCCAGCACTCTATTTGCCCTATTTCTTGCTTCAATACACTGCTTAGAAAACCTTACTGACTTATCTATTACTACTCCTAGATCTTTCTCATCCTCTACTGAGCTCAGCCAATGCCCATCCATATCATAGTTAAATTCTCTATTATCTTTTCCCATGTTAATAACTTTGCACTTATCAAGGTTGAAAGTCATTTGCCACTTATGTGCCCAGGATAACAATTTATTTAAATCCCCCTGCACTTTAAAATTATCATCAATATCTTTAACTACAGCTGCTAATTTGGTATCATCCGCAAAAATTGACACTTTATTATTAACTGCCTCCCCAAGATCGTTTATATAGATGACAAATAATAATGGACCGAGAACTGATCCCTGAGGAACCCCACTGATAAAATCCCTCCACTCTGACTTTACACCATTTAGCACTACCCTTTGCTTCCTGTCTTTCAGCCACTCAGCTATCCAATTTGAAACACCCCCACATATCCCAATCATTTTTAATTTATGAACTAGTCTCCTATGTGGTACCTTATCAAATGCTTTACTAAAATCTAAGTAAATTATATCTACATTCTCTCCCTTATCTACTTGATCTGTTACAAACTCCAGGAAGTCTAGTAAATTAGTCAAACATGATCTACCTGATCTAAACCCATGCTGAGCATCGCTGATTAACCCCTCCCTCTTTAGATGTTGGCAAATCCCTTTTTTAACTATTTTCTCAAGAATTTTACAGACTTCAGGACTTAGGCTAACCGGTCTAAAGCTATTTGGATCCTCTTTACTACCCTTCTTGAAAAGGGGACTACATTCGCTCTCTTCCAATCATCGGGTATTTCTCCATATTCCAGTGACCTAGTATACAACTTCTCCAGAGCTATTGAGATACTTTCTAGCCCTTCTTTAAGTATCCTAGAATGAATATTATCAGGGCCGGAGGCCTTGGTAGTATCTAACTCACCTATTAGTTCTTTTATCGTCTTTCAATCCACACTAATGGTAGTAAACACCTCTTTCCCTGACCCATGAGTACTATACATAAGACTATTTAGTTTCTCCTTTGTAAATACTGATGCAAAATGACCATTTAGTACCTCAACTATTTCCTCATCAGTTTCTCTCACAACCCCTTCATATTTGATAGGCCCTATTTTAACTCTGCCAGACTTATTATTAATTTTATAGTAACTAAAGAACTTTCTAGGATCTTTGTTGCTATCCTGAGCTAATTTAATTTCTGACACCCTTTTGTTCTTCTTTATAATCTTATTTAACTCATTCCTAGCCATTCTATAATCACTTAAATTTTTAATATTATTTTCTACCTGTAATTTTTTATATGCCATTTTCTTCTCTGAAATTTTTCTAGCTATCTCCTGATTCCACCATAATGGTTTCCTACTTTTGTTCCTAATGGCCTTCATTGGGATACGTTGTTCTTGGACTACATTTATTATATGCTTGAAAGTATCCCACATCCCATAAGCATTTTTACCTTTGAATTCTACATCCCAGTCTACAAAATTTAGCAAGCTTTGGAGTTTTATATAATCTCCCTTATGAAAATTTGGAACTTTTACAGCATTCTCGGTTATTTTACCCTTCTCAATTCCCAAGTTAAAACGAACTATCTGATGGTCACTATTTCCCAATGCTTCCCCAACAGTCAATTCTTGAACTAAATCATCACTGTTAGAAAGTACTAAATCTAATATATTGTCCCCCCTCGTTGGCTCATTAACAAATTGATTCCAAAAATTATCCTCAAAGCATTCTATGAACCTGCCACTTGTTCTATCCCTACTTATCATATTTTCCCAGTCCACAGAGTTTAAGTTGAATTCCCCAATAATAACTGCATCTATTTTACATCCCTTACTTATTTCCCTTATCATTAGTTCATCCATATCATCAGTCTGCCCAGGTGGCCTGTAAAAAGCTCCCAAATGCACCATTCTATTTTTACTGAACCTAATATCTATCCAAAGTGACTCAACTCCATCCTGCTTTATTGAAGTATTTAAAGTGAAACCATGTTTTTTATATAGATAATTATTCTTCCACCAATCCTACCTGTCCTTTGACTAATGTACATATTATAACCCTGTAAATCAAATTCACTTATAGTGTCACTAAATTCTATTTCATTAACTCAGGATTCAGTAACACATAATATATCTATATCCTCATTGCTAATATAACTAAATAGCTCATCCTTCTTGTTTCTATGACTACAAACATTTGTAAAAAATATTTACGTTAAGAGCGATATATTATATATTGGAAATACAGCTGTATTGGAGACGACAGAATGTAAACAATGATAAGGAACAAAAATATTTTCTATGAGATATCGATGAGTTCAAAATAGGCTACTCACCAGTGCGATGATAATGCTTTTAAGCATTATTTATAAGCACAGACACCGAAGTTTATACAACATAACTATCACTGTAAGATTCGACGAGGAACGGGCACTTTGTTGGTAAGTAGCTGCTTATATAGCTTGGACAGACAAGCTCTAGAATGTTCCAGTGATTTTTAGATGGCATTGTCTTCCGGTAGCGCGCAACTAACCATGTGGTGCCGGTCCCCAAACAATCAAAATCACAGAAGGCGACACCACTGTACAATAACTATCTTAATATGACAAAAATGGGTGCATTATCGGCAAGAAACTTATTATATAACTTCTAGAGATTCTAGAATGTTCCGGTCACCAGTGCCTTGTAGGTGGCATGTAACTTCTGGTGGTGACTCACTGCTGGAGTTGACTTACGGTAGCGCATGGCTAACCACGTTGTAGCGGGCCGAAAATAGATCTCTAATCCCAATCGATAATCGATCCAACCCGCTTCCTACACTGTCCGGACGTGAGAAATCGAGGGAGAATAAAACGGATTGTATATACAGTCCCTTTACTTACAAAAAAAATACAATGATAGCTACAGTTTATATTTACAAAAATTTTATATTTTACTAGGGAAGTGTGCACACTTCAAAATGAGGCTAAATTCCCAAATAAAAATAATGATATCAAACGAGAATCTTATAACGGGCGGATACAACAATTTACGTAAATTCTAGACAAAACAAAAAAACACAACCACAACCGAACGAAAAGGGGACACGCGCTATGTCTTGCTGGAGGTGGGTGGTAGTTGGTTAACTAGAAGGAGGCAGTATTGTCAACGAAGGCAGGTATGGCGGTTCAGGTGGATAGAGACACGAAAGCCCTCCTCTCAGGGCTGGGTGGAGCACTCTTCTACAGAACCCCTCTTGCTTCCAGTCCACACTTCCACTCTCTCTGAAGAAGAGATATATCCTCCTTCAGTGACCCATTTATTTTTACATGGATGGCGAAACTAATAAGTGGGCATTACCCGAAAATACATTGACTAGCTTACCTCTTTCCAGAATAACGCTTCGTTAAATTTTCTTAATATCTTAGTAATATCTTATTATTAGCTATTATCTTTCCAGAATAACGCCTGGAAAGAAAGAAAAACATGGTAATCATTTTATACATGAATTAAACAAAAAATAAAACAAACCCATTCCCATTCACTCACATTCTTACAGAGGGAGGGAGAGGGTACTGAGAAAAGGGGTGGGAGAATGGCCCTTTTACACACACTCACATTCGCCCCACCACACCCCTCCTTCCTTAAGCCATTCGACCAGCCACTCACTAAACCCTTTCAATCACTCTTCACGGTACCACTTGTGCTCAATCGCACCCTTCTGCACCCATTCACACTCGTCTACTGGTCCCTGGCTACGCGTAGCAATTAGTCGGGGTTGTTCGTCAGTCATCCTGTCAGTCTCATCGTCACTATTTATCATCTCATCAACCATACTCTTAGCCCTCATTACCAGTTCTCCCATCTCACGACAGAATTCTTTCATACTCTTCCGTTCAGAACCCTCACTCTTCATACCCCCATTCATCAGCTCCTCACTCACAGCTCTCATCCAACTCAAGGTACATTCTTGCGAAACAGACAGGTCATTCACATCCCCTGTATTCTCAACAGGCATACCAGAAACCCCTTCGACTGGTTCCCACCAGAAACCTGAAAAATCAGCCACTTCATCATTCACTACATCAAACTCACCCCTACTATTACCATTCATAAAACCCGAAAAATCAGCCACACTAGGTTCATTCTGCCCAAACACACTATCATTCATACTGTTCCCAAAACCAGAAAAATCAGGCACAGGCAGCTCACTCACTCGTCTACTTATACCAGCCAAATCACTCACCTGTTTACGCAAAAACTCAATCTCCCTTTCAAGATCCCCCATACCAGAAACACTGCTCAGACTTACTTTCATTCGTACTTGCATTCTTCCTTTCACCCTTCTTTGTACGCTTTCTACTCCTCGAGACTAAGACTAGCTCTTTCCCAGACAGATCCATTCTATCACATTCAATCTCATCATCATGCACTTTACCTCTTTCTCTACACAGTCCATACACCGGATGGCTCACCAGGTAGTCAGGAGGTTCTCTCCATCTCCTTAACTGACTCTGATGAGCCCGCACTCTCTCAGTCATGCCGTCATTCAAACTCTCCAAAACATATGTCACTCCATTTTCCCAAACCCTCACAACTCTATAAGGTCCATCAAACTTCTCACTCATCTTTGCTACATTCAACCTACCCTTCACTTCTTTCACCTTCAATACTTTTGTACCTAATTCAAATGAACGGAACCTTTCATGCGCCTCACGCCATACACTCTGCTCACTTTCACTCAAACGAAACCTATCTTTCACTCGCCTTTTAAAATTCATCACAAACTGACATGGGGGCATTCCAGTTGCACTATGCACAGTTGAATTATACGCCCACAACACTCTCCCCAGACACACATCCCAGTCATTCACTGTCGTACTCATCATTCTCAACATCTCACACAAGGTTCTTATAGTCCGTTCAGCCAATCCATTTGAAGACGGTACATACGGAGTTGTTCTCACATGCTCCACACCATTCTCTCTCAACATTTGCTCAAACACTTCCCCTACAAATTCAGGCCCATTATCACTCAGACATCTTCTAGGCTTCCATACACACATAGGAAAAAACAACTGCTCAACCACATGCGCAACAGTCACACTCCTTTTATCTCTCACAGGCGCTGCATACACAAACTTACTTTTATGGTCAACCATCACAACCATACCAACATTCCCAGCACTCGTACGCGGCAAAGACACACAATCAATCACTACCAATTCAAACGGTTCTTTCGCATCAACTTTCAACATCGGTGGTTTCACTTGCACACCTTGCACCTTTCGCTTCTGACACCTTTCACACGTAGTTGCAACATCATTCACAACAGTTCTCAGAAACGGGTGGAACACATGCTCCTTCATACACTCCCACAGCTTAAACTTACCCATATGCCCATAATTATCATGCACAACCTTCACCAGACCAATCATACCAACTAAGGACATCACAGGTACATACATATCATCACCACCCTTCACATGCCTCACAAAATATACAACATCCATACAAACAACAAAATCCTTAGCATACCTTTTAAAATCACTTAAACACTCTGGCCATTCATTCAAATCAACACGCATCATTACACACCTCTTCAACTCACTAACAAAAGGACACATCTCTTGCATCTCTAGAATATCATCATCACTTAAAATCTCATTCTCATCATCCATGACCAACTCAATCATACCGCAAAACTTGACAACATTCTTTGCACACTCATTCAACTTCATCACCTCACATTCACCTTTCATAAGACAATCCTTATCAGCATCCAAAGACAAATCATTTAATCTCATAAAGTCTACACCAAGCAAGAAACAACAAGGCATTTGCTCACCTTTCAGAATCACAAAGTCATGCTTCACATTCACACCATTACCCAAACTCACTTTCAGACTAACCTGTTCCCATGCCACTATCATGCCATTCCCTAATCCACTTATCCGTAACTTCACAGGTTTATGCTGGCAACATCTAAACTCTTCATACTTACTCAGAATATTCTCATTCACTAAAGACACTTGCGCTCCAGTATCAATCAAACCACAGAACAACCTTTCTCTAACTTTCACTCTCGCTTCCATCATATCAGGTCCACCATGTTCGCAATACACAGAAGGAACAAGCACACCAACATCAGCACTGATATCCACACTGTCATTAACTCCCATATCATCACTCAACACACACTCATTTTCATCCAGACAATCATTCTTCTCTCTTATATATGAACACTTTTCAATTACCCAATTGTAGTGCACACCGCTCAAACATTGCAGATGTACCACATTAGGATTCAAACCCTTCATCTTCTCATCCTTGTACACAATCGGCCTCTCACCACCAAAGTGCACATAAACAATCACTCCATACAAACGACTCACTACAATCAACACTTCCTGAAATGGCGGGACCCCTTGCATACACATCGCTCTCAATTCTTTCATGAAGTTCCGCACCTTTGCCATACCAATGCTTTCAGGCTTACTACACACTTCATTCATTACCTCCTTCCTTAAATCATCTACACTATCGGGCACTCTCACATCTACTCCATCACTCTTCAAATCTTGCAAACCATTCCATACACTCTCAAACAAGGAATCACCACCACCCTTACTCTCTTTTCCATTCATAATTCCTTTCGGCAAATACTCAGGATCACTCACTCCACACACATTTTCATCATTCGTACCAGGATACCTTGACATCAAATCAGCCACTCCATTTCGTTCACCAGGCACATACTCAATCACATAGTCAAAGTCACTCAAATCTTCCAAAGTCCTTGCAATCCTACTATCAGCCCACTTCATACGCTGCAGATACACAAGAGGTTGATGATCGGTTTTTATCACAAACCTCACACCATACAAAAATGGACGCAACACTTTCAAACAATATCTTATCGCAGCCAGCTCTCGTTCCACAGTCGAATACTTTCGTTCTGCAACATTCATAGCCTTGGATACATACCCAATTATTCGCCTGACATTCTCTCCATTCAAACGCTGCTCTTGCATCAGAAAACCTCCCATACAATACCCACTCGCATCTGTATACAATTCAAGCATTTTAGCATTTACACTATAATCCGGGTAAGCTAATTCAACATCTTCAGCCGCTGCCTCCTTCAGTCTCTCATACGCCTCATTCATCTTATCATTCCACTTGACAACTGTACTACCTTTCTTGCCCATCCACTCAGTCAGAGGCTTACTCACACCAGAACAATCACGTATAAACTTTCGCTGGAACTCAATCAAACCCCAAAATGACTTCAGTTGCTTCACAGTCACCGGTTTAGGAAACATTCGCACCTTCTCAACATACTTCGATGATTTACGCAATCCATTCTCACTCACCATATGCCCAAGGAATTCCACTTCTTTCGCAAACCATTCACACTTCGCCACTTTCACCTTCACACCAACACTCTCCAACGTTCTCAACACATCATTCACCAATCTCATATGCTCCTCAAAAGTCTGAGTCATAATCAAAATATCATCTATAAACGCAATCACATTCTTACTCGCAAACTTACTCAACACAACATTCATTGCCCGCTGGAAGGCTCCGGGAGCATTAGCCAACCCAAAGCTGAGGTTCCGGAACTGGTAATGCCTCTCTGAGGAAGAGAAGGCAGTTACTGGCCGGCTCTCCTCAGCAATGGGCATCTGGTAATACCCCCGTACCAGATCCAGCTTCGTAAACCACTCCATCCCATGCATACTATACACACACTCAGATACCACACACATCGGAAACCTTTCTTTCACAGTCCTTTCATTCACCTTTCGATAATCCACACACAGACGCAATCTTCCATCCGGCTTACGTACAGGTACAATTGGACTATTCCATGCACTCTCACTCTTCTCAATCACCCCCAATTGCTCCAATTCCAAACACTGCTCCTCAATCTCTTCAGCAACCGGACGTGGGAAATGCCTCGGCCGCTGATAGATTGGGGAGTCCTCCTGCAGGACAATCTTGAATTCCGGGAGCTTTGCAACCCCGAAATCCAGATCACCCTTACTGAGGGCTCCCTTTTGCTCAAATATCATTCGATACACATCCTCCCTTTCATACTCAGTCAAACATCCATCCAATTTCACCATGTCCTTCACCTCATTATACATCCATTCACATGTCTTTTCATTCGCAACATTCACCCTGATATCCGTACTATCATCCATACCTACCTCATTGACAGTGGAGAGGTGGCCCAGTACATCTCTGACTTGGATTCCCCTCACCTGCCCTTTCACACTGGGGTCTGCCTGCACACATACAAAAGGATCATTCATTCTCATCAAGCCATCAAACACACAAGCAACACGCCTTACCTTATAACACGCATCCTTTCCATCCAATATCACAGTGTTCTCACTCACATTCAAACTAACATCCTTACTCCAACTCACTCTAACAGACACCCTTTCACCCTTCACAAGCCTTACACTCTCCATAGCAGTCACCTCAATACCAGTAAACACACTCCTCAAAACGCTACCATCTTTCCCTACATACAACTTATACACCCCATTTTTACCAATCTTTCTCTCAATCTGATCACTCGCAGGATGCACAACCATACGATTCATTTTCATAAAATCATAGCCCAAAATCACACCATACTCACTACTCACCTTATCAATCACAGAAAATTCACATTCATTCATCATCATACCATGCATTCGAACAGGTGACCTTATCATTCCAATCACAGGCACTCTCCTATTACCAATACCTACTAAACTACCCTTGCACTCAGACAGGAGGGCTTTCTCGCTAAACTTGTCATACACATCTTTATACACCAAGCTCGCCTTGCATCCAGAATCTATTAAAGCCAAACACTCAATTCCATTCAACTCCACCTTCACACTCAGACACTCATACTTCCTACCAGACAGCACTTTCACACTAGACAGACTTACCAACACATTACTCACACTCATGCACCCAGAGGATACTTCAGCAGGTACCCTCTTACCATTCAGTTTCCCGCTTCAGACTTTCCATTCACACCTTGCGCTCTCAGTCTAATCCAACACTTTTCACTTGAATGTCCTTCCATCGCACAATAGCTACATACATTCCTCTGGTCACGACACATCCTTGCATAATGACCAGCCTTTCCACAATTACCACATGCATATTTCATGCTTTCCCCAGCAGTTGCTGCACCATTCAACCTTGGACAATCTTTCTTCAAATGGCCTATTTCTTTACACTCGAAGCACTCTCACACTTTCCTGGCAATCCTTTATCATATGCCCTTTCTTACCACACCCAAAACACGCACCAGATGTCCACCTACATTCTGCCAACATATGACCTTTCCTTCCACACCGACGACATTCCACAATCTTTCTCACACCATTCGGTCTCTCATTTGCTGGGACATACCTCGGTTTCTCTCTCATATATCCGTTCCCACGCTTGAAATTCATCTGCCCCCTTCCATTCGACCACCCTCCATTTGCCCATCCATTCTGCCGGCCCAGGAAGTTTGACATCACTCCAGCTGGTGCAGCCTTCAGGGCATCCCTGTAGCTGACAAACTGCTGGGGTGGATGAAAGCTCCTGGGCTTCTTACCCCCAACATTCACACTGTACCATCCATCCTCTTCTAGATCGCTTTCATCATCAAATCGTCCATCTTCTAACAGTTCCAACACATCCTCCCACATCAACCGTTCACCTGTCAGTCTCACTCTCTCCTTTCTCTTTCCACCCAGCCATTCACTCACCTTTCGTGGGATCGTGTCCAAAAACTTCCTCATGAGTGGTTTACATTCATTTACATCATCATCACCATACCTCGTTCTTGCCATACTCTCAAGCCTATGTGCATACATATTCACACTTTCACTCTTTCCCCATTCGAGCCTTCTCAAATTCATTTACCCTTTTATACTTCACACTCTCTTTCATTCGTTTCACCTGTCCAATCATCCGCTTCTTCACCACATCGTACCTTGGTTCCCCCACACTTGTAATCACGCGGAAAAACTCCAATACTTTTCCCTCCAAACATTCCCCCAAAACATTCATCCAGTATCCCTTATTCTCCGGGTACTTGAGCTTACAATATCGCTCAAATTCGCCGAAGAATTCTTCCACACTTTTCCCACCATGTAACCTAAATCTATCTATCTTTGGCACTTCCCTTATCAAAATACCCTTTCCCACATTCACTTCACTCTCACTTGAGCTGCCTTCACTCTCACTCATATCAATCATACCATCACTCTCTCCTTCATCCGAGTACAATGAGTCCACACTCTTGCCTCTTACCTTCCTATCCTTCCCCTTTGCACCACTCTTCCTTCTTCTCTTGCATTCAACTCTCTTCCATTCTCCGTCCTTCCTATCACTCATAATCACCCTATCCTCTCTAGACTCGCACACACTCCCATTGATCCCATTAGTCTTATCCCCTTCAGTCGGAGCAGGGGTCAAGGTCGAGGGTCCTAGGGCCGGTCCTGACCCCTTCATCATGTCATACAGGTCCTGCATCCGTCGGTCCGTCTGATCCTGTCGGTCTCCCATTTCCTTCTTCATCCTATCAGTCTTTTCATTCATCCCTTTTATTTTATTCTCCATTCCCTCCATCATTCCCCGTAACATTTCACACTCCTCTTCTTTCTTTCTCAACTCCAGTCTCAATCGCACTACTTCTTCATTCAATGTTTCCGCTACAGCCATTGTTCCCAAGTTAGTAAAAAGATAGGAGGAGGGAAAAATCAATCAAACTACTTGTCACACTAATTGGGTATGGACTGCAATCCAATCCAGTCACGCTCCCAGTTTCGAAGTCTCACGTCCCTATTCGGGCGCCAAATGTAGCGGGCCGAAAATAGATCTCTAATCCCAATCGATAATCGATCCAACCCGCTTCCTACACTGTCCGGACGTGAGAAATCGAGGGAGAATAAAACAGATTGTATATACAGTCCCTTTACTTACAAAAAAAATACAATGATAGCTACAGTTTATATTTACAAAAATTTTATATTTTACTAGGGAAGTGTGCACACTTCAAAATGAGGCTAAATTCCCAAATAAAAATAATGATATCAAACGAGAATCTTATAACGGGTGGATACAACAATTTACGTAAATTCTAGACAAAACAAAAAAACACAACCACAACCGAACGAAAAGGGGACACGCGCTATGTCTTGCTGGAGGTGGGTGGTAGTTGGTTAACTAGAAGGAGGCAGTATTGTCAACGAAGGCAGGTATGGCGGTTCAGGTGGATAGAGACACGAAAGCCCTCCTCTCAGGGCTGGGTGGAGCACTCTTCTACAGAACCCCTCTTGCTTCCAGTCCACACTTCCACTCTCTCTGAAGAAGAGATATATCCTCCTTCAGTGACCCATTTATTTTTCATGGATGGCGAAACTAATAAGTGGGCATTACCCGAAAATACATTGACTAGCTTACCTCTTTCCAGAATAACGCTTCGTTAAATTTTCTTAATATCTTAGTAATATCTTATTATTAGCTATTATCTTTCCAGAATAACGCCTGGAAAGAAAGAAAAACATGGTAATCATTTTATACATGAATTAAACAAAAAATAAAACAAACCCATTCCCATTCACACACATTCTTACAGAGGGAGGGAGAGGGTACTGAGAAAAGGGGTGGGAGAATGGCCCTTTTACACACACTCACATTCGCCCCACCACAACGTGCTGGGGTTTCCCAAACATTCCAAATCACTTGAGGCGACAGTAGCAGCTACTCACAGTGCCCTCAACCCATTTTACCTCAATTTGTGCTATTTTAAAACTCAACCTATTTTATCAGTAAAATAAATGTTGCTAAAATATCTAATAACTTTTGCAAATTGCTAAAAGTAAAAAATTATTCTCACATTTTTGGGTGGGGGATGGGGTTGTCTTCCCTCTTCCATAGAGTAAATTTTTGGGGAGGGTGGCTGCCAAGCTCGCCTCTTCCTTAGGTATGCCACTGTTCTGCAGTATCTGCCCTCGCTGCTATTTTGCTTTGAATTGGTATAGTCATTTTGCATTTATTGCATCCTTCACACTACTCTGCAAGTTCTTCATAATACATACAATGCTACATATCATAATTCCAGCCATCTTAGCCCATTAAAGCCGAAGTTTTTTTATTTTTTAAATTTTTAATATTTACTATAATATGAGTAAAAATAGCAAAGGGGAATAATAATTCTTATCAAAGATTAATATTTAATGAAAAATCTTGGAATAAAAGCAAAAAAACATGTGTTGCATATATGCAATGCTAGGCTGATCGGCTAACAAATTAGGCATTATGAAACTCTTCAAAGCAATTTATGCACAAACCCACGGAACACTTTGACATTCAGTTCTCATTATTGATGAGCAATTGGGACCTGCACATCTCCTTTTGTTATTGGGGATGTATCTGACAAGATGGCAACCTGGATCCAGCCTGATGGAATCAGATACTCGAGTGTTTATGCTACTCCTGTGAAATCTTGGGGTGACCCCCTACTCCTGGTTGAGAACCATATTTTTTAAAAAATGTTAGCACAATGGAGCGTCTGAATTCTAGCTGGCTCATTGATTTACTACAGTTTTTGTATAAAATCCAAGTATTTTGGATAGCTGCATCAACAATCCATGTAAAGATTGGCCACCACCATTTCTTCCCTCTTATACGAATGCGATAAGCATTGATATTTTGGTCTATGAGATCAGTCCCGCCCATGTACTTATTGTACTTAGAAATGATGTTAGGTTGTGTGACATCTATCACTTTGCCGGCAACACGTGAGTAACGGCGGGCCTTCGCAACACAGGTAATGCCGTGAACATTTGAAGCAACTGTCACAACATTGTTATCCAACCAACGTACTAAAAGGATGTTATTCCCAGCATTTCTGGCATATTCAAATTCTCCACAAGCCTTTTTCTTAAAATCTTTTGAGTTTGAAAGAGGGCAGCTTTTAGCAATTCTCTTTTCTCGAATAGTCCCCATTCTGCAATAATTTCGTTCTTTTAGGTGGCATAATAAATTTGTGCATGTAAACAAATTATCAAAGTAAAAATGATATGGCAACTCCTCCTTGATTTCAGGAAGAGACTCAATCATTGTTGCCAATGGTGTAGCACACTTTCCCAAGTTACCTTCATAGCTTGAATTTACTTTTATGTTTTTGCCTTGGTATACATTAAAATTAATAAGATAGCCTTGAACGGTATTCATACACCAAGTTTTGAAACCAAAACGAATTGGTTTTGGACCTAGAAACTGCTTGCAACCATGCCTTCCATAATATTCAATCATCTCTTCATCATACCATATATTCATTCCCGGTTGGAAATTTTTGGCAAAGTTTTCTTGTAAGATGACCATGAAAGGACGAATTTTCCACATTTTGTCTTGAGATGAAAAATTCCTACTATCGCAAGCATCTTCCTCTGAGTCCCAATACATATGCTGTGATGGAAGATTATTATAGCCACTTAGCAAAAGAATCCCAATGAACACCCTGAATTCATTAGCAGAAATCTTGGGATCGGGAAAATTTAAAAATAAAGCATACCAGGAACTTTCCTCTACAAGCAATTTCCAGACTTTCTCATCAAAGAATTTCTCAAAAAGAGATGTTGGCGATTGGTCACTATAACTGGAGTAATCTGAAGCAGGAAAAAAATCATACTTGCGCTGCTAATATCATTATTGTCCCAGGATATTTTCTTCTTTTGGTGAGTTTCTGTTGGAATAAAGTCTTCCTCACCAATACGCCTGCCACTGCGAAAACAAGCTATGCTTCCTGAACGAAGCTGATTGCTAGAGAGATTATCAATTAAACCACCATTTTCATTGGATTCAATTCTTGCTTCAGGAAGTTCTATGTAGATCCGATCCAAATCATCTTCATTGCCATCTCCTTCATCAAGAATATTCAACATTTCTTCCACAGAGACTGACCTGGCAGTGGGAGAAAAATATAAGTAATTGTTGCAAAATTATATAAAAATCGAGAATTGCCAATGTAAAGATACTTAAATCATAATTAAATCATAAATTAAATCAGAAAAATGATAAAAAGACATCATATTAGTTATGCATTTAATGAGAAATAAAGGAAAATTAATATTGAAGGATAACACTTTTAGATAGCCTAATGACCTGCTGTTGCATATGTGTAACACAAGATTTCATTTTTGAAAGAACAAGGAAAAAATGAAGGAAATGAAAAAGAATCATGCCTTGAGTGATTGATACATATGAATGAACCTCTTTCAAAGACAATAAATGATATACAAGTGAAAGATCGAATATATAACTAACTAAAAATGCAATTCGCCATGATGCTATTCCAAATACTGCTTTGTTTTCAGAATGTTTCTGAATTTATTTAACAATCGTTTATCTATCATTTTGGAGTAAAAATCATGTCAATTTAAATATAATTTAAGTTTTATTTCAATTTTGGAAACTTAAAGAAAATGTTGCATATATGCAACGCTAGGCTTTAATGGGTTAATTGCTTTCCAGCATATTTGAATTTTTATGCAATTTTTCCACTCAAGTCACTGGAATAAACATGTCCTATTCTATAGTATTTTTTTCATTAAACTTCATCACTGACCCATTCATGAATAATACAAGAATGCAAAAAAAATGGAGTGATAATTATGACTGATATCACACTTTGAAATTCCAATCCCATGACTGTTTTTGAGACCTTCAGGAACATGTCTTACAAAGAGCACAGTCAGTGAAAGTATGAGGTTGAATCCCCTAGGACATATCATTCAATACTTTTTTTTCTCCCTCACCCAGGCTTATTTGGTGCTGCAGGTACATCTGGTTCCCTTACACACCAAGAATCCTCTCAAGGTAAGTTGCCTTTTCCCCTATCTTGTGTCTGTGTAGAAAGCCTCAGTATTATTTTGGACAAATTTATCCACTTCTCAGACCTATTCAGGGGTGATCACGGTGTTGCTTTACAAAGATTGGTATTGATTTCTTCGGCTTGCTTGTCATTGCTTTCATTTTTTCAGTTTCACATTACTTTTGAGACTTGTTGCTGGGTATTGATGTGCATGATGGCTTGTAGTATCATTAAAATGTTATGTCATTCTTGGTATGAGACTCTTTGGTTGCTTTCAAGAGGGACCACAGGCAATGCATAATCGTATCTTAAATATTTGCACATGGTTGTACATTTGGTGGATTCCTAGAAATTTAAAAAATATGGTAGATGGCACAATCTGAACAGAATCCATTGGTTGGATCACCTCTTGCGTGATGTGCATGAATGTGAAGTTCCCTGTTGACCATTTATTTATTTTACTCCAATTAGTTTACATTGCCTAGATGATGTAACAAGTGTATTAGTGTAAAATATCAATGGGCACAGCTGAGTAAATTGTCCATTTTGGGCAATTTCACTTTCCCTTCATTTCACATTTCCTGCTTCATTATTATCTAAATTAAAAATAAATATGGTTACTTCTGCCCATCACTTTGACAAAGGTGTAGGTAATTAGTGTTAGATACATGACTGGTAAAAAATATGAGTGGGTATGGGATAAATAAAAGACCACTAGACAGACTTATTTTTATAAATTGTAAGATGTTTATCATGAATCACCATTTGAGATCTTACTTTATCCCTAATCCAAATGCAAGATGAATTTTGTTGTTGCAATCTTTCACGCTTGGGGGATATGGGGAGAAAGCCTTTGATCAGGATGTAGGGTCCCGCCAATGTTACCACAAAGCATCTTCTGTGTAATGTACTGAGGGGCCAGGTTAGAGTTGAGAGAGGCTCTTGCATGCTATGATAATTTTATGGTGAATGCTAGTACAAAGGGGAACTTTGAGGGACTGGTAAATAGATAACTATCACCCTCCTTAAAATTGAAGTTTTGCATTATTCCTACAAAGTATATATAGCTGGGTATGCTGGTGAGCTGAGGGTTGGGTCATTTAGCAACTTGCTATGCATCCTTAATCTTGTATTTCCTCATTAGAAAGTAATAGATTGCATATTATTGAGCTGATAATTAGGAGTAGACAAGAAGTCTGATTATCTGAGATTAGTCTGGCTAGGTCGTCCCCACAGCATCACTTGCAAAATATTGGCAGCTACCAGAACCATCTCCTCCCAACTCTTTTTTTTTATCTTCCCAAAAAGAGGTTGAATTTTTCATTTGGTATCCAGTTTAGCAAGAGTGGCTGAAGAAAGGGTTAAGGCCCACTAGGCTTATCCTGTTCATCCACCTCAGCTATCATAGACATAGTTCCATAATAGTGAAGTTTCCCCATGTTTATACACTGACTACAACATGTAGAATCATCACATTGGCTCTGCCAATGGACATCCATGTGGTTTCTGGAGACCTGGCTCTCTGTCCCTTTCTCATGTTTTGGGTCCCCTCGCCTATGAAACTAACAAGAAAAGTAAAGCAAGCTGCGCATCCCCTCTTCCATTCCCTGTAAGGGGTGCAGCGATTTTCCTTCCTGGGCGCCGTGCTGATGGGACTCAGTACCCTGTCCGGTCTCAGCTTAGCCTCTTCTCCTTTCTGACAGCCTGTGTATTTACGCTATTTCCTAACTTTCCCTAAAACATCTTTCCCAACTTTGTCTGGTCAGCCTCTCTAATATCACAGGGTAGATGCCGACCAGCTTCCTCTCACCCAACTATCTCTGATCAGGGCTGAGGGGGAGGGGGCACTGTTCTCTCACCACTGAACTCCAGCCTGGGGTGATGGGTTTTTAACAACCTGCTTCATCCCCACCTACACCTTCCGCACATACCCTCCCTCCTTTCCCTGTCTATCAATTTTAGGCTGTACCCAAGGTGGAGCTGCTAGGTCACTAGGCGGGAGGAGGTCCTCAAATGGCAGCTGGTTTTGCCGAATCTATATTCACCCCTTGCAGAGCGGGCTACTGTGTGGGGGTGATGTACTTTCATCTCCCGTGACGAGTATAGGGTCACGATGTCCGTTGATGAAAATTTTTAAAAAAATCCCTTTCTCTTCCCCTTTACCAGTGTGGTGAAGTCGCCCTCGGGTAGCTGCACTGAAAAAATGGAGCCCCTCCCCCGCCCTGTGCTTTCACAGGCGACACTCCAAAACTCTTTGAAAAGAGAGGAGACTTACTCCTCTCCTAGGCCTACAGGTTACAAGGAGTTACAAGGGAAGAAAGTACCCTAGGAGACCTTACGGTCCATCCAAAGAGGGTACCTTTGGACTAGCAATCGAGCGGGCACATGGCTGCTCAATTGTCTTGCGTCCCTAAACGGCCACTTTTCAAGACTTTGTCTAGTCTTGACTTGAACTGGTCAACAGATTCACTGTTGACAACTTCGACTGGAAGTGTGTTCCACTTACCGCAGATACTGTAGGTGAAAAAATTTCCACACAGATTGCGGTTGTAACGCTTCAGTTCAAGTTTGAAGCTGTGATTGCGCATTCTGTTCTCACTCAGTGTGAAAATATCCCGGTAGTCAACATTGTCGAACCCACGAAGTATTTTGAAAACTTCGATGAGCTGACCATGCAGGCTACGGGTTTCCAGCGAGAACAGATCTAATTCCCTTAGTCTATCCTCATAACTTTTATGTCGGATAGAGGGAATCAGCTTGGTTGCCCTGGCTTGTACGCGTTCCAATCTCGCGATGTCCTTTCGCAATGAAGGACTCCAAAATTGTACGGCATACTCCAGGTGTGGTCGGACAAGTGAGTTGTACAAACACTACAATCTCCTTGTTCCGATATCCAAACTGGCGCTTTATATAACCTAGCATCCTTTGGGCCTTTTTCTCCGCCTCAATGCACTGTTTCGAGAACTTGAGGTCACTATTGATTGTTACACCCAAGTCCTTCTCAGTGTCAGTGGATTCAATAGCAGTTCACTTAAGGATATACTGAAATTCGGGGTTTCTGTGGCCGATATGCATCACTTTGCATTTGCCCACGTTAAAAGGCATTTGCCACGTGTCCGACCACTCCCCAATCTTCCCAAGATCTTCCTACAGGCGGGCAGTATTTCCATCCTTTGCAACGTTCATACCAAGCTTGGTATCGTCGGCAAATTTGGAAATCTTGGCAACCATGTCACCGTCCATGTCGTTGATGTAGATGATGAATAGTAGTGGTCCCAGGACAGAACCTTGAGGCACCCCGCTAGTAACGGGCACCCACTCATAAGCCTGTCCATTCACCACCACCCGTTGCCGTCTGCCACTTAGCCAGTTCTCGATCCAGCCGGCTACTTTTCCGTCTATGCCCAGCGCTCGTACTTTCCGAAGAAGTGGCGGTGTGGTACCTTATCAAAGGCTTTCTGAAAGTCTCTAAGTACACCACATCCACTGCCTTGTCCCGATCGTGCTCACTGAAGACGAAGGGGAAGAATTCCACAAGGTTCATCAGGAATGACCGTTGCCTTCGGAAGCCATGCTGGGAACTCCTCAGTAGCAGGTTTGACTCTAAATACGACGTCATTTTGTCCACTATGATGCTTTCCATGAGTTTACCGACTATCGAAGTCAGACTGATATGTTGGTAGTTTGACGGTTGGCTTCGATCTCCTTTCTTGAAGATAGGAGTCAACTCCACTTCACGCCAGTCTCTAGGAACGCATTCGGTCCGGATTGACATGTTGAAGATTGCACTCAGGTGTCGTGACACTTGATCGCGCACTTCTTTTAACACTTTAGGTAGAAACCCATCTGGGCCAGGTGACTTATTCGTCATTAGGTCACTGATCTTCTTTTTTATTTCCCCTTCGGTGAAGTCCATATCCTCCAGCTTTTCCCCCCGAGTAGGAATCCATTGGCTGGGGGATGGGACCACACTCTTCAGTAAACACTGAAGAGAAGTAGTCGTTCATGACGTTAGCCTTTTCTGCATCTGAGTGCTTTAATGCCCCCTCCTCATTTCTCAAAGGGCCAATCGTTTGACGGATTGGTTTACGGCTGTTCACATATCCAAAAAACTCCTTGGGATTCTCTACAGAGTCTCGCCACTCGAAGTTCCTCAGACCGCTTAGCCGCCCTAATGCTGGACTTCACTCTCCTGGCTAGCCTCTGGTATTCGTCAAAGTCACCCGAGATCTTCGATTGCCGGTACACGGTTCTCTTCTTCCTAAGCAGTTGGTCGATTTCTCGATTAAACCACTTTGGTTGAACAAAAGACCGACAGGGACATTTTAGGACCTATCTTTAGGTCAACACCTAGTAGTTCATGGTCGGATACGATGTTGCAATCCGTCGAGTTGATATCTCCAAAAGGGCATCACGCATACCATATTGCATTTTCAATCAGCTCCAAAGAGATTGATTGCTTCAGGGTAATAACATGATTATCACAGAAGGCTGCTATTTCCTTCGTTTATACCTCATTTTATATACCAGAATGGGAAAATTAAGCGGATTTGGAGAAAGGTTTGGTGACCATTTTTCCAAGTTTTTATTGAATACAAGATTCTTCAAAAAAATTCAACGTATAGTTCGATGATTATTAATCTTCTACAGAGAGTTTATGTCACTGGAAATAATCCATCAGGGCATCGGCTTGAGGTTTTTATCCACGACTCCGTTATGGCCACCATCTCAGGTTCCTCTGTTATTACGAGGCCACGGAGTTCAAGAAATTTATTCCTGATTGACCTTTCATTGAACAGAAGAACTTTGAGGGAGTCCCCTAGTGTAGGACTCCCTACGCTCTTCCGTTTCCTGGCTTCTCTGTTTTCGTGGTCACACCCTTTTTGACGACCTCCGAGAAGGTCGTTCCAGGAGTGACACGGGCGTGCTGGCGCACGTCCGCTTTCGCTGTTTTGAACGCTCCTTTGGGTGCGTTCCACGACATCTTGAATTAGGTTGGCGAGAAAGGCCTTCCCTTTAAAGGAGAGATGTACCCCGTCCCTTTGGTAGAGGTCGTCTCTACCGATAAAGGTACGATAGGGGTCCACGAAGAAGACTCCTTCTGCCGTGCAGAGATCCGCCAACCTTCTGTTCACTGCGACGTTTCTTTATTGAGCGGTTTGGGATGGACCTCTTCTCAGAAGCATCCCAACCACCACACGTTTGTGGGTTTTAAGCCCTATGTCATCCACGGCTCCCATCACCGTTTGGATGGCCTTACCACTGAGGCCAACCTTACCCCCTCTGAGGTAGAGGTCGTTGCCGCTCACCATCAGAGCAACAACTGAATTCTCAGAAATCTGACTTCCTCTCACTCCCTTTCTCCAGCAGCTGGCCCCCCTTTACTCTACTTTCTAAGGGAACTGCCAAGAAAGTAGGCAGGTGGCCCATGATTGACCAACCCTCCTAAGGAAGCAAGGGATGGTGGGGCCTGTCACTCCTTGCCCCATAATATCCTGCATGTGCACCCAACCAAGAGAAGAATAAAGATCCCTCGAATGTGATCAGTGATGTCTTGGAGGGGTGGGATGGCCACATGTAGTTGCCCCCCCCCCCCCCCATTATCCTTCTGGTGAATGTGTTGAATCCCTCCGAGGCATCCACCATTAATGCCCTTCGGACACTAGATGGCACGCCGGTGAGTGTGATGCCGCACTCATACGTGCAACGACCGCAGAGGTGACACTACTGCTACTCCATTGGCCATACAAATCGCTTGTGTAGACCCGCAAAGTCAGGGTTAGCCGAAGTCTTTGTAAGTTGCTCCAAGGCCGTCAATTGCGGAGAGCCGCATCCCGCTTCTTCGAAGCAATGTGGTGCGTATCTCCTTGAGAAGGAAATCCTGGTCGTTCATGCTCAGGATCGTCTCTTATTTCGCGAGGCTAAGGACTTGGTCCTGGTGTGCCCGGTTCTGCCCTATAAGTCTTATGCTTCAAGGTAAAGAAAGACACCCTCTGCTCCTGCTCATCCAGGCCTACGAGCACGGTCGTTTTCCCGCCCATTCGGAACCATTCTGCAGGTTCTACCCACCCAGGGCGCTCCCCTGTTAGAGCTTGCAGTTTTAAATGGTTCAAACCCATCCCTGCCTAAGACCAGGGTTCTCCTTCCTACCCCCATCGTGACTGTTTCCCCAGAGGTGAAGTTGGTCATAAGGCCATCTTCCGTGGATCCTAAAGCTGCTCCCCGAAATAGGGACAGCACTAAAGGTCCTTCGCACGCACCCAGTGGTAGGGTGACTCGCTAGGTGTGTGTGGATCCTCCAAAAGAGGGATCTCCGCCTCCGAAGTGGCCCCGCCTGCCTAAGGTTCTGAGGCGGAGGAGGAAAAGACTCGCATCGCGAGCCCAACTTCCCCCGATAAGTCCTCTGTCGCTTTCAGCGCACTGTCCGGCCACCAGCGCCCGGAGTTCTGCCTCCAGGAAGCTTATGGCCATTCCCTTGAGGGTCTTCTCTTCAAAGAGGGCCCTCGCATCTCCTCCGAACTAGGCCTGGATGGCATATTCCTTCCATGGAATTGCTGCGGACTCCGGGCCAACTGGGATAAGCTGCGGAGGCTCGTCTCCTCCCGTTCCTCTTTAGCTATCTTTTTTCAGGAGACCATGATGGGTGCGTTTCCCCTGCTCACCCTCCCGAGGTATAAGGGTTTTGCGACCCACCACCACGATGGGAGCAGGGCTGCAGGATGCGCGATTTACACCCGGCACTTATGTCTCTGTTCTTCTCTTCGTTTTACATACCTCATTTCACTCATAGCTTTGCGGCTACAAATGTATAGAAGATAGTTATTTCCGCGTACATTCCACCGTCAGCCGACCTCGATGCAGGGGCCTTCCGCCGCGTCGTGGTATGGTTGCCGAGGCCCTTTGTCTTGCTCGGGTCAGGTCCTTGCCTGCCGACCTGATCGGCCTGCTGGAGATAGATGTCCTAAATGTGGATGAGTTTATACATCACTGCCCGAGAACCGCTTCATTTTCCTGTCTCGATCTATCTATGTGCTCTTCGAATACACAGACTGATTTTTGGGGGGGGTGGGGGGGGGGTCAATGACTGCCATGCTAGTGATCATTTTCCCATTCAACTATCATTTTCTGGACCGCTGCCGCCTGAGAGCCCGCCCTGGCCGTGCTTGGCGCAGGCGTCTGCATTTCAGGTCTGTGGATGAGGCCGTTAAGTTCTCCGGCAACCTCATAGCTGTGGGCCTAACTACTATTCCTAGAACGTCTGGGCAATTTGCACGTCCACCACTCCCGTGGTGGTCAGCCGAATGTGAGACGGCCCTCCAACAAACGTTATGCCTACATGCTCTATAAGCGCCCGCCTGAACAATTTTAGTCTCGGATAATTTCGTCAAGCTAGGGCTAAGTTCCGGTATATTTGGAAGCACGCCTGCCGTTCTTGATGCCAGGCATACGTATCTTCACTTAACGAGAAGACCCCTCTAGCAGAAGTCATACAAATCGCTCCTGTAGACCCGCAAAGTCGGGGTTAGCCCACGTCTGTGTAAGTTGCTCCAAGGCCGCATGCAATAAGTCAAAATCGTGTGTGGCCAAGTGTGTCAATTGCGGAGAGTCGCATCCCGCTTCTTCGACGCAATGTGGTGTGTGTATCCTTGAGAAGGAAATCCTGGCCGTTCAGGCCCAGGATCTTCTCTAATCTCATTTCGCGAGACTAAGGAATTGGCCCAGGCGCGTCTTGTCTGCCCTATACGTCTTATGCTTCAAGGTTAAGAAAGATACCCTCTGCTCCTGCCGATCCAGGCCTACGAGCACAGTCGTTTCCCCGCCCATTCGGAACCATTCTGCGAGTTCTACCCACCCAGGGCGCTTCCCTGATAGAGCTTGCGGTTTAAATGGTTCAAACCCATCCCCGCCTAAGACCAGGGTTCTCCTTCGTTCCGCCAGCGTGACTGTTTTCCCTAAGGCGAAGTTGGTCGTAAGGCCATCTTCCTTGGGTCCTAAAGCTGCTCCCCGAAATAGGGACAGCACTAAAGGTCCTTCGCACACACCCAGTGGTAGGGTGACTCGCTCGGAGACCTTGGATCCTCCAAAAGAGGGACTCCCGCCTGCCTAAGGTTTCGCGGCGGAGGAGGAAAAGACTCTCATTGCGAGCCCAATCTTCCCCGATATGTCCTCTGTCGCCTCTAGCGCACTGTCCGGCTAACAGCGCCCGGAGTTCTGCCTCCAGGAAGCGTACGGCCATTCCCTTGGTCTTCTCTTCAAAGAGGGCCCCCGCACCTCCTCCCAACTAGGCCTGGATGGCATATCCCTTCAATGGAATAGCGGCGGACTCCGGGCCAACTGGAAGAAGCTGTGGAGGCTCGTCCCCTCCCGTTCCTCGTTATCTATCTTTTTGCAGGAGACCATGCTGGCCTTTTTCCCCTGCCCACCCTCTCGGGGTATAAGGGTTTTGCGACCCACCACCACGGGATGGGGGCCGGCTGCAGGATGCACGATATACACCCGGCATCATGTCTCTGTTCTTCTCTTCGTTTTACATACCTCCTTTCAGGCAGTAGCTCTGCAGCTACAACTGGATAGGAGGTATAATGTTATTTCCACGTAAATTCCACCGTCAGCCTAATTCGATGCAGGGGCCTTCCGCCGCGTCGTGGTACAGTTGCCGAGGCCCTTTGTCTTGCTCGGAGATCTGAACGGTTGACACCCCCTCTGAGGAGACTTGATTAATCCCAGGGGTCAGGTGTTTGCCTGCCGACCTGATCGGCCTGCTGGAGATAGGTGTCCTAAATATGGATGAGTTTACACATCACTGCCCGAGAACCGCTTCATTTTCCTATCTCGATCTATCTTTGTGCTCTACGAATGCACAGACTGATTTTTGGGGGGAGGGGCGTGGGGGGGGGTCAAACACCGCCATGGTAACGATCACTTTCCCGTTCAAATATCATTTTCTGGCCCGCTGCCGCCCGAGAGCCCACCCCGGTGGTGCTTGGCGTGGGCATCCGCATTTCAAGTCGGTCGATGAGGCCGTTGAGTTCTTCTCCGGCAACCACATCACCGTGGGCCTAACTACTATTCCTAGAACGTCTGGCCATTTTGTACCTCGACCACTCCCGTGGTGGTCAGCTGAATGTGAGACGGCCCTCCAACAAACGTTATGCCTACATGCTCTATAAGCGCCCGCCTGAGCAATTTCAGTCTCGGATAATTTCGTCAAGCTAGGGCTAGGTTCCGGTATATTTCGAAGCAAGTCCGTCGCTTTTGATGCCAGGCATACGTGTCTTCACTTAACGGGAAGACCCCTCTAGTAGATGTGTGTAAGCGAGTCAAAACGATTCGCGGTAAGTTCTCGCAGGACCCCCTCGTTCTCCTGGAGAATAGGATCGCAACCTCTGACCCTGCCTCGGTGGCGGAATCCTTCGCGACCGCTTTCTCCTCATTCTTTACCTTCGATGCTGCTCCGCCAGCATTCACTACGCGTCGTGATGTCGCGGAAGACCGCCGACTGGACTTTACCTCCAGAGGCTATGAACCTTTCAACGACAGTTTTACTCTGGGTGAATTGCGTTCCACTCTCGCTTCATCGCGGACACCGCCATGCTTCGACACCTGTGTGAGCGAGGCATGGCCTTTCTGTTAGATTTGTTCAACAGGATCTGGGTAGAGGGTATCCTCCCAGATTCCTGGCTTATCGCTCCTGTTCTCGCTTTTCGCAAACCGGGGAGAGATCACACTACCCTTGGCCGGTTTCCGCTCCTATTTTAGACTTTTTTTCTGGACAGCGGATGACATCTCTCTTCTGCAGAGTGCGACTTCCACAAGTTCCACTCAACGTCGGATGCTCTGTTCCGACTGGAAAATGCCGTCTGCGGGCCTTCCTTCGTAGACAGCACTCCGCCAACGTTTTTTTTCGATCTGGAGAAGGACTATGATACCGCATGCCGATACGGTACCATGGAGACTCTCCACACGATGGACGCGAGGGGACGCATCCCAATCTTTATATTTGAATTTCTGCGAGATCGTTGATTCTGCAGCAGGAAGAGGGTGTCCCGCATGGACGTGTCCTCAGTGCCACACTCTTTGCCCTCAGCATCAACGGCATCACCTCAGTGCTGCTGAAAGATGTTTTCGATACACTCGACGTCAGGGGTCGCCAAACCCTTTTCACAGTGGGCCATATACTTGAGAGAATGACGTGCGCGTGCCGCATAACCATTATGTTTAATACTATATAGTGAATACACAAAATTACAGACAAAAAACATTTATTTCCCTAAAAGTTATCAAAAAAGGCATCGTTAGCAATAAGATACTCGTAGTATGATCACACCCAAGGCGTACATATCCGAGTCTCACAAACTAAGCAGCAAAAAATGTTACCGAGATTTGTGAAAATCGCATTTACCTTATAAGATATCATCATTTGTAGCACAGTGCAGCGGCGGGCCGGATAAACTGACCTTGCGGGCCGTATTTTGGAGATGCCTGCTCTACGTGGACGACTTTTCGATCTCTTTTGGCACGGCCCAGATGCCAACTCTGGATCGTCGAATTCAACATGCAATCAACCACGTCTCGCTATGCCGAAACGCACAGGCTTCGGTTTTCCTTGGCTAAGACTAAGGTGCTGCATTTCTGCCGCCATTCACGGCTCCACCCCGGCCCAGACTTGTTTCTCAATGGGGTGCGCTTCGAAGTGATGGACTCGCACCGTTTTCTTGGTCTTGTATTTGACCGACACCTCACCTGGAAGGCTCATATTCACAGCCTTAGGGTCTCTCTTACCTTCGCCATGGATATTCTTTGCTCCGTGACGTTCAGCGCCTGTGGCACTGATAGGGCTACTGCCTTAACTTTTTTGCCGATCCTTTGTTCGTTCGAAGCTCGACTACGCATTCGACTTATGCATCCGTGTATTGCGGAAGGTGGACTCGATCCACCACACAGATCTTAGCCTGGCGACCGGTGCCTTCCGCACTTACCCCATTAAGAGCCTACTTGTCGATGTTGTGGAGGTGTTACTCGCTCTGCGCCGTGCACAGTGCATTATTCGCCTGTACGCACAAGCCCGGCACCTCCCTCAGTCACCAACAGCTCTCACTGCATTCGCAGCGGATCTCGACGGTGCCTATGCCGCCAAGAGACGCAAGTCATACCCTAAGCCCTTCGAGTTTAAGGCCAGGAAACTCCTTCGAGAGCTAGGTATAGTTCTAGGGCCGGTGGCGCCCCTGTTTCTGTCCAGGACGCCACCCTGGAAAGTACCACCTTTGACCATTTGTCGGCACGCCTCTGCCCTAAAGCTTTTACAGCGCCGGGAGTATTACGTTCGGCATTTTTGGATCATACTTTGTGTCACGCTGGAACCGTTGCAGTGTATATGGATGGCTCCAAGTCCCAAGAGGGGGTCGGTTTCCACGCGGTATCCCCTCTGATTGAAGTCACGGGGCTCTGCCAGGTGCTGCGTCTGTCTTGACGGCCGAGCTGGTTGTAATACACCGCTCGGTACGGCAGATTACGTGACTTGCCTAGTTCGGAGACCGGATTGTTATTTATAGCGGCTCACAAAGCGCCCTGAGTGCTCTCGGGGCATTGGAATCTCCGCATCCCCTGGTTCGCGATATCCGTGACGCCACGGTTTTGGCGAGCCGGGGGGGGGGGGTGTAGAGATTATCTTCTGCTGGGTTCCTGGACATGTAGGAATTGCGGGGAATGAGGGCGCCAAAGAGTCCGCGAGGATTGGGCAACCAGATCAGCGCTTCGTTCTTCCTCACACAGATTACATGGCAGGAATACGGGAAGTTCGCGCTCCTTGGCAAAGAAGATGGGAGACGGTCAAAGGGAACTTAAAGTTGCGTGTCATTGCGCCCCGACCTTTCCTGTGGACCTACCCCTCAATGCCGCGACTGTTTCAGCTTGTTTTCTGTCGTCTCTGAATTGGACACGCATCGCTATTTGACGAAGTGCTCGCCTGGGCCTTATTGTCAAGACTGCGTTGTCCCCCAGACTGTTCGGCACATCCTTCTTGAATGTCCCAGACTGGGTGATCTTCGCGCATGATACATGTCCCGGAGCGGGGTTGCTACCGATTGTCGCTTGTACGCTGGAGGAAAGGTTCGTGCACACTGAGTTGTGGACTTTACGACTTTTTGGAGGAGGTAGGCCTCCTCCATTTTAATTCACTGCCTGTTTTGGGTGGCATGTTTCTGCGCCGAGGAGAGGTGAGCCTACCCCCGACGTTGGAGAGTTCTTCCTTAGTTTTACGTTTTTCTTTGTTTTCTTTTGTTGTTTTTTTAGCCTTACCCTTTTATCGTTGTTATTTGTTAATTACATAGTTATTTCTTTTGTTAATATAGCCTGTAGTAGGCTGTTATGTGTACGGCGTTTTCTGCTCTAGTAGGCAGTCTATAGATGGGCTTATAAATTTTAAAAAAGTAAATAAAACCCCATTCCCGTGAAGGTCTTCTCTTCTAAGAAGGCCCCTGCATCTCTCTCTTCTGAGCAAAGCCTAGAGGGAATATTCCTTCAATGGAATTGCCGTGCACTCCGGTCCAACTGGGAGGAGCTTTGGACGCTCATCTCCTCCAGTTTGCCCTTCGCTATTCTTTTGCAAGAGACTATGCTCGCCCATTGTCCCCTGCGCACCATTCTGGGGTATAAGGGTTTTGCCAACCGAACACCACAGGATGTGTGCCGGGCAGGATGACCCGCCATTTACACCCGGCATGATGTCTCTGTTCTTCCCTTAGCTTTGAATACCTATTTTCGGGTAGTAACTTTGCAGCTGCACCTGGATAGGGGTATACGGTTATTTTTGCGTACATTCCACCGTTAGCCGACTTCGACGTGGGTTACTTCCGCTGCGACGCGACGCGACGCGACTCGCACTGCGCCGTGCACAGTGCACAGTGCATTATTCATTATTCGCCGGTACGCACGGGCCCGGCGCCTCCCTCAGTCGCCAATAGGTATCACTGCATCCGCAGCTGATCTTGACCGTGCCTATGCCGCCGAGAGATGCCAGTCATACACTTAGCTCTTTGGGTTTAGGCTCTAAGAAACTCTTTCTTGAGCTCTCGGGCCGATGGCGCCTTTGGTTCTGCTCACGACGCCACCCTAGAGGTTACCACCTTTGACTATTTGTCGCCCCGCCTCTCCTCCCAAAGCTTCTACAACGCCGGGAGTATTGCGTTCGACCTTTTTGGAACTCACTTCGTGTCACGCTGGAACTGTGCCAGTGTATACGGATGGCTCCAAGTCCCAAGAGGGGCTATCCCCTCCGTTTGAACTTAGCGAGCTGAGTCTGTTTTTACGGCCGAGCTGGTTGCAATACCCCGCTCAGTACGGGAGACAACGCGACGTACCCGGTTCAGACCGGATTGTGATTTATAGTGACTCATCAAGCGCCCTGACTTCTCTCGGGGCATTGAAATCTCCCCATCCCTTGGTTCGCGATATCCGTGATGCCACGTTTCTGCGAACCGGGCGGATGTAGAAATTATCTTCTGCTGGGTTCCTGGACATTTAGGAATTGCGGGGAGTGAGCGCGCCAAAGAGTCAGCAAGGACTGGGAAAGCAGACCAGCGCCTCGCTCTTCATCACACCGATTACACGGTGAGAATACGTGCAGCTCTCGGCGCTGCTTGGCAAAGAAGATGGGAAACAGTCGCTGGGAACCTAAAGTTGCGTGGCATTGCGCCTCAACTGTTCCCATGAACCTACTCCTTAATGCTGCGACGGTTTCAGCTTTCTTTCCGTCGTCTCTTAAATGGACACGCATCGCCATTTGACGAAGCGCTCGCCTGGGCCTCATTGTGAAGACTGCGTTGTCCCCCAGACTCTTCGGCACATTCCTGCTGAATGTCGCAGTCTGTGCGATCTTCGGGCATGTAGTTGGGGTCGCTACCGTTTTTCTCTTGTACTGGGGACGAGTTCGTGCACACTGACCCTTGGACTTTACAATTTTTGAAGAGAGCCGGCCTCTTCACTTTATTTGACTTTTAAAAATTATTTTGTAAGTTGCATGTTCCTGTGAGGGGGGGGGGGGGAGGCTGCGCCGGAGCGCGCCTCCTTCTTGCTTTGTTTTCTTATTTTTTTAGCGTTATCTTTTACATATTGTTATTTGTTTTCTTCTTGTTTTTTTGTTCCTCTTTTCTTACTATAGCCTAGTAGTAGGCTATGTCGTGTACGACGACTTATGCATTAGCAGGCAGTGGCTAGAAATCCCCTCTGAGGAGACTACTCTATCAATCCCAGGGGTCAGGTGGAGCTGGAGACAGGTGTCCTAAATGTGGACGAGTTTACGCATCACTGCCCGAGAACCGCTACATTTTCCTGTCTCCAACTATATATGTGCTCTACGAATGTTGAGCCTGATTTTGGGTGTATGTTAGTCGATGACCTCCATGCTAGTGATTACTTTCCCATTCAAATATTTATGGGCCGCTTCCGCCTGAGAGACCGCCCAAGTTGTGCTTGCCGCGGGCGCGGTGGTCCGCATTTCAGGAAATGACTGATTTCTCTGTCTCAGTCGAGGATGAGGCCATTAAGTTTTCCGGCCATCTCATCGCCGTGGGCCTAACTACTATTCCTCGAACGTCTGGCCGTTTTGCACGCTGACCGACTCTGTGGTGGTCAACCGAGTGTGAGATGGCCCTCAAAAAAAGCGTTATGCCTATATGCTCTATAAGCGCCGCTCGAACAATTTAACTGTGTGTGAATTTCGTCGAGCTTGGGCTAGGTTCCGGTATGTTTCGACGCAGAGGTGTTGACATGAGTCAAAATGATTTGGTGCAAGTTCTCATTCTCGGAACCCGCGTAAGGGGCACGGCGATTTGCTTTCCTGGCCGCTGTGTTGCCGGGAATCAGCGCCCCGTCCGACCCTAGCTTAGCCTCTTATCCTTTCTGATACCCTGCTTCCTCCTTTCCCTACAACCTCTCCCACAACATTCTCTGGCCGGGCTCTAATTTCACAAGGTAGATACCGACCAGCTTTCACCCAACTATCCAACGTTCCATCTCCCCTGAGCTCCGGTGTGGGGTCTTGTTTTTTAACAACGTGCTTCATCCCCACACACACCTTCACATCCCCTTTCATTCTGCTTTCACTGTCTATCAATTTTACGTCGTGCCTATGGTGGAGCCGCCATGCCGACGTGCTGCCAAGTCACTAGGCGGGAGGAGTCTCCTCAAATAGCGGCAGTTTGTTCTGTCGGCCCCATATTCACCCCTTCCAGAGGGGACTACTACGTGGGGTGTTGAGCGTCCATCCGGCCTAGGGGCTCCTGTCCAGGGAGGGGAGATGCGGCTTCATTTCCTGCCCCCCCTCAAAAAACGAAAAAGACTCAGGGGGGGGGGGTCCTATCCCTCCGCTGGAGCCACGGGGATAGACGCGTCTGCTGCCGTTTCGGTATGCGACCAAAACAAGATCAAAACATCCGTCTCCGGTGCTCCTTCGAGTGGGAAGTCCAAGACTAAGCCAAAAAGTGCGCAGCGCGGAACTTCGATTACGGCGGGGCCCCTCATTCAGACATTACCTGGCGTTTTTGAGCACTCTGGTTTCAAATACTTCCTCGTTATTCGCTCCACTGATGACAGCATATTGGCTAAGGGCAACATGATCCATCAGAAGAGAGTTTTAGCTAGCTTGAGTGGTAGAAAGCCGAAGGTGACCCGTTTCTCGGACGGTACCCTTTTGGCGAATGCATCAATCCCTCCGAGGCGAATTTCGAGATTATCTTCTGCTGAGTTCAAGAACATGTAGGAATTGCGGGGAATGAGGGTGCTAAAGAGTCCGCGAGGACTGGGCGACCTGACCAGCGTTTCGCTCTTTCTCACACCGACTACATAGCAGGAATCCGGGTTGCCCTCCGAGCGGCTAGGCAAAGAAGATGTGCAATGGTGGAGGGGAACTTAGTTACGTGCCATTGCCCATGTACCTATCTCCCATTACTGCGACGGCTTCAGGTTGCTTTCTGTCGGTCTCCGAATTGGACACACTCGCGGGACGCACCGATATTTGATGGAGCGCTCGCCTGCGCATTACTGCGTCGACTGCTTTGTCCCCCAGACTGTTCGGCACATTCTTGTTGAATGTCCTTTTCTGGGTGATCTTCGCGCATGTTAACTCCTCCGTTACCGGGACGAGCGGGGTCGCTACTGCTTGTTCCCTGTACTTAGACCTTCTTCGTGCACATCGACTTGTGGACTAAACGAATTTTTGGAGCAGGCTAACCGTCTCCACTTTATTTGACTTGTGGGTCGCATTCTCCTGCACTGGGGGGAGGCGGGCTCACCCCCGACGCTGGAGCGCGCTTCCTTCTTCTTAGCTTTTTGCTTTGTTTTAGTTTTTGTTTTTAGTCTGATCTTTTTATCGATTTCATTTTTAATTTACTTATTTTTTTTAATATCGTCTTGTCGTAGGCTGCAGTGAGTACGGCGACTTATGACCAAGTAAGCAGTCGCCAGATGGGCGTTAACAAAAATCTTGCTCGGAGATGGAACGCAAGACGAGACTACGCGATTAATCCTAGCAGTCAAGTACTTTCTGAAATGATCGACGAGCTGGAGAAACGAGGGGCGGTCAATAAGTTTTGCAATTCGGATATAAGGAAACGAGATATGAGGAAAAGTGTTTTATTATTTTTCAATATAACTACCCTCGACTAGAATGCACTTGCGCCACTTGTCCCTGAGGCTTCGAATTCCCGACAACCAGAAATCTCCCGACTGCTGTTCAATCCACTCCTGGACGGCGAGCTGGACATCTTCATCGTCCCCAAACCGGCGTCCACGCAGTGCAGAATAAAAAGTAGTCGCTAGGGGCCAGATCTGGACTGTAGGGGGTGGGGGGTGAGCTCCTCGAATCCGCACTCGCGCAGGGCAGCTTGTGCAACTCTGGCCTTGTGGACTTTGACGACGTTGAAGTCGATCATGGGGCGTGAAGTTTCTAGGGACCCAACGGGCAGAGACCTTGGTCATGGCCAAATTGTCGTGGATGATGTTGATAACACTTCCATGTGATATTCCAAGTTCTCGCTCGATTTCCCTGACCTTCACCTGTCGATTTTCGAGGATCATCCTCTCCACACGGGCCACATTGTGCTCGTTGGTCACGTCTGACGGGCGTCCTGGACGGGGATCATCTTCAAGGGACTCACGACCATGGCGGAACTCCCTATTCCAGCGAGAAATGGTTGCATAGGAAGGGGCGGTGTCAGTGTACACTGCAACCATGCGTTCATAGATTTGTTTTGCATTCTTGCGTTCCTTGGTCAAAGATTTGATCACTGCGCGGTGCTCAACCTTCTCCATTGTTGAAAAATCTGTGACTGACTATCTGCGATCAGCTACTGCTTCTTAAATAGACGAGGCAGGAGCGTGCAGCTGCAGGTCCTAACTTGTCATAACTTATCCTAACACCCCCACAAACAGCTATCCCCCTTCGTCTGTTTTGCCCTACTGATTCGCAAAACTTATTGACCGCCCCTCGTAAGTGTCCTAAATGTGGATGAGTTTACGCATCACTCACTGCTCGAGAACCGCTTCATTTTTTTGCCTTGATCTATCGTTGTGCTCTCTGGATGCGCTGTCTGATTTTGGATGAGGGGTGGTCGATGACCTCCATGGTAGTGATCACGTTTCCATTCAAATATTATTATCTGGGCCGCTGCCTCCGGAGAACCCGCCCCGGTGGTGCTTGGTGCAGGCGCTGCTGTACGCATTTCAGGAAATGACTGATTTCTCTGTCTCAGCAGGGGAGTTTAGGCCGGTAGATGAGGCCGTTGAGTTCTTCTCCGGCAACCTCATCGCCGCAGGCCTAACTACTATTCCTAGAACGTCTGGCCGTTTTGCACGCCGGCTGCTCTCCTGGTAGAGAGCCGAGTGTGAGACGGCCCTCAAACAGAAGCGTTATGCGTACATGCGCTATAAACGCCGCCCGAACGACTCCACTGTCGGTGAATTTCGTCGAGCTAGGTTCCCGTATATTTCGAAACGCCCGCAGCTCTTCTTGGGCGGCATACGTGTCTTCACTTAACGGGAAGACCACTCTAGCCGAGTGGTGGAAGCGGGTCAAAAGGATTGTGGACAACTTTTCGCAGGCAAAATGTGACTGCAATACGGACCCCGTGTCCGTGGCGGAATCCTTCGCGACCGCTTTCTACGTATTCCCTACCCGGGATGCTGCTCCGCCAGCTTTCAATGCGCGTCGTGATGTCGTGTAAAGCCGCCGACTGGACTTTACCTTTAGAGGCCGAGAATCCTTCAACGACAGGTTTACCATGATTGAGTCCCGTACGCCATGCTTCGACAACTGGGTGAACGAGGCATGGCCTATCTGCTTGATTTGTTCAAGAGTATCTGGCTAGAGAGTATCCTTTCATATTCCTCTCGAAGCGCTACTGTACTCGCTTTTCGCAAACCGGGGAGAGATCATTATATCCCGCCGTTTTCCACCCATTCTCTAACCTCCTGCGTGTGCAAGTTGATGGAGAAATAGGTAAATGTTAGATTGGCTTTTTTTTCTGGACAGCGGAACCTATCTCCATTCTGCACAGTGCTGCTTCTGCAAGTTCCACTCCACGTCGGATGTTCTGCTCCGATTGGAAAATGCCATCTCCGAGGCCTGATTCGTAGCCAACACTACGCCACACTCTTTTTCGATCTGGAGAAGGCCTATGATACTGCATGTCGCTACTGTATCATGGAGACTCCACACGATGGGGGCGAGGGCACGCGTCCCAATCTGAATTTTTGCTAGATCGTCTCTTCTGCTTACGAGTGTGTGAACCCTATCCGGCACAATGGAGTATGAAAAAGGGTGTCCAGCAGGGAAGTGTCCAGTGTCACACTTTTTGCCTTGAACATCAACGGTATCACCTCGGTGCTAGATGTTCTCGCTACGCTCTACGTAGACGACCTTACAATCTCTTTTGGCGCGGCCCAGATGCCAAATCTGGAGCGTCAACTCTAGCAGGCATTCAACCGCGTCTCTCGCTCTGCCAGGTGCACAGGTTTCTTTTTTCCTTGGCTAAAACTAAGGTGGTGCTCACTCTGACACAGACTTGTTTCCTAATGGTGTGCGCCTCGAAGTGGTGGACTCGCACCGTTTCCTTAGCCTTGTATTTGACCGACACTTCACCTTGGAGGCTCATATTCTCTTGTACCCCCACCATGGATATTCTTTGCATAATGCCGTTCAGCGCCTGTGGCGCTGATAGTGCTACTGCCTTACTTTTTATTGATCCTTTGTTCGTTCGATGCTCGACTACGGATTCGAGTTTTATGCATCCACAGCCCAGCGTGTATTGCGGAAGGTGGACTCGATCCACCACACTGGCCTTAGCCTGGCGACCGGTGCTTTTCGCACTTTGCCTATTGGGGGCCTACTTTTCGATGCTGGAGACATATCACTCACTCTTCGCAGTGTACAGTACATTATTCGCCTGTACGCACGAGTCCGGCGCCCTCCTCAGTCGCCCACAGCGCTTGCTGCATCTGCTGCTGATCTGGATGGTGCCTATGCCGCCGAGACACGACAGTCATACCCTAACCCCTTTATGTATAGGGCTATGAAATCCTGAGAGCTACACCTAGCTCGGGCCGGTGTCGCCCCTGGTTCTGCCCAGAGCACTACCCTGCAGGGTAACACCTTTGTCTATTTCTCGCCACGCCTCTGCTTCCAAAGCGTTTACAGCCCCGGGAGTATTGCGTTCGGCCTTTTTGGAGCACACTTCTCGTCATGCTGAAACCATGCCAGTGTATACGGATGGCTCCAAGTCCCAAGAGGTGGTTGGTTTCCATGCCGTATCCCCTCTCAGCCACAAAGTCCCCTAAGTGCTCTCGGGGCATTGGAATCTCCGCATCCCCTGGTTCGCGATATCCATGACGCCACGGGTTTGGCGAGCAGGGCTGATGTCTAGATTATCTTCTGCTTGGTTTTTGAACTTAGGGAACTGCTGGGAAGATGGCGCTAGAGTCCGCGAGGAATGGGCGACTAGACCAGTGGTTCGCTCTTCCTCACACCGATTACATGGTAGCAATACGGGCTCTTTTCTGAGTTGTTTGGTAAAGAAGATGGGAGACGATCGAGGAGATCTTAAAGTTGCCTGCCATTGCACCTCGACTTTTCCCATGCACTTAACCCTCAATCCCCTGACGACTTAAGGTTCCTTTCTGTCGTCTCCGAATTGCTCACACTAGCTGGACGCACCTCCATTTAATGGACCGCTCGTCTGCACCTTATTGTGATGACTGCGTTGTCTCATTCTTGTCGAATGTCCCAGTCTGGGTGATCTTCGCGCACGTTACCTGTCCCAGCACCGCCACGAGCTTGGTCGCTCCCCCTTGTCCGTTGTACGCGGGACTGCTTCGTGCACACAGACTTGCCCACTTTACGACTTTTTGGAGGAGGCTGGCATCCTCCACTTTATTTGACTGTTTACTGTAGGTCGCATGTTCCTTCGCCGAGGGAAGGCGGGCCTATCTCCGACGCCGGACCCCGCTTCTTTCTTGTTGCCTTTTCTTTTAAGCCTTTTCCTTTTTTATCGTTGTTATTTGTTATTTACATATTATTTGTTTTTTTTTTTAATATAACCTTTTATTAGGCTATGTTGAGTTCGGCGACCTATGCCCAAGTAGGCACTCGACAGATAGGCTCCTAGAATAAAAAAAAACGCGGGGAGGTTGTGTATACAGACTTGCGGACTATGACTTTTGGAGGAGGCTGGCCTCCCCCCCCTCCTTTGGTGTCGTTACTTGTTCCTCTGCCGGTACATCCTTCCTTGCCCCTTTTGCTTTTTATCCTTTTTTTATCTTTTGGATTTCTTTTGTTTTGTTTTTTGTCTTTTACACTTTTTTAAAAATCAACTCAGCATTAGTCTATGGATTATTACGGGGATTTATTCCCCAAGAGGTAGTTGCTAGATTAGTACTAAAAAAAAAAACCTTTTCGGGATATAAATGTCGCAGTTAAATCGTGCACAAGAATGCACGATTTACCTGCGGCACGATGTCATCGTTCTTCTCTTTGCTTTAAATAACTCATTTCACGCAGTGGCCCTGCATCTACACCTGGATAGGAAGCTTACTGTAATTTCTGCTTACATTTCACCGTCAGCCGACTTCGATTTGGGGGACTTCCCCCGCGTCATGGCTTGGCTACCGAGACGCTTTCTTCTGCTCGGGGATTTGAATAGTAGGCACCCTCTCTCCGGGGACCATACTCTCACTCCCATGGTCACTTCTTTGCCAACCTGATTGAAGCGTTAGAGATGGTCTCCTAAATGTGAATGCGTTTACCTTATCACTTTCATTTTCCTGCTTTGATCTTGATCTATCGCCGTGCTCTCCGGATGCACACCCTGATTTTGGGTGAGAGGTAGTCCGTATTTCACAAAATAGTGATTTCTCTATTCCAGTCGAGGAGTTCAGGTGGCTGGGTGAGTCCGTCGAGTTTTCCTCCAGCAACTTCTTCGCTGTGGGCATAACTTCTATTCCTCGAATGTCTGAGTTAATTTGTGTGACTTCCGCTGACTTCATAGTCGGCCGAATGCGAAACGCTCCTCACGGTGAATAAATCTTCTTACATGCGCTATAAGCACCTCCCGAACGAAAGCAAGGTCCCTTTATTCCGTCGAGTTGGGGCTAAGTTTTCGGTGTATTTGGAAGAAACGTCCGCCGCACTTCTTTGCGGGCATATCCGGAATTACTAAAGTCCTGTTACGCACGTTACGACCTTCTCAACAAAGCATACAATGATAGTTTTAATGCTTGTAGATACGTTTTTTTTTTTTTAACATATAAATGTTTTAAATTGTAATATTAATCAATGTGGCCTCCCTCGCGGCGAGCACGCGCTCCAAGTTAAACCTGAATGCTGCGCCCACGTTGCCCACGAAGTCCCTCCTCATGCTGGCCCACACGCGATTGACGGAGACCTTCAGCTCGTCGACGTTGCTGTATCGCCTTGCAAGCCTTTCCCTCTACATGTGCCTATAAGCTGTAGTCGATGGGATTAAGGTCGGGCGACTGCAGTGGCCAAAAGTCCTTCGACCAGAAGTTCATGTTCGACCCCAACCACTCTTACACGGTTTTGACCGTGAGACCGACACCGTCCTGCTGAAACACGTAGTCCGCCTTTTTCGTGATCTTTCTCACCTAGGACATGACTTTCGTGGCCAAGCTGTCTCATCTCGCCATTTAAAGGAACGACGCTTCTCCCTCGTA